>JAWWEU010000001.1:10056893-10346639 GCA_035583155.1 Acropternis orthonyx | reverse complement strand
GTGGGGCCAGTTCTGCGCACGCTGTGCCTCACCTAAAAAATCCACTGCGCAGGCTGGAAGGGCACACCCACGGGGGGGAGAGCACTTCCCCAGATCTTCGTTCACGAAGTCTGGCCATTATTTATTATAAGTCTCAATCCATTCTCTGCCCAGCCTGTACTTGAGATTAGGATTACCCTGAGCCTGGTGCATGACCTTGCACTTGGCCTTGTTAAACTTCATGAGATTTCCACAGACCCGCCTCTGAATCCTGTCCAGGTCCCTCTGGATGTCATCCCTTCTCTCCAGCACGCCGACTGCACCACACGGCTTGTTGCTTTTGGCAAACTTGCTGAGGGTGCGTTCCATCCCACTGTTTGTGTCAGACAATAGTAGACCAGTTGTGATTTTTCTTTGTGTACCCAAACTGTTTCCTGTAGGTACACACAAATTTCAACCTCCCATATCAATAGAAAAAGCACGAATCCTGCACAGGTGACATCAAGAATATAGAACATTAAGGCTGCAATCTTATTTGCTAGGCATATGTCCTTCCTGCTTTGTGTTTTGCCTGCTTTGTGTAAAATGTTTCACAAAGGACACAGTCCTGTACAGAACTATGTAAAATGTGAAAATAATAGTTTAATTTTGAGAAAAATTTAATGCCTTTAATTCATGCTGGTTTTGTGTTCTGCAGTCTTTTCCCTATACTTTCAAAAATACCTTGTCTAGTTTTCTTTCTTTATTGAACTGTGCTTAGAAATAACTTGCATGAGGTGTTAGTGTTTTTAAGGTGAGGTTACTAGGACAATATTTTACAATTAGAGGACCGTTGTTTGTAAACATTTAGGAGGTTTATTAGCTGTGGAATTACAGAAATGTGTTACCAACATCTCTCAAGGATTACAAATTACATTCCTTACTTTTGGAGCATCATCCAAATCTCATTAAACTCAACTAAAATGTATGCTTGTAGGTCAGTTTCCCGGAGGCCAGTTGCTTAAGGCAATCTTAGCTAAGGACACACTTGTGAGAATTGCAAAATCTCCTCAGTTGAGTGCTTCTGATTCTGTCATTGCTTCAGTGAAAGCTTTTTAGTCAGATTGGTTGTGAATAAGTTAAGACTAATAACCTGAAGCAGACAGAAACAAGAGTAGGGATGGAGACTTTAAATCAAATACAGACTTTAACCAGTTCCCAAGTCTGGTTTAATCATTACTGTAAGGACAGCAGCCTCAATTTGCTTTCCTTCAGGGTACTCCGTTCCACTGCTGGAGATGCTGCTGTAAAACAGTGGTGTTCTTTGCTTGGTTTGGATACTCCGTTTTGCTTCAGATGCGTTTGTCTCTGAAATGCACGAGAAAAAGACAATGGCACCCTATAACCATTTTGCAGTCACTTTTCACAGTTGAAAATGCTCGTTAACATCACAATGGCCGGAAAAGAAAGAATCAAGCTCTCCTTAACTCCTTATTTTTCAGCCCTGGATAGTGATGTGAACATCCTTTGTTTCTGAGCCTGTCAGTCTTAGGGCTTAGAGTTGAGGTACAACATCCGGCCAATAATCCTAAATGTAGAATCCTATTTATCAGAAATTAATTTAAAATTTCAAAATGGAAGAGAGCAGCTTATTATTTTACTACTTCCTTCTCTCCTAGGCCTGTAGACTTTTCTTTAAGGACTCTTTAGCTGTATTTTTCTTTTCCTGTGGCCAGCTAAGTGGATATTTTTCTAACGCATGAAGGAAAGACCCTTTCTAAAAAAAAAACCCAAAATATTGTCGGAGTTCCTGATTTGTGGTTAGTGTTCTGAGAAAAGAAGCGAAAGAAATGGTGGGGAAGGAGGTCTAGCCTTACTTTTCTTCAAAGATTAGAAGTAGGCCAAGGTGTCTCACTAGCTTTTCCATAGTTCATCAGACAAAGAAATTTATTTTAAAAAGGTTGAAAGCTTTCCAAATGCTCATTGGAGTTTTAGATAAATACCACATATATTTGGAAACTGACTGAATTAAGAAAGATTGTTACACCTCCCTGATACTTAAATGCAATCGAGTTTTTTCTGCACTAATTCTATATATTTATTGTACAGTATCTAAACCATGAGTCAGATATGGCATTTCATATCAGTAAGCGCATAATTAAAGTGCAATGTGTAATAAACCTAGAACTTTTCCAGGGGAAAAAATAATAATCCACAGATTTGTCTTAATTATAAGAAATAAATGAAAATGGCAAATTCTCCTAATTAGACCTTTCCAATGCTTTTTTACCTTTTAAAAAAAAAAGCATGTATAAACTACTGATTTATTTCTCTTAATTTTACACTTTTGTGTTAGAGAAAATGCTTCTCTTGAAACAGAAATAATAGTCGTATGGGACATCATCATTATGGGACTTTATAACTTTATAACTCTGTTATGAGGTTCTTAATTAGAGCTATAGTTTAATAGTATTAAGCAGCAACAATTACTTTTTTTATTGACAGTTTTAAGAGCAAAATTGCAAGGAATTATAAAGGGTATTTTGCAAATGAATTATATCCCTACTGCTCAGCTGGAGAAAAGGAGTATCTGAGAAATGTGGTTTTTTTGAGGGACTAAGCTGCAGAAATTACAGCTTCGAGCAGTGCCACTTGCAGGGACAAATTGGCAGGCAGGCTGGAAGCAGAGGTGACCCGATCCACCCCTGGCCAGCTGGACTCCCCCAGGGCTGAGCGAGCCCCCGGTCTCCAGAAGGGGTCAGTGCGGAGCAGGCAGAGCCTCGGCTCTCGGGGCTGGGAGCAGCAGGGAGAGGATGCTCCGGAACAGCCGTGTATTGCCAATCGCAATGCCTTCTGCAGCTGCAGCGATAACGCCCTTATCAGCCGCACAGGGAGGAGGGAAAGGACACGTTTAATCAAGGCAAAGGCTTGGTTGTGGCTTCCTGAGGCACATGCGTGGTCTTTGTGCAGAGAGACAGTTGCGGGGAGGCTCAGATTAAGATGAACTGTGTATCTGAATTCCCTTTACAGTCAATAAAGCCAATGGCGTCAAGAAAATATCTCAAAGCAGTCAGTTCCTGGCTGGCTTACTGAATCTTCCTAGATCTGTTTGACTGTATTGACTACAACACACTATTGACTGGGACACTGGTTTCACAAGCTGCCCTCAACTTTCTATGTTTTGTGCTGAATCCCAACAGCTGACTTTAACAGCTGGGTTCAGTCACCTCAGCACAGACTATTATTTATTGGTAATATTCTGTTTTTGAAGCTGTTGTATATTCACCCGCTCCACAGCATCCACCTACCAAGGAGCGGATTTCCATTAAATCATACATGCCAGCCCTATGCAGATGTCTTAGTTACTCCCAGGCACCTAAAATGGTACAAGACACCCATATTTTAGGGAATTGTATACCAAGCCTTATTCTTTTACCAGTAGTTGCAAAGATGTTGTAGCAAAGCAAAACCTAACTTGTCAATTCCTTTCTCCTAAGTTACAAATGCAGGGTCCATCACTGTTCTTTTACTGAAGTTACTAGGTATCTATAGAAGACAGATTATTGTAGGTATATGAATTTTAAGGAAGACAAACATATCGCTACTAAAATAGCCAATATCAATAGAGAAACAATGTCATAGGAAATACTAATTCTTTTAACTAAAGGTGCTCCAAGATACAACTGTTGTTAATCTACCCAGCTGGGGAACAAGCAGCTGAGAAACAAGAGTAGCATTACCTGCCTAGGTTGTCCTCCAGCATCCTTAATCTGCAATGAAATGTCATGTAGTCATAATTTCTCCTAAAAAAAGACTAATGGCACCCTAGGTTAAACCATAAAATGTTATAATCAGGACAACAGGAAAAATTACAGTATGTTTCCCTCTCCAACTGGCAGCTGCCTCAAATGGTATGTTAATCCTGCCTTTGTCTTTGTGTGGATAATTCCATAACACAAAGTAAAGGCCGTGCTGGTTCTGCCTCAAAATGGGCAGCAGGCAGTACCTCACTGCTATGTGCAGCCCTGCTCAAGAGCAACTCATAGCTATGAAGTGCAAATCAGGAAAATGTTTGTAGGAGAAGTACAGAAATAGTGAACTGCCTTATATATGCAGGGACTTTGCTGACGGATGAAGCTCTAAGCTCAGAGTGTGTTTGAATGGGAAGAGGCTACAGATGTATTTATTCACAGTGAATAGATATGTAGAAAGGGATCTTAAAGTCATTTCTGTCAGTTCTGTTTGAGCTAAACAAGAGCAAGGAAGTATATGAGCAGTGAATCAGTTACAAGGAGGCCTGTTTTCCTCCTTTTCAAAGGTAATACAAATTTGGAAGTCAGATTATGTGGCACTCAGGAAGAAACTGCTGCCAACTGTTTTGACTCCTGTAACAACTTGACATAGATAGGGTTAGATGTCTAGACATCCTTCATTAATTTTACTTACAGTGAGATAGGTTGATTAAAAAGTACAAGACAACTGTTTTGTTTATTGTTTAGACATCCTTGTAGCACCTCTGATTTTTCACCTTTTTCTGGAGCACCACACAAGGATTGATTTTGTTGATGTCACTATTAGCCAAAATTTCTGAAAATGCACAAGTTCTGGCATTTCTGTATACTTTCATGGTGGTTTTTTAATGCAATACAACATATAAAGAACCTTCTGTTCTCCTGAAGATCTCTTCAAAACCCTTCTTTTCAGCTTTAGTATAACTGTTTCAGAGATGGTGAGAGATTGAAATAGTCATTCTGATGCTGAATACTCATTTAACATGTTGCAGCTGATCCTGGTGGAGTGCTGTGTACAATTTAAGTATCAACAGTGGGGTTTCAACAGAGCTCAGAGTTGCTGCAAATTTCAGTTCTTGGCAAGAATGTCAATTTTGTATGTGCCAAGTGTCTGTTATTTAACCAAGCAGAGGATATTGAGTTACTGTAGCAGAAGCGAGATGTATGATTCATGTTTGCATATCCTTCTTCAAAACAGAAACAAAGAGAATTCGCTTTTAACACATCATGCTTCTCTCACTAGCCTTTTACCATTCACATTGCCAGTTTGGTGATAAAAATACAAGTATTAAGTACTTAGTTATTTAGTGAGAGGGGTAGCAAGAGCATGCTGTCAGATAGTAAACCAAAGTAGGTAGGATCAAGAACTGCAGCAAGCATAGTACGATTTTAAAAGTTGTGACATTCTGTCATTAAAATTTTGTTCTTGTGAAATACAGTTTATTTTGAAAAAGAATTTTTTTAAAAAAATCACATTTATAAAGCAATAACAACTTTAAATAAAAACTTTTATTTTAGGCACTTATGCTGTTTTTGGCAGTGATAAGTTTTGATATGCTTAGGATTGGATTTGTTTGGGTTTTTTTTACACTTCTTTTTTCAAAAGATATCTTTGGGGGCAATTTGGATTTGATGCTGTTCCTTTAACACTTGATCTTAAGACTGTGGTCACTGTCAGAACGGATCAGATCAGCGGCCTGTTTAACCCAGTTTTGTCAGCGTGCCACTGACCACCATTGACTGCAGCCGTAAAGAGGGCAGTGTGTGCTCCCATCTGTGTCAGCCCCCTCTGAGACAGCCAGCAATTCACCTGGCTGCTGCTGCCTGCCAGCCCTGCTTGCTTCCAACTGGTGGGCCAGTGATGTTAACGAGCTTCTTTGGTCTTGGTGAAGTTTTCTATAGAATGGCTAACCAGATTTGCCTGATTCAGCTTCCCTAGCTGAGGGTGGTTGTGAAGGCCATTCAGCCTTCACCTAATGAAGTGGGGATACAGATAATTGACTTTAGGATAGAGGTTAGTTTTTCCATAAACAAACTCAGCTGAAAAGATACTTTGGAGTAGGATTCATTTTTGGTTCCAGATTACTTTTCAGGGATAACAACTGACATAAATTCAATATACGTATCTCTGGATGAAAGAATGGACTGTAATACCATGACCTTGTCTGCTCTGTAGCCTTTCCCCACTCATGGGATGTGCCTGCAGGAGTAACTGGGACTCTTGCTTTGAACCCCTGGTAGCTTTGTGTGGTCAGAGAATTGTGCAGGTTTCTGCACTGCCTCAGCTGGTGCTGGTACATGTCACACATGAATAGGCCCTGGACAGGTCACCTGTGGATATGTGACACTGACACAGACCACAGAATTGTGTTAAAAAGTAATGTGTGCAGTCTCTTCGCTTAATTTGTAGCAATACTACATTCATTTTTACTACTTTGTATTAAGGTCCCAATGATATTGAAAGGATTATTAGTGGTTC
This sequence comes from Acropternis orthonyx, assembly GCA_035583155.1. Lineage (NCBI taxonomy): Eukaryota > Metazoa > Chordata > Aves > Passeriformes > Rhinocryptidae > Acropternis > Acropternis orthonyx. The sequence goes on along the minus strand of JAWWEU010000001.1, from coordinate 10,340,411 downwards.
AACAAGGTGAAAGTGTGGTCATCTTAGGTCTGTGTGATAGCAATTCCAACACTTTGTCTAGAGCTATTTTTTTTTTTTAAAGAACCAATTCTGAATAATTTGAAACTCCTGAATAATCATAAATGAAAATGGATATAACTGTTGTGACCAAGTAACAAGTCAAAACTTTGCAGTATTTAACGTAGGACTTTATAGTTCACCTTAGCTTCCTGCTTAGCAGGAGTTCTTTGGTTCCACAAATGCTTATTGATAATCTTTGGGTCTACATAATAGGACAGTAAACACAGTGAAAACCAGTTTGGCACAGTTTTCATATTCTATTTCAGGTGAGATGGCATGGTGACAAAGTAGGGGAGGGGGATTGAAGTGGCCAGATTTTACCCACCGTGGTGCATGGCTCCTGGGAGTCAGGTGTCCAGTTTGGGTAAAAGAGGCAGCATTTTGCTTTCTGTATACCATTTCCAAACAAGTGTGTCATTGGTTTGCACAAAACCTTTTATTAATTTTTCCATACCCAAAGATTTAGCCTGAAATAGTCTACTAATTGCTGTTATCTTTATAGAGTGAAACAAGGGTCAAATACTTTCTCAAGCAATTGAGGGGCAGTATTGTGTATTTCAAAGTGGGAAAAGGTATATCCATAGGTGGAATGAGTGCAGACATTCATTAAGCTTCCCAATGACTTTTTTTTTTTGTTTTCCAGTTCAAAATTTTGTTGATATTTCTAGTTGGCAGTATATGGAAAAAAAATCAACATGTATTTTTAACTTCTTGATATAGTTTGAAATAAAAACAAGATCTGTGCTTATCTTCTGGGATTGTGGACAACAATTATAAGTTGATACAGAAAAAAAAACAAAACAAAAAAAACAACAACAACATTCCAGCTTATTGTGTACCTGGATGTAAATTGAGTGGTCATGGTAAGGCAGAAGTGAATGGGAAAATTTGCACTTCAGCAATGCCAAAGAAAATTATAGCTGGGTTTGCTGTCTAAGATGAAATGCATATGATTGCTTGTTTGTATTCCCCTTGTGAGAAGTTTTTTTACCAAACTTGGATTTTCTTCTCCCCCCACTTTGAGAGTCTTCTTCAGATGCTGTACCATTTTATCATAATATTCAGTATAGTAAAATCATTTCTGAAACTAGATTTTCAGTGTACATGAAGTAAAGACCTCATTTGAATTTATATCTTTGAATCTGTCATGAAATTCCAGCTATAAAACACAATAATGTTTTTCTTGAATATATCACTTTAGGGGAAAACAGCTAATTATATGTGTCAGCACTGAGATGTTTGGGTTCCTTTAGAGGAGAAAGAGGTATCGTTTTGGTGATCAGAGCTGCAGAAGTAGAGACAAGTAGGGGGAAATGGTTTCAGTAATGTATAATATTGAGGAACTGAAAAGTAAAGGAACACAAAGGACACAAGAGTTGAAAGAAAAAACATAATAAAGAAAAACAGCAGATGGGGGTTTTGGGGAAACCAAAGAAGTAACAGAAATAACCGTGCTTTGTTTTCATGTACTGCTTGGCCTTAAAGCTTTGTTAGGCTAAAGTGTCCTTTTTATCAGAGCAGTGGGTGTTGCAGAGATTATTTCAGTGGCGAGTCTGTGCGAAGATGAATGTGCTTCTGTTTCCCTCTGCTGATTAGCACAGTCCCAAATGGCAAGTGTGATAAACCCTGGTCTTTTGATACCCCTTTTTTCCCTTCGACTCAAAGACTTTGAGATCACAGGGTAATTTTTTTTCCCCTAACTAGACACCGGTGCTTTCTCCAGAATTCTTCATAAATCAGACATTTAAAATACTTAAGACGGTGTCCTTACATTTCCTGTTTCCATGGAATCTATAGGAGTTTTAAAGTATTCCAGGATGCCCTGCCAGCCCTTAAAGCCATTATCAGATTTTTAGTCTCTTGTGTCTCACTTAGATCTTCTGAGGATATTGCATAGCTGTTTTCAGTTGAGCAACTCTGCATGAGGAGCTCTTAAATGATGCCTTCTAAACTTCCTGTATTCCTTTGATTTCACACTGGGTCTGTTTTTTGCATCTTACTGACATTTGTCATTCCCTTGAGGCAAGTACTACAGCATCTACAACACCCACAGTTAGATAATCACACGCTTGGACCTGTGACTGCTTCAAATGAAATCTTTTCAAAGAAAAAAATGAAGAAAGTGTTCGTGTAGTGAGTGTGCTGAGATAGCATCTGGGGGAATGCAGATGTACAGCCACTTTGCATAAGGAACATCCTTCCAAAACTTCTGTTTCCCATTTTTATTTTTCAGATAGCTTTTTTTAAAACCCATCTGTCCTAACCTTTTCCTCAGCTTCTCTGGGGTGGCTCCACGCAGCGTACGGACTACCAGGACCAGTGGGTAGTGGTCTGACACCTCTACTCTTTTGCCTGGTGTGAAGACAAAATATGGTCATGTTTAAGGCAGGACTTGTTCCACCTTTTGTAGTGGAACAAGGCTTTGGACGTAGGGGCAGACAAATCAGAAATCATGGATGACTCCTTGGGCATAACAAAGCAACACAGCTCAATGGGACAAACCTCCTGGACAAGGAGAATATAGTGAACTTCAAATGTGCACTGTAATGCTGTTGGTTTTTTATTATTATTTTTAGGTTTTTTTAAATGCCACCTCTGAATTTAATTACTGAAAAGCTTTTTTTTTTAAGAACCATTTTCTGCAACATGTATTTCAAGTGTTCCCTTGTGAGTTGTAAGTTGAGCTCCCATTAAGTTGCTTGAGTGTTATGCAGTGCTAGAGCTTGACATAGTTTCTGTGCATGAACATAATAGTTCTGTTTATTTAATTTTAAGTGTTCGTTTAAAATTTAAAAGGAGAATAAAACATAGTAAATAAAAGAATACAGGAGACCAACAGTGTAAGAAAGAGTTGGTTAGAGTCTCTAGCTGTAGAGTCGGAGAGCAGAGATTTGATTTCAGGAAGAGCAGGCAAATTGCAGTTTGGAGTGGTGCTACTAGAGGAAGAGCTATGACAACAATGAATTTTCATGAAATATGGAAAGGCTATGATAGACAGCCTGTAATTATGAGCCAGTTTTCCATGTTTGGCAGCAGTACCCTCTGAAAATATTGCTGCATCCATTGTTTCTTGCCAGGCTATGGCACATCGGCTCTCTCAGGTGTGCTGGCAGACGTGTTTGTGGCCCTATGCTGTGAACCACAGTTGAGTTTCACTGAGCAGTCACTCAGCATATTTTTTAGGACAGAGACAAGAGCAGATTTGTTAGATTAGGATTCCTGAGCTGCATCACGGTGTGGTCACACAAACTAATGCGCTGGCACGACTGCGGTAGCAATGAGAGCAGGCGCTGGGTGGAAGCAGCACTTGTGGCACAAGCTCTGTAGCTGTTGAACTGAAGTGTAGATATTTGGTGCTTTACAGTCAGGATGGCCTGAAGTGGCCGGAATTCCATATTATAGATTATTTTCAAAATCCTTTTAAGCTGCATCTGGAGCAGATTTCCAGGCTTCCTGTTGGGCACCTTTTGGCGTGAGGTCTGGTTGCATGAGCAAGCACAGATTTACGAAGAGAAAAAATAAGGTTTCCACCTCTTCCATCTTTGTTTCCACTTCCTCGCCCTATTGCTTCTGCTGTGCCAGGGCCTGCGTTCAGGACTGGGCTGCCTGGGCAGCGGGGTCGGGGCTGCTGTGGCATCACAGGGACTGGCACCTGCAGCCCCTGGCCCGGCTGGGGGGCAGCAGGGGGGCTCAGCCTGGCCACCAGGCTCTGACAGCTTCCTCCTGATGTGTTTTGGATGCTTCTCTTGCTGCCTTTGTAGCATGCTGCAGCCATATGGTATATAGGAGGTCTGAAACCTGATTGTGTCTATAGATGAGGTTCTTTTAGTTGTTTTCTATTCAGCTGCCTTTCCGAAAGCATTTTTGGGACAGCGTAGTTAAGTTGTTCCAATATTCCCTGAATTGATTCCCAACATTTCTCAGAAGGGTTGGTTTCTTGTTCGTATGAGCCTTGTTGCTGAAACTTCACCAGGATAACACTGTACTTGCTGTTAAAAACAAGGTATAAATGCAGAATATGACCCAGCATTCATCAGAAAAGCTCTGAAGAGCATGCAACAGTCTGCTGGTGTGCTTCTGGAAATCTGCAGAGTAGCAGTCACAGATTTTGTCACATGAATAGTTTTGCTACTAAGTTACGCTGTTGGGAAAAGGACAAATATTTGTATATAAGGTCCTTTTGCACTAAATAGTGTTCAAGCAGTAACTTGCTTCCCAAATGTGAGCAGAAATTCTCTTGTTCTTCACCAGCATCAGTTCTGATTTGCACTGAAGCAAATGAAAGCAAAGCTGAAGCAAAATCAGAGCCTATTTTGGTAAAACCATACTCTCAAAGAAAAATAAGAAAGACACCAGAATTGAAAAAAGATAACTATAATTAATCAATGTTAAGACATTGTTAAAATTTATGTTCTCTTTGTCTTATTCTCTGATAGGCTTTACAGGTTGGTAGAGCCTTTTTAAATATGGACACTTATTGGAAGGTTCACTTACAGTGGGTGACATCCAATCCTGTTGCAGGCAGTGAAAGCTCAGTTATTTAATTCAGTGGGGTCAGATTTCTATTGTTTATAATGACTTACTGTATGTTTGGACACTTTTTCAGTACAGGAATTAGCCTTTACTACTACTTAAATGGTTTTCATACTTGTGAAGATCAAGTGTAATCATTCTGCTGTTCTTGGTATGTGCTGAATGTTCCTTTTGTTTCCTAAATTATATTATTTTCTGGTAACCAGCTACTGAAGACAGCAATAGGATAAATCAATTTAAAGCAACAATGTAACTGTCTCTAGCACAGGATTTCCTTATATTTTATGTTTTATAAGGAAGAAGTAGGACTGTTTTGCAAAACTGCAGGAGGAAAGCTGGGTTTCATTCAGTTTTGTGGAAGATACTCTTCTATGAATAATCTTCATTACTATGTTGAGCATAAATGCTAAATTCCAGTTTGAGCTGGGATGTTATCACATCTCTTCAGTTTGCATCCTTTTACGGCCAGCCTTTTACAGTAAATTGACTGTAAATCAGAAAAAAACCTCTCTCAGTACACCAAATGGAAACTGTAAAAATCTTCATGAAGGAGTAAAATTCCTGAAAAGTAACTCTTAAATGGAAAGGGGATTTAGCAGTTTTAGGTCAGCGTTAAAACCAGGGAACTGCATGTGGATTGGTACTGCCACATTTAGAAAGCTGCCAGTTACCTTTTGGCAGAATTATGTCTTGCAGGGTTTAAAGTCCACTACCTGATGATCTTGCCTGCATTTGTCATTAACTTGGGCTTTCTTGCTGTGAAATCCCTCAGTGATGTGCTTCATTTCCTTCACTAATTTTCCAATTTCCTTTTTTTTTTTTTTGTCAAGTGAGCAGTTTTACTGCCTCTCAGATGTAATTTCTACACATGTTCTACGCAAATTGCCAACTTTCATTTCACTTGACTGTCTCTTTGACAGAATTTTCCCTACACCACAATTGTTTTTATAATTCCAGATGGGTAATTATGGGCTAGATGGTAATACTTTGGGGGAGGCAGGAGAATTAGGTAGCGTGCATAGTGAGAAGGGATTTGGAAAATGCTATTGGGATTGGCAGGAAAATGTAGAAAAGCATAATCTTGTGACAAGAAGTTTCTATACCTTTAGTTTAACTTCAAATATGCGAGTCTCTCTATTTTATTTTTTTTAATTTGATATAATACAGTTGAAAATAGAGCAGTGACATATACAAAAGAAAGAAAGAAAGGCCTAGCTTTTACTGAGGAATATAAACACTCTTAAGTGTCCCCATATTCCTAGGTGCTTGTCATCTGTGCACTCCAAATTAAATTGGAATAATAAATAAAAAATCCACTGTATAGCAGGGCAAAGGTTTCTTCTGTAGATCTGCCTTGTTAGCAAGTGTTATACTTCTCTGTGGAGATGCTTACTGGTTCCTGCTGATTCATTATGGCAGGAGTGGCTCGTTAACTCTTGCCAGAAAGACGAGTGACAAGTGTGGCTTTCTGGTGAAAAAGAGCAGAAGGGCTAAGCCTGACCTCGGTGCAGCGAAGATAGACTGTTCAGAGATCAATGTGGGATGCTGACATCGGAAGTAGATTTGGATTTTATGAAGCCAAAATTGTGTTTCTAAAATCTCTTCAAGCAGCTGCTCAAACATCCCGATCTAATGAGATAGGAGCAGACGAGCTGCCGGTTCAGCTGGCACAGGGAGAGTGCTTGGGTGCAAAGCTTGGAACGGCGCTTCCTGCGCCGTGAAATGTTTGTCCTCCCTCTGGCAACTTGCTCGATGGGATCACTTGGCTTTGTGTATCCTGGTGGTTTGTATGGGCTAGGTCTGTGGCACAAAGCTTGACTGTATGGAAACTTTGTGAGATCGTAATGTGATCTTGCAGAGCAGGAGTACAATTTATAGGGTAAATTGTGATAACAACCCCAGCTTTCGTAGTTCATTGAGTTACATAAATGTGTGTGTGTGTGTATATAAGCATTATATATATATATATATATATATATATATGTATATATATATATATGTATATGTATATGTATATGTTTGTGTGTGTAGTGTACATTACAGTGTACACACATATATATATATATATATGAATCACACAGCTCTCACTTTTAGTCTGCTGTTCCTACTGCATGTTTTATTACAGTTGTGCGCATGATGCCCAGTGACAATGTGTTCTGAAAGGGTACAAATAAACCTCTCAGTGCTGAGTTTGTGTTGTTCTCATGCTTGGAGTTTGAAAGGAATTTTTCCTACAATGAAAGAGAAGTTCTTGTTTTGCTTGACAGTGAACACTGGCTTGCACTCATGGGCTCATCAAGGTACTTTTCAACTAAGAAGTTTACTGGCTTTTCAAGTCCCCATATATAATCAAGCCTTCTGCTGTCTGTCTGTAACACACACACTTTCAATGGCTGAAGTATTTTAAGTAACATTTAAGTAAGTCTCAGCATTATAGGAGGTTTTTTCTTATCCTGTGATATAAAGAAAGGCAACTGAAACAGCATAACAGAAGCCCCTTTCACTGGCAAAGTGTAAATTAATAAAAATTAAATCAAACTAGAATATTTGAACTTTCAAAATTATCATTCCATTGCTTGCTTTTTGAGACAGCAATTAGGGCAGCTATTTATTTCAGTGATAAAATTGAGTGGCTTCCTCAAAGCTTCATCACAGCTTTCCAATGTCCTGGCACGTTCTGCTGTGTTCTAATAGTGTCTGAATAGGCAAGACTCTTGCAGTGCAAAAACATTGGCTATTGCTACTCCTGTGCGTAGGCGGAGAAGAAATAAAGTAGTTACTTCAACACATATCTGATGGCTACTACTATTAAAAGATTTCCATTAGTCCAGCAAATTGTAATGTTCCTTCACGTGCTTTCCTTGGTCTGTTTAATGATAGAATAGGCTCTCAACAAATAGGCTGTTGACAGAATGTGATTCAGCTTTCAATTACCCTGCGTGTTGTAACATCACCTAGGAATTAGTTAAGGTTTCAATTAAAGTTCATGTAAAGTATTTGTTTAGCTACATGTAAATACCTAATTAGCACTATACTAAATGGTTTATTTCTCTTCTAAGTACTACAGTATACCCTGAAAATTACTCTTTTCCTTCACTGTGTTGCTCGTTTCAGCACACTTCTTCCACATGTGCATTTCCAGTTACAATAATTCATACACTTTGTACACAGTTTTAATCACTTGAAAGCCTTTTAATTATTAATAAGGTGAAATCCATTGATTTTCTCCAGTTGTTCAAACATGAGTCTGGCCTAATCCTGCCTCAGGCTTGTGGGGCACAAGCAAATCCTTGAGCTAAACATTCATTTCATGGGATTTGAAGTGCATGTGTGAGGGGGAGAAGGCATCTTTTTCTTTCTATGACCTTTTCTTTTAGCTTTTTCCATTTTCTCATATGCAAACATATATTTGAAAGCTATAATTTTTTCATGACAAAAATAAGTACAACCAGAGTAGTTTGAAAAAAAAAAAAAATAAATCCAATTGCTTACTTAAGTCTATGCAGTCTACGTGACTACACAACTGATGAAAGTAGACCTGTGGTGCACAAAGCTTTACTACTGAGATGAAGACATGGTATAGATAATAATCAAACCTGTGAGTGTTGTAGCACATAGGAGTGCATAAGATAATGCATGACCTGTGTGCCGTGTTAATGCACATGTGTACGTGAGGTTTATCCTATGATTAGTGTCAGATTTTCCCTTTTGTGTGAAGAACTCTTTTCACTAAAGCCTCTGGCTCAGCTGCAGATCAGTGGTTTGATGCAATTTCGTCTCAGTTTATTTCTTTAATTGATTTGATCCTCCTTGTTCTTTACATATGACCCTAATTACTAAAACCTGGCTTCCATCCATCCTACAGGAGTCAAATAATTTGTTTTACTTCTTTATCAGTTTAGTTTAGTTTCACCTCAGACTCCCTCATGTGGTATAACCATGAGAAGTCTCTTCTATGAGCTCTGAGTCCAAGCTAAACTATCTTTAAAAGAGGGGACACAGTGGTGTGTGTATAAAACTGAGCAAACACAGAATGTGGTTAAAAACTCTCACGATTTATTAATTTAAAAATATGTAATTTGAGGCTGTCCTTCAGAGCTTTTCTGGGAATCAGTGCAAAACTTCCAAGCTTTACTCCATTGTTTTCAGAATTTTTAGCCCCTGAACAGATCCTTTTCAACTGCTCAGTCCCTGATCTCAGGGACTTAATTCCTAAAATGATATAAGCATTTCAGAAAGCATCCGTGAATATAACAAGTTCAAAGTGGCAAGTATCAGTCTCTCAGTTGTGCTCAGGAAGACGGTATCCATCTTCTCTGAAGAGAAATGGTGTTTTTCAATGCTGCCACTAAAGGGAAACCTCCTTTGGGACCTTGTTAGATGCTTTCATGTGAGGACCATTTGACCCACTTCTGACTAGTGAGCAGGCTTAGAAGGCAGTAGTTGTTGGGGGTATGCCTTTGGCTGATCTCCTCCCCCTCTTTGCAGTGAGAGAAAACTCTCAGTGGAATATATTAGGGATAATAACGGGGTAAAAATGTCAGTTAAAGAAGGGTGACGGATGGAGGTCCTAGCAAAAAATAATAATAGTAAAAAACAAAGATCTTCAAAAGGTGTCTCTGTTTACCACAAAGGCAGCATCAAAATAACATCAGATGTCCTTTTTAAAACAAATTTAAAAAGAATACTTGTAGAACTAATATTTGTTCTTGATAACAAATAGAATTAGTTACAGAATATCACTTAACATGGAGTTTTAAATTAAGCCCATACTTTCCTTTAAGATGATGAAATTGATACATATAATGTCTGGAAGAAAATTGATTGGTTTTTGACTGCCTGTTACCAACAAAGTAAGGAGGAGGAGTGCTTATGAAGGGTGTATCTTTTAGCTATCTGAGAACAATGTTATATAAAAAGCAGTTTTATGGTGGGCAAACCATCAGCAAAATAATTCACCATATGTACCTGTAACAGATCCTTTTTAACTGATAACTAAGACAAAAGAAAAAAAAAACCAAAAAAAAACCAAAAAAACCCCCTTTCTGCCACAATGCTCTTTCTTAGTCCAAGCAAAATACCTGTTTCCTTTCCATCTTTCCTTTGTGAAACACAGTAATTTTGGTGTTTTTTTCAGTAGGATAACTCCATTGTAAGGCAGACAGTTTGAAATAGGTAAAATCTGTTTTCTTTTAAGATCCTGATAATCTACAAAGCCTTTTCAGTATTTTGCATGCTGCATCAGGCCTTCATGCAGGTACCAATGTGCTCTGGATTATGAGATTATTATATTCAGGTCCCTGGGAGTGCTAGTTTTGATGTATGGTTTCCTCCGCAATCACCTCTAAATATGCAAGACTGGATCTGCAGCAGTGCATGTGGAAGAGATCAGAAACAGGCAACTTTTGAAAAAATGATTAACGTTAAGCCATGTATAACTACATGAAATATGAAATATTCTCCTTTCCTGCCACTGGGCTTCCTCATAAGTAACCTGTCTGACTCTGTACAGAGAAAGAGTAATAACTGTATCAGGAGAGAAACCAGAGGAACCAGTTAACTTGTTGTGACAAGTAGAAAACAAACAAGAGGGAGCACTCTTTACAAAACAGAAAAATTCTGCTACTGCTTTGTATTTGAAAGTCCACTTAAGCATTGGATCTTTAGGTCATTCTTCAAGGTTTCATTGGGAAGAAACTGGAAACCAACAGATGGATGTCTGTAAGAAAAATTCTTCCCCAGCATCTTTTGAACGCGTGTCAGTACCTTTCAAATAAGGCAGCGTCTGAGAAACCAAGCCAAAGGGGTAACACCAGAATACAGAGGCAACGTTAGGCCTGAGGAATCCAACAGGATGTAAGATGAAGACATCTGTAGCTGAATAAAGACGCCGCCTTTAGGAGATTATCCTGAAAATGATTGCAGCTGCCACCAGAGAGCAGAAGTGCCAGATGCTGCCATACCCCTGGGGGAACCAGCTCTGTGTGATGAGTTGTCGGAGACAGGAGGGTTGGAGGAACAGGCATCCTTCTCCAGATCTTACAAGAAAAAATCAGACTGTGACAGCTCTACTCTCAGCCTTTGTCACCAGTAAGGGAAAATTTGCTACCAGCCTCTTGCCATCAATTATCTCTTTTCTAACATTTAGAGATGTGAGTTGTGGGAAATAACTGTGATGTGACTTTGTGTGGATGGTAAAAGTTCTTTGAATAGACTTTGAACTGAAAAGGTGTGTTGCTCCATAAAGTATTAGGATTTTTAATTTGTTAATTATATATTTCATGGCTTTGAAAGCGAAGTAGCAGCTTTTTTATAATAGAGGTGGCGTATTATGGCAGGAAAAATGAGTATTTTTGTTTCATTAAGTGTAGCGCTGTTACCTTTAAATACACGAAAGAAGGATGAAACTGTGTCTGCTCCGTGAAACATTAGAAGTAAGATCATGAAAAGCTGAAGAAGCTCCACAGCAGTTGTAGAAAATGGAGAAGCCAAATATAGCTTCTACATGCAGGAACAGTCTGCTGAAAGCAAAACTAGGGCAATTCCAGGTTCCAGAAAAGTTTGGTCCAAGCTTTCCAATGAGCTTTTTTCACCTCCAGAGATCTCTCACGCACATCCTTTCATTTTGAATGCAACAAAGAGCATGGTAGCAAGTTAGCCAAATCAATTTATTAACATTCCAGAAATGCTCTGAAAGTTATTGCTACTATGAAGAAACGTGACTTTTCTGGTTACTTTCTCAAGTCTTTGGAGAAAACGTATTTATGATAGTCTTTGCCTTTATACAAATGTCTTTTTTCATCTCTTAAATAGCTAGCACAAAGAAATGGTAGTTTAATGTTTGTCTACTAGGACGAGTACTAGAGTATTGAATTTACTGCCTTTGACACAGTTTGACTTCTCTTTATTGTTTTATGCAAAGTCTTTAAAAACAAATAAACAAACACTCATACCTGTGAAGAAAGTCTTGAAAATATGCATTCAGAGGCATAGAAAAGACAATGTTTTATTAATTTTCATCTGTATCATGTATGGAACTTTAACATATAATGTCCAATTTCACAATTTTCAAACAAATTCCCTGATTTCCACAGCAGTAACTGTAAATCATTCTTGGCCATGAGAATGGCAATGGTAAAAGCCTAAGCATCTTAATTTTGACTCAATCATTTGATTAATATAAAAAAAAAAAATCTTTCTTGTACATTGACAAAACATGTTTTGTTCCCGTATGCATTTATTTTTTCATCTCTGTGCATTTGTAGATAGTTACATATATTTCCTCATTGCTTTGTAGTTATGTTCCCGTGTGAATGGCTTCTAAAATGATTCAACTGACCTTAAACATTTTTTGACACCACAGCACCTTTTGCCAGCTGTACATAACTAGGGAGGTTAGAACCAACAAGTGTGAATTAGTGCTTTCAGATTTATACCAGCATTTTTTAAATTATAGAGCAACTGGAAGGAGTTTTATGAAAATGTCATCTAGAAATTCCAAAATATACCAAAATTATTCAGGTCTGTCTGTAGTCTGATTTTAATGCACTTTATATTAAAGGCAAAGTTTACATAGACATGAAAAGTTCGATTAATTCTTTTTTTTTTTTTTCTGTTTTTTTTCCCGGTTGTGCACCATCTATATTGTCTCAAACCTTGATTCCAGTGTTACTAATTGCCTTTCTATTACTGTGTTCGTATCAATTATTTTACCACACAGGCACTTAATTATAAGTAACTCTTTGCTTGCTTGTTCAACTCACTCAGCATGTTGAGCTGATTTTGATATCTATCTCAGAGTTCACCACATGTCATGTGTCTTATAGACAGAGTGTATAGAAGATAACCCATATGTCAGATAATAACATCACCATCCTCTCCTGTTGACCTCACCCTTTGACCCCACAATGGATAGATTGCTGTCTTGTGCAGTCACAGTTGCTAAAGTGTTCTGTCCACTGCCTATTAGGATGGATGTCCTGAATTTCCCAACATATACAAAATACTTTACCCAATCAGCAGTAGGCTATTGTGCCATTTGTCTTCATCTTGCCAACTTCATTTTATGTTGTGAGGCAACCAAGGAAAATGGAAGTGCCTTTCTGGTCAAAGCCATGTTATAATGCTGTGGGAGCTAAAGGATGAGGATTTTCTTCTCTGTTCTGTGAGTGGTAATTAGTTCAACATAATGACGGTAGATCTCAACCATCAGGTTTTAAAGGGATAAAAACAAGAAACAGATTTGTGTGTCAATCATATTCTCTTAAATGTAATCTAGAAATTGCAAACAGGAAAAATCATAACTTGGTGTTATGTGCATAGAGTTTGAGAGAGACTTCTTGTTTTATGTGGTACTTTTTTTTTTTCATAATACTGATGTTAATTGTATAGATTGTATTCTGCTCAATAATACATGAATCATATTCTGTGCAGTGATACAAAGATTTGAACTCAGTCATTTCTGAGTTGATACATGTAGCCATGGATAGCTAAGAAGGAAGTACTTGTGTATATTTTCTGCAGACAGATTTTATGAGACATTTTGGAAGAATAAATACAGTGTTTAACGATTCAGACAAAAGAGCTGTTCAACTCCCAAGTGAAAATATCTGCAGAAATATTCTATAAATTGTGCTGGCCTTAAATTATTTTATAATTATGCTGGCACCCATCCCAGAGGCAACCAAGATGCTCATGCAGTTCACCTGTAGATGCATTAAGTCCTCACTGGTTTTTAGCAGTTTTTGTCCACAGCCTTGTTCATAATAAGAAATTTCTGAATGAACTTTAAGAACAGTTTTGGCAAGACCATGCTGCAGCAGAGAGTATTTGAGCTGACAGAAGTTTGATTTTGCTTTGATTAGACTCTGTCACCAAAGAAAACTTCTAGTTTTCTTTGCAAAGAGCAGATGAAGGCATCATTTTAAACTACTGCAAGCCCCAGTTTCCTGCTGCCGCTTTTGAACAACATCTGTTCTCTGTTTTCTGTGCTTCAAATTTGTTCCATTCACGTGTCCTTCTTAGCTAATTACTGGCAAAGTCTGCCAATACTCTCTTGAGGCAATTCTGTACTCTGGAGTTACATTTCTATATAGCGTGAAGTCTTTGTCTTGCCACCTACTGCGGCTTTATAGGATTGTCTATATTAGAGCTGCCAAAAAGAATGTGGACTTGTTATCTCTCAGTTCAATGTGTTGTTAAACTCTTCTCAGCCTTAGTAGCTGTCTCCTTTAAGCCTTGGTAGGTCTGCTGGGATGCTGTATCAGGAGGCCCTGTGAGAGCCTGAGTGACTATTCATTGGCCGAACCCGCCCGTTCTCTCTCCTGTGAGTCAGCAGTAGCTCATGACTATTTGCATCAGAAACTGATAGCTCCCATAAACACATGGGCATCTGACCTGTATTGATCTTTAGAAAGAGATTATTGACCAGAGATAAAAATGTTGTCTCTGCGGAGAGATGTTCAAGTAAAATCTTGCCATGGATGCAAAACTCAGCTAATCCCTGTGTAGATAAGCCCTTCTACACAACTGTAATCTTTTTGATATCTCTCCCCACCCCCTCTCCAGTATTCCTAACTAAGCAGTGATTTAGATCAGTTTCTGGGGACAACACTAAGTGGTATGGAATCAATGGTAGGAAGTAAGGGCAGAACTAGAAAACCTCTGTTGGTTTGCTCCCCATCTCATTACCTGTGAAAGATTGTTCCCTACTGTATATTTTCTAGTGATTTGTCCATTCTGCTCTTAAAAGTTTCAGGGCCTGGGTTTCTACTACATCCCTTGAGAGACTGGCCTAATGTATCTTCCTGTCAGGAATTTTGATCGGTCTTCTTTTTTTCTTCTTAAGACTTTTTTCCTTTTCTTCTTCTTCCTTTTTTTTTTTTAAATTCTCCATTGCCCTTAGTTACGTTATAGTAAAAGAAATTACTATTTGAATATGTTTTATAATGAACAGGTGAATTTTTCATTTATAGCATATATCTTGAGCTTTATTTGTATTCACAGCTTCGAAATCGGGATTTTAAAAATATTTTATAATTATTTTATAGGTCCCAAATAATATTTGAGGTCTTATTTATCAAGTTTGTCAAGGTTGACAGTATGGTTTTTTTCCTAAAAATCGTTAGGAAAATAACAGGTTTGTTAGTGGTGCCCCAGCACAGCAGTACAAAGAGGATTTATAACCATTTGGCTTTGCCTCTTAACACATCTTAGTGTAACAAAAACTGCGTTAGACTTTCTGTTGACATTTCTTCAAATGTATGTCTAACTTTTTGTGTATTAATGTGGTTTAGATTTTTTTTTATGACTATTTATTTTAGATTATTTCCCCTGCAGTAAGTTATTAACTGTTAAAACTGAATTTTTTTCCTTGCATTTACAGCCATCATTCATTGTCTGTATTATTTCTACTATCTTAAGTGACCAAGCCAAATTTTCAAAGAATTTGTGATTTCTGTGGTTTTCCCTTAGAAATTAGAAAAAATATAAGTATCTTACCATTGAATAAGTAAAGTTTTTAATGGGGAAGGTGTTTAAAATTCCTTATATAATAATGCAAACACTAGAAAGAGTAGGTTTTACAAAGTATTTCTAGCAATAGAAGCAGCAGCAAAGTGGTTGTATTCTTAACCTAGTTAATTGAAGTCATCAGTAAACAAGCCCCTTTGTTTATCAACAGCAATGAATTCCTGTTTTAGTCTTTAGAATGTGTGGCTTTACTTGTTACTAGAGTTTTGAGTTTAAAATTGAACAACAGAACTTAGATTTCCATGACTTCTCTTGCTTCATCCATATAAATATATATAGTGGTGGTAGTATTACCCCATCAGTAATGTCAGGGGATTTTTACTCCAGGAACCAATTTGAATTTATACATCTCCATAATATTGGCTGGATATTGCATTCTGCAAATCCTGCCCATTTTCCAAAAATCCATTACTTCATACACGTTCAAATTGTTTATAATCTCAGCACTGCAGGTTTTGCATCAGTTAACAGCCAGGAAAACATAATTTCAATAAATATGAAGTTGTTTGTGGAAATGAGACATACTTAAATATTACATCTCGTATCCACAGAGGGGGAAATGCAAGATCTGACTTTCCTAAATCTAATGTAAGAAGAACTGGCTGAAATAATTGAGTCTGGTTATATGCTTCTTTAGCTAGTATTTTTCTACCATCTAAATATTTCCTTGGACCCACTTACACTTGTGCTTTAGCTATTGCTATAGGAGAGGAGGGCCCTGTGGGCATGCCATGGCCAATGAGGTGATGAAAAATCCATGCTTGGGTGCCTTGGACCACTCATTGGCAGAGAGAAAATGTATTTTCAATGATGTGGCATGTAAACGTAATCTGATGGAGGAATGAGCCTAATTGTGCATAGAGGAGTAATTTGTGTTTTGAACAGAGTTACAAATTCTGCTTGCCTTCCTAGCCAAGATATTGGCAAAGTAAGAACATTTATAAAGATTGAAAACGAAGTAACAAAATGCACAGTATCTGTCCCATCTTGCCAATGTTATTTTCATCCAGGTCCTCCAGATCAATTTATTTGTACAAAAATAGCTCCTTTTAGGAAAAAAATCCACTAGAGCATCTGGAGGGAAACCTGTGTCTTACTACTGTTTCAACTCTCTTTTCTTTATTTTCTCCTAATTTTTTATCATTAAATAGCAAAGTGTCATCACTCAAAGTAAGACCAGAATACCAAAAGCTGAAAGACACAATAAAGACTCCTTGTAGAGTTCTGCCATTGACTTCAGTAGGAGTAAAAGAGACCATAAAACTTTAATTTGAATTCACTGGAGGCTTATAAAAGCCATTGAAATTTTAAATGGCTTTATTCAATTTGCTAGTGCAATTTGATGTTTTGGTTCTGACCATTTCTTCATGTGTATCCTGGTAAAAATCAGGTATTAATTTCTCAGGGTCTATTGATGTACATATACATGTCACAAACTGTACAGTACAAAGAATCCAAGTCATTGTGCCAAAGGCATTCCAAGTTTCATACTTAAAGGTGAATTTCTATCCTTTGGTTAATGCAAATTGCTTTTTTTCCTTTGTGAATTTCCATATTTTGTTTTTTTAACTCTGAGATGATCCTTTCCAAATGTCATTGTGCTCTATGAAGATCGTGGATTCATTAAAAATGTTCCGTTGAGAACTGGCAGATATTTTGCAAATGTTCCACTAGTTTCCAGGTGACCAAGAAACCTAGGCAGGCAGCTTATCAGTCAGCGTTTCATAGAACAGTCAGCCAGGCAGATTTCAGTAAAACAGCAATTTAAAGAGTTGAAGCTTTGGGTATTTTTTTCTTCCCCTTTGTTAAAGTATTTGCACTTACAAAGGAAAGCAGTGCGTGGGGCAAAAGAAGTAAAGTAATGCTAGACAAACCCTGTGATCTGCCAGAAAGTACAATTGAGTTTCTAAGATGTGCACTGTGCATCAGTATCTGTATATGCTGGATTATCAAGCATTTTGTTTTCTTACAAATATCCCATTTTGCAAATAGTAGCTGACCGGCAAAATACACAGCTCTGCTTGTCTTTAAAAAGATTAGAACTCCGAAGATATTTCTGCCAAAGCAGTTACCTCAAATCTCTGCAAGAACATAAAAGAAATGATGGGATGTTCAATTTAAGAAATATTAAATTTCTCCAAATCCACATAGTGAGATCATTAGTTTGTCTTTCGTTTGTACAAATGACCCTCTGGTGGCATATGGGCATCATTGTGGTGCACTGGGTCAGTATTGCAGCCAAAGGAAAATACTGAGCAGCTACAACACTGCCTTCCATAGCTGTGGTGCCCTCAGGGTGCTTGGAGAGGTTTCACATTGAAGTATTTTCTTAGCCCCTCCCTGCTGAGTGTGTGAGAGCTGATGAGATCACAGCTTGATATCAGATAACTGCAGGCCAAATATTCTCTAAGAAGATAAATAACCCAGCTATATAGGTCGCTGGAAGAAAGCCTGACTCCTCTAAATCCAATGAAGGCAAGGTTTCACCTTATAGGTATGTAAGTAATCAGTTCACTGTCAAGGGCTATTACAAAAAAAAAAGGTTGTTTTATTTGAAAATGTGCTTGCTTTTCTCTATTTGCTGGTGAAACTGCTTCAGCATTTTCAAACAGGTTTTTAATGTGTTAAAAGTAGATTAAAATTAAGCTCAGTAAATAGTTGATTAATAAATATTCAAAGAGCAGACCATCATAAAGGCCTGATTAGGCTGTGCATATATATATATATATAATATGCATAAACTACAGCCCTTCTGCCCTTTTATACAAAATATGATAGCTGTATTCAGATAATCAGAATGTTTTACATTTTTTGACAAATGAACAAATAGACTGAGTCACGGAGGACAAATGCATTATTTTATGGTACTTTTAACATATGGATTAAAAACACCTTGAGGTTGTCATTTAGGGAAAGCAGAATCTTCCACTGTGTTAATTTACAATAAAAATGTAGGAGTTTATTTTCATTCACTGACTGTCTCACAATATTAATTTTTTTGACTCAGACTTTGTTGTGGTTATAAAATCAATTACAGTAGGACAGCCTGTATGAATATATTTGACCATTTTTTTTCCCCCCCTTCCCCTGTGGTCTCTGACCAGCAAACACAAATGCATCTGGAGTCCTGAAAAAGTCCCTCAGAGCAATTACAGCTTAAATATATTTTTAAAACAAACAAGTAAAAGTAATGCTTTGCAGCCTTTATCTCAAAATTAGCCTTCTGCAAAGTGAAGGGGTCCGTCAAACAGCCTTTGACAAACTTCTGTTGTGTATTCAGTGTTTGGGTTTGGTTTTTTTTTTAATTTAAAAGTTTTCCAAAACCTTATTGGTCAAATAAGAGGTTACAGATTTTTGCTCAGAGCACAAGATGACACCTCGAGTGAAATGAAGCAGTGATCTGGAATAGGCACCAGCCACCAGTGAAATTACAGTGTCCTGCCCTCAATGACACTTCTTCATCTGTGCAGAGGAAGTGAGATCCCAGGGAAAGTTCTCAGTTCTTCAGCCACCTCCAGTGAGTTGCAAGTGATCTGTGAGCATTTTCCAAGAGGCAGTGTGCATTTCCTTGCCAGTACAAGCATTAAGTGATGCAGTAAACAAGAAAGTACATTAAGGAGTTAGGAAAGCCCTCTGGGATGTTTCTTAAGAAGATAGGGCAACCTTGGATGTTAGTTAAGGATGCAAATATTGTAAAATGGTGTGTAGAAAAAAGGCCATGGCACAAGCAGTTCCACAGAAACTTGATTTTTTACTGTATACCCTTCTGCCCTCGAGGTTACAGTAAAACTCTTACATTACTGACTTTATTTCATAAATTTAATTGACACTAGCAGTACAGATAAAATCTCAGGTCTTGAACTTTAAAGCTGAGTTAAGACCTAGGTGGATGCATTTGATTTAAGATTCCAGGGTTTTGACATAAATATTTCCTAATCCTTTATGCTACACTATAATTTGTTGCCAAGTTTTGTTTTGATCAGTTTGTGTTACATTAAATCAAGGTTACCTTCCTAAGAAAATATATTCCTCATTGTTCAAATGTATTTCAGCTCAGGCTTTGAAAAGTCATATTTTGCTTTGCCTTTATTAATAAAACACAGAACAACTGAAAGGTCATATTTTTAATTGGTTTCTCTGCCAGCAGACAGAGTCATAGCATGTGGCAGAGAACTTTATTCCTTGGTTTGACTTATATTTTATGCAAATTCTGTGAACAGTTTCTGCTTAGATTTGTACAAAATCTGACTGTCCAGTAATCTTCAAGGCCTGCCAAAAGCAGATGAGAACTAATAAAACAGAAAGAGAAAGCAGAACCTGAGTAATGAAGAGTGTATGGGGCAAGCAACAAAGCAACCTTGTGATCTATTTTTAAAATATATATATATTGTACTCTGCTTTATTGCTGCTCCCGCTCTGCTCCCAATTTGCTTGTGCTCTGAGCAGGGATGCATGCGGGAAGGGATTACCTCTCACAATGGAGGAGCACAATGGTATCTCTAGAACAGAGCCCCAAGATCCTTTTTTTGTATTTTTCTCCCTCCATTCACATTACCAAAGGCTGGGGCTTTTTTCCTACTTCATGATTGATGTTGTCATAACCAAAGTTAAGTGTTGAACCTTTGACAACTGGCTGATAAAGAATGTCCCTCTAAAACTGCTCGACTGCATTTGTGGAGCACACGAGAAAATTATATAGTATCTAGTTAGCATTGCTAATCAATACATAATGCATATCCTTCAGCTAATCTTTTTGAGCAATTAAAGCAAATTCAAAAGAGAGATTATCATGTGTAAACAATGCCGTCTTAGATATCTTGCCTACTGGCCTAAGGTCTCCCCACAGATCCTGCAGAGTTTACCTTCTGTATCAGTAGTTAATTAAGGTGAAACATGAGGTAATTAGGGCTAATCCCAGTGCTATCCTGCTGGCCTATTGCCTCTCAGGCCATGCCCTAAACCAAAGCATTTTCACAGCTTGTGAAATGTTGCCATTTTCAGAGCAGATTTTAAAAATTGATGCCCATGTTTATTGCAGAGTGTTCCTAATCCTTTAAGGGAGCTCCACTGAATACGGTCCAAGTGAAAAGAGGGAAAGGATGGCTTCATTTATTTTTCTATGGGTTTGAAAACTGCACTGTTGATACAACTTTACACTAGGACGTTGCTTGTAATTGGCAAGGGATTAAGGGGATTAAATTTGTACTCTGCACTTGTTTCCAACTGCTTGTGTGAAGCTTCTTTTTTTTTTTCTTTTAATCGTTACATTTGTCAACATGGAAGAGGGATGCACATTCTTAGATGTGTTCATGCCAGTGTGATATAAATTAAAAGAGATACGGTGGTACCTGGAAGAGCTGCATCAGAACAACATGGCTTTGTTTGCTTCACAACAAACATGCTTTTCCTCAGAAAGAAGTTTGGCCCTCATGAAGCAGGAGACACCCTGCTGAGTTATGTCTGATCTCTGTCCTTCAGGATACATATTCTTTTTGCAGGAGGAATATTTCAGATGCTTGAAACTGTTTTGTTATTGAAAGACTGGGTTTAACTGCTTATTAGATATATCCAACTACACAGAAAGACTCACCTTTTTAATTCAGAATACAACAGATTTATTTTAACCAATAATAAAGTAAGCATTGATCCCAGAAGGCATTTTATTAGGCTTTTAAATTTTTAGCCTAGCTGTATGATCTTGAGTCATATGTCAGATACAATGACTTAGTTTTTTTAATTAGCTGCAAGTTAGTATGAATACATTGTCAACCAATGACCCTTGTTTCTTTTGTACTTCCCAAGTCTAGTGCCCTGATCTGGTGCTTCTGACTGGTATCTTACACTAGGGAAGAATTTAGGTTGTTGTGCTCCTCTGCTGGGATCATAGTCAATAGGCTTGTTTTCCTGAAACTACCAAAGAAACAAATTAAAAAAGAATGGGAAGAGGTAGTCAGGATATAACATTCAGAATTTATGGAAGGGTATTTTTGCTCTCTATTGAAATGTATTTGTCTAACTGTAAAACTGACTTAGGTGTTGATGATTACACTTTAGATTCATCCCTGCTTTTCCAAGAGCAGTATTTTGCTCAACTCTGCCATAAAGTTTCAAGTGTCTGATAGAGTTTTTAGCGCCTCAAAGAGCTGCCCCTCTCAGACTCTGTATTAACAACTTGTTTGGTTGGTTCTTAATAATGCCTTCTTCAACTTTCAGAAGCCAGGGAAACTGAGACTGTCCAATGTGGTGACAGAGAGTGGATGGATACATTTCTTTAATTCCTTGTTATCTATTTTGTATTTTGTTTTTGGAATCTTTATCTTTCTGAGTGTCATAATGCTTACGGTGTGGAAGAATAGGTGTTAAAGTCACAGACCTAAGAATAAAAGGTTCTCTCTAGATTTATTGTTTTTTAGACATTTAATATGCTTTTTACTTCATTTCAGCTTCTAAAACTGGAGGAGGGTCTTTTCCTTCTGCATAAATGCAAAGAGGATTTGCAGCATGACATTTAGAAGTATATTGTATGAGGTTTGCTATTGATCCCTCTGGTGGGGATGAGTGCTCAGAGGGAATAAATGGGCTCCTTTTATGAGGCTCCCTGTCATCATGGATTTAGCTGTTTCATTTGCAGATTCCTGTAAATGTTTGCCTGATTTATAGCCAGTAATTTTCGTTGGAGTAGGAATCGACGTATCGTCAGCGAATGACTGCGTGTCGTTAATACTTTCAAGTGGCATCTGAAAATGTTCCTGCACTTGCATTGATCCAGACTGCTTCCTACTTTTACAGCTCCAAATGTTTTAGTGTTTTGTTAATATTACATTCATGAGGATGGGGATGTGTTTCATTAGTGGGGTGTGGGAAAGTGTTAGAAGAATAAATCATAATTCAGATTCATTGTGTCGAGTGAAGTTTAAGTTAAAAAAAAAAAAAAAAAAAAGAACAGACCCAACTTCAGTATATAGCAGTTCCACCTGGTAGCCTGAATTTAATTTTGTAGTATTTCACTGACACAGATCTGCTGGATGTTCTGTCCTGTGCCTGTGATACCCAAGTGTGAAAACACCGGCTTTGAGTCTTTACACTTACAGTGAGATTTCTGCTTCAGGGAGGCATTCATATGAACATGATGGCATTCATTTATTTTGTTTAATCTAGTGGTGATACTCATTTTTTTTATTTGCTGGTAATGCCATAGTTGTTGGCCAGGTGGTTTTGTTGGTTTTTTTTTCTGTATATTCGATGCTCGTAAACTAGCGGTCATGTTAGTGATATGGTCACTAGCTACACAAAGAACACTGTACGTGATTTATTTTGGTACAGCCCAGGCTATTCCTGCTTGGTGTAGCTATTCAGTCCCAAAAAATCCAAAGTCCAGGGCAAATGTACTTTACACTGTAGATTTATATGTTTCAACTGCTTATTTTGCTAGCACAGAGCTGTAATACTGTGTCCTGTTTTGTATAATCTCTAGGGGTCTCTGATACTGGTGCAGAGCTGTGGAGTACTTTAATATTAAACATTGAGATATAGAGTACAAAAAGGTTTTATGGAAGGCTGTGTAAAATTGTGTTTGGATGCTACTGGAATAAATAACAAAAAAGGGCATTTGTTTCTGTGGAAAGTCCTATATTGGCCCCATTGTGTGCATATGTATTTAAATAGGAAGTTTTACAGGGCTTCCAGAATAAAAGAGAGCATCTAAATTCACATTCCCTTTTGTCATTATCATTGAATATGCATGGAGTAGGACAAAAATTAGTAGCCATGACAGCAACTGTTAGAGAGGGATACATCAGGTGAATCACAACTTTCTCTTTAAGTAGAGTTGCTCTTAAGTTTTACTGTACTTATTTGTGGTATAACTATTTTTAATATCAAAATAAGATAAGGAGAAAGCAGGTTACTCAAGTAATCTTCCACTTCCAGGTTTTCTGCTTAAATCTGATTCAGCATCTTTACAAAATGAAGCCTTCGGCAAGTCTCCTTATTGGAACACAAGTGTGCACAAACTTGTGCTGAACACTGATCTAGTCACTACTTTTGTGATAATCCCAGGACATGCTCTAGTAAGAATGAGAGAGGAGGTAGGCTGTCATTTCTAGAACTGGTCATTCAAGTCAGAGCTTACTTTTGTTTCTTGGAGGAGTCACATTGTGTGAGTGACTTGTAGGTGTTAATATTATGTGAATATACTGTGAATGGTTTTTCGGGAGCAGATAGTGTGCTTCCTTATTGCTGCCAAATCAGCTTTTCTTTCTGTCTTTTACGGCTATTTTAGGTTGTCCTTTAATTAGTCTAAGAAATAACAGTTTCATGGGCAAATGAAAGTATGTCTGGCAACTAAGTGGTATTTTTATTGTGAATTCGAGGAAAATGTGTCTTGTTTGTTCTTCTGTTCAAGTATTCCCCTTGTATAGCTAATGCTCCTGTGGAGATATCACTTAATTAGTCAGAAATTTGCTGTGTGTTGCCTTTATTATTCCATGCCGTGACTGCTCCACCTCTTTCTCACCACCAGCCTTCAGCAAAACAAACCCCCTAGAAAGATGAGCTGCGGGAAGCAAAGGAGAGGATTATTCATTATTAGCAATTGTTATACAGAAAAAATGTGGTCTGATTCAAGCCAGCCAGCTGCCTTGTAGATTAGGAACTCTGTTTAAGTATTGTAACATGTCTTTAAAATAGTAAGCAAGAACATTAAGTTTTCAAAATAAAACTACAGCCGGTTGCTATGCAGATGAAATTGTGATCAAAGTCTTTGTATTTCTTTAGTGAGGTATTCATTCCATTTGTGTTATGATAGCGCTGTATGAGAATATATTTGTTTCCAATGACTCTTCAAATACTTTTCGGAAAGTTAGTGTCTTTTTTCTATTTTAGTAGTAAGAATCCTGAAGCATTGGTAAACAAATCCAGTGCCTAATCAGTAAGTCATCTGGCAGAAAAAGGCTAGCATCCACAGCTCCTCATTGATAATCTATACATGTCCTCTAGCTATGCGCAAAAAGATAAAATATACTAATAATATTTTATACTTACCAAGTATTGGAGGGTCTCAAAGTTCTTTGATATTGTCAATGAAAAAAATGCCTCACAGTGCTCCTGAAAAAATGCCAGTTGATGAATCTGGATGAGAAATGAAATTGTTTTTCCAGATCATTGAATCACAGAATCCTTTAGGTTAGAAAAGACCCTTAAGATCATTGAGACCAACTGTTAACCCAGCACTGCCAAGTCCACCACTAAACTATGTCCCTGAGTGTCAATCCTTCTGGTGAAGATACGTTTCATAAAATCCAATCTAAACCTCTTCTGGTGCAACTTTAGGCCATTTCCTCTTACCCTGTCATCTGTTCTGGGAAAAGAGACTCCTACCTGGCTACAGCCTCCTATCAGGTAATTGTAAAGAGCGGTAAGATCTCCCCTGAGCCTCTTTTTCTCCAGGCCAAACACCTCCAGCTCTCTCAGCTGCTCCTTGCAGGACTTGTCCTTTCACCAGCTCCACTGCCCTTCTCTGGACACACTCCAGCCCCTCAATGTCTTTCTTGTCATGAGGAGCCCAAAATTTAACACAGGATTTGAGGTGTGGCCTCACCAGTGCCAAGTCCAGGGGGACAGTCACTGCCCTGGTCCTGCTGGCCACACTATTGCTGACACAAGCCAGGATGCCACTGGCCTTCTTGGCCACCTGGGCACACTCTGGCTCATGTTCAGCTGCTGTCGACCAGCACCCCCAGGTCCTATTCCATCAGGCATCTTTCCAGCCACTCAGCCTGTAGTGCTGCAGGGGGTTGTTGTGACCCAAGGGCAGCCCCTGGCACTTGGGCTTGTTGAATCTCAGACCATTGTCCTCAGCCCATCAATCCAGATTCCTCTGTAGAGCCTTCCTACCCTTACACAGCCAGCTATAGCATTTCCTTCATGTATACTAGTAAACTAAACAAAAGAAAGGTAATAGCTGAAAGAACTTATCATCTTGTTTCTGTATCAATATCTTTTACAATCTTGATTATTTGAAGATAAATCTTTAATTTTCAGGGCCATATAGGTATCTGCACTATGACTGAGGTTTTTTTTAATGCCTGATGAAAACATAAAAAAGGAACGTAATTAAGCTATTCTGAGTTATGGCTGATATCAGAATCTTATGTTTATATTCTCTCTAATTAAGGTTCTGGCTTTGCTCTCACTCATAATTTTTGCTAATGTATGAAATAAATCTTGTACTACTTAACCTTAAAACTGGAAGACAAAAGAAAATATAGTTTTATTAAATTTATTTATGCTTTTTAATTGTTCAGTGAAGATGTGAATTTCACTTGGTGGACTTGATGTATCTGTGGTGCTTTAAAAAATAATTGGCATGAATAACTTTGAATACATCAGAATCACAAATTTCAGAGGAAAATTGAATGTATGTGTGAATTAAAGGGTTTTTAATGTGAGGTTTCTGAGCAAACTTTAAATTTGACCAAGTCTGTTTTATTCAAATAAAGAAGTATCTTCTAAAGAATTGGAAGTCCAAATTGAGCTAGTGTAAATAGCAGACAGCAGAAGCTTGTGAACCATTAAAAATATTGCATCAGTATAGACTGTTTGATTTGTGGGAATATTCCTTGGGCCTGGTTAATGCAGTAGCACAGGCAGAAATTGTCAGTGTCACTGTGATAGAGTAGGAATGATTTGGGGTTTATGCAGCTGAAACAAGTCCAGAGTATTCTTGAACACTGGAGCAAAGTTGCCCTTGGACATAAACCCAAGTAAAAAGTGGTGGGGGTGAAGTGATTAAGCTGTACTGCTAACACATGTAGATGAAGGTAAACACAACCTGTTTAAATCCTGCCTGTCCTGGGCAGTAACTGTCCTCATGGACAAGCACTAAAACACATCACTGTTTCAACCAATATGTCTCAACCATAGCACAGAAAACTTACTTTCCTGCAATACCTGCAGTTATGTCCTTTCTAGGAAGTAGGTAGCTAATCTTTTTTAGCAGCAACTCATGATGATTTATTTTTTAATAATACATTTGGAGTGTCTCTTTGGGGTTGCGTCTGTTCCTGAATAGTCTCTTCCAAACACCATTTTCAGGGAGAAGACGTTTTTGGAATCCTGGCATGGTCTTGAGCAGAGTTGTTTAAAACTTCACTTGAAATCTAACCCTGGAAATAGCATTGAGGTATTGGAGTTTTAACTGATGTACTAAACCAAAACCACTGAGATTACTCTCTGGAAAGAAGACCTTGGATTACTCTGAATCTTCAGGCTTCTGCTATACTCTTATTTTGTGTCTGTCCATGCCTCTTTCAGCACCTCCTAAAGGCTGATTAATGAACCCTCATTGCTGGCAGTCATGAAATATGTTGCATGTAGCATCCTCCCAGCAGGAGGAAATGTTGCTTGTTGACGGTTGACTGCGTGTGAGGGAAAGCAGATACCCAAGGCTGAAACTGTGGACACTTCCTGCAGATAGAAGCTGGAATGGTGGGTGCTGGCAAAAAGAAGAATAGACAAAAAAGCACAGCAGGTTTTTGGATCTATAAAACATTTGCTCCCCAACTGTCACACTTGCAGCGTCTGCATCTGGTGTTCTGTTGACTTGTTTCACACGAATCAACTAGCCAGTTTATATCTGTTTAGGTTTTCAGTTTGAACATATAACATGAAATTCCTTTCCCCAATAAGTCTGTACTGCACAAAATTTATCATTTTAATAGGCAGAAAGAAATGATTTTGCTTTCTCTATTTAACAAACCTAAGCATATGAATTTCTTATTTTATCTCTGTCAGTGATGAGTATTTACATTTGGGCAGAAAACAGCACTTTTTAGCACCTTTGACTGCTTTACAAGGAGTCTTTTTGCTGTTTGTGCCTTTTTCTTTTGATGTCTTAAAATTTCTTTTACATTTGCTTTTAATGGGCAGAGGCTTGATTTTTTTCAGGTCAATCCAGTAGGAATAAACACAGGAGGAGGACTGGTGATGAAAAAATTGCATGCATACATTTGTAAACCAAGCACAACAGCTATATACTCATCCCTGCTGAGGACTGAGAAGATGCAGAATCTGCCCTCAAATACTCCGCGGAGCAGATTAGATTATTGTGCTGTGCACTTTTATTGCCTGTGGTTGGCCAAAACCACCGTGTGATTTTTTTAAAAAGCTCTGTATACCACAGCTGTACCTCAGTATTCTGGACTAGATGGCATTAAATAGAGGGGAGGAGATACAGAGGAAATGCAGAGAAAGGAGGGAGTGGAAAGAGTGTATTAGTTGCACTCTAGCCAAAAAAACACTACTGTGAGGGAAAGGACTGGGTGGCCCCTATCTCAGACTACGTTCCTCCTGGATCTCCTTGCTCCCTACAGAGCCGTGCCACGGGCGTGGCATGGTCCCTACAACGGGAGTGGGGTGGCAGATAAAGGTAGAGAAGGATGCAAAAAGTGTCAGAGAACAGCAGGCAGTGATGGGGGTTTGGCTTTGTATTTTGCTAAAAAAATATGAGGCATTTGACTGGATTAGACTTAATGCTTCACAGGAGCATTGTGCTGTGGAAGTGCATATATGTAATGCATACAGTAGCATATGCAGTTCAGATTTTCCTTCTCTGTGGCTAGAAGCTTTGGAGCTTATGGTTATAGTCCTGGATGTTGACAAGTGAGGCTGAATATTGATTAGACACAGAGAAAGGATGAGAAAAGATGAGATTATACAGTAAATAAACATTTTTACCTTCACAGAGTCATACCTTTTAGATTTAGAATGAAATGGAAGAGTATTGTACTGTGCTGCCTGCCTTTCCTTAAATCTAGGACTTCACACCTATGTGTGGGTAGTGCTCCTACAATCATTGTCATTTTCACAGGAGGGAATTTAAAATGAACCACTTCCAAAGGCATCTAGTACAGTGTCTTTCAAGTTCCCTGGCAATGTGAAAAGTAGTTCCCATGCAGGATTAAATGAAACCAAGAGGATTTCACATGTGGCATGTTTAAGAATTATATCTGCCGTCTGTTCTTTTCAAATCTAAATTGAAGTAAACATCAAACCATAAAATCATCTTTTGCAATTTCTGACAGAAAGAAATTAGAAGTAAAGGATGTGCCCCAGGATATTGTGCAAAGAGATGAGTGCTTCTGGACAGGGATGCAAAATAAAAAAAAAAAATCAGTTTATCTCTCGAGATCCAGGTAATTTTTAATTTTTAATTTTTTTTTTTTTTTTTTTTTTTTTTTTTTTGGTGCACAGATGCATAAAGTTGTAGTTCTCATCTCCTTTTGAGTTTTATTTTGGGTTTTTTGTCCTTCCCCGATGAAAAGATTAGAGGTAAAATCAATGGGCTCTTTTCTACTGATGCATGGAACTTTCAAAGCCTAACACTGAATGAAGAAAGCAGGTTGTCTATATTTGACCTGTTGTTGCAGTCTGTGAACAAAACAAGAGGAAGAGTAACTGAGAAATGTGTCATTTTTTGCTAATGCTGTGAAAAATAAGAATTTTGGAAGCCCATGTGTTTTAATCACACTGTGAAAATTTTTTAATTGATAGATTTTAGACATAAAATACATTGAAACATATAAAGGTAGCCTCAAATTTATGAAGTTCCCTAGTGGAAGTCTTGATAGGACACTTAAAGTTTTCGGATTGTTTGTTAAAATAATGCACTCAATAAGAAGTACTTTCTCTGGTTCTGCTGATCTTTTTTCTTCCTCTCTCTAAATATCATCTTTCACCATCTCCCCCTGGAGATTGCACAGGCCGAGATCATTTGAAATTACAGTGGGTCTACATGCCCTTGTGCCCCACAAAACCTCCCAGAAATGAGCAGCCTCAAACCAAAATCCTACGCTCCTTACACAGTGGTGGAGCTCGGGAACTGTGCCACCCCCAGGGGTAAGCGCTCCAAGAGCGCGGGGGGCAAGAACCATTCCTGCTAAAAAGAAGCACAGGTGGGTTTGAACAAGTTGCTTTAAATTTCGGACTCAACGTAGCTGTGGTGGCGGAGCGTTGCCCTGGCTCCTTGGGCTGACACCTGCCTCTTGGGGCCAGTGCTGTTCCTGGTGAGGGAGCGGACTCCTGGAGTGTCCAGGTGTGCCACGGAGGGACGGGGATTTGCAGCTCTGCCAGCCCTCGCCATCTGCACGGGAGCAGCATATGCTGCTGGGAGCAGCTTGTGGCACGGCGGGCCCTGCGGCCGTGCTGCTGCTGCCCGCTCACCTTCCTACCTGGGAATGGGCATCCTCCTTCCACCACGTGCAGCCCGGCCACACGGCCTGTTTCCCGCAGGACTGGTAGGAATACTTGTGAACTAACATATTGATCACTTCGTATACTCAGATCGAAATGAAAAGTTAGTGCTCAACTCTGTCTCTCATGTATACCCATTAACTTCTGGAAAGAGGCAACTTTTTTTTTTTTTTTTTTTTTTTAAAAAAAACCCCTCACTCTACCCTTCAATTTTTGTCTTTTATTTAAAGGAAAATAAAAAAGTGGAGTCACTTCCCTACCTATGTTTTTTTTTCTTTTTTCTCCAGGACTTTTGTCCTCTTTATTCAGGTGGTCTTCAGAATCGAGCAGGCACTTCTTTTTCATAACATGAAGCTTATGTTTTTCGTCCTTCCTGAACAGTTATTAAAAAAGTTATGCTTTTCAATGTGAGTGAAGAGACTGATGTAATTACAGAACTCACAGATTAGCATTTTACTATATTCCCTGTGCCTCTTATGCAGCCTTTTCTAGACTTGAGTAAACATTGTGGGCTTGGGACCTGAATTAATGTGATACTGGGAGATGAGTTCATAATGATGGGTGGTAGGAAAGGACAAAGGCAATCCATCTAACACATCTCTTGTGTCAGCTGTGCACTCCCACTAAAGCAGAATATATGTTTGCTTGTGAATTTCAACAGTGAGCACTGGTGGGGTGCATTTCTTCCTCTGGGTGCTGAACATGTGCCGTCTGAGTGGGTCAGTTGCTGTGGAGCTGCTGAGCCTGGCCTCTCTCCATGAAGTATCTCAAGCTGGGCTCCTCAAACCAATAGTTTCTGGAGAGAAAGTCCACAGGCTTATTAAAGGAACCTGGGAAAGAAGAGAGTGGAGGAATAACACAATCACTGGTAAGGAAATCAGAGGTCTCAGGGGATGTTTAAAGGATGTGCCTGGGTAAAGCATAGGAGCAGGACACCAGAGAAGCAGTGAGCAGAATAGCTTTGACCAAGTGAGAGAGGGAAATACAGCAGAAGGGACAAGTTGAGGCAGGAGAGAAGCAGAGAATAATACCAGTACCCAAACAGAAGTCTGTCTCATTGAACTCAAAGCAGGTTTTTCTGAATAAAAGTTCTGTAACAGTGACCTCCATTAACCCATGACAGGCCTAAAGGTTTTGGACACAGTGCTCGTAACTGAGAGCTGTTGCACATGATGGGTGGCAAAGGGTTTGTGGTTGTGCTGATTCTCTCCATTTTCAATGAGGAACTTGATCTGGAAAAGTAATATTCCAGAAATAAAAATTAAGTTTTGTTACTTTTCTGTTGTTCTATTACGCAAACACCCAAATACTACTTCTCATCAGCTTCTCTGTCCCTGATGTAGTGATGCTTACATATTTTAGCAAATCTGCTTTCCTATAAATGTCTGTAGTGGTAGATCAGCTTAATTTTGTTTTTGTTAGAATTAGTGTATTGCGCGAAGTTCGAAGTGGTGATGTCTTCAGAAACTAAGAGTATTATATGGTTTTACCACATCTGGAATATTACTATAAAATTGTTACTCAAAATTAACCTAACTAGAAGGAAAGGAGAGTTTTAGCTGTATTCACTGGTGACATCCAGGTTTGATGATTTAATTTTGTTGGTTTTCACTTTGATAATTTTGTTTTTTCATTATCAATACAAAGTGAAAACTTTCTATGAAATGATAGGGACATGATTTTTCTGGGTTCTATTGCGCTCTACATTTCTTTAAAATAGCCACCTACTCACGGTTGAAAAGAGTTTGAAATGTTCAGTTTGACTAAAAAAGTCCGCACAGTATTTTCGCAGCTTGTTTACAGACCTGCAGACAGGTACTAATTGCACCCCAATTTACAATACATCAGTTTAGCACAATTGATCTGTTCAAAAAAAAAGAAAGTAAACTGAGCAAAAGCCAGTCTTGTTGCTGAAGGAATGATGTATTGATTCCATCTGACAGTGCTTTGTCTACAGATCAATGTAGATGTGCGGTGTAGACCAGAAGAAAGAGACAGGGTCATCAAAGGTCAGTAAAAGAACAGGGTGTCCCAGATTATTGGAGACAATGAAATGAACTTATCATAAAGTAGACCTGATTGGTATTTGTAAAGGAATCCACCAGTAACAGGTTTTATACTGTCAGATAGGAATAACATATTCTATTTTACAATTAACTTTAGCTCCTGTGTGTTAGGAGGTTTAAGGGGGATTCAGTGTCTACTCAATAACTTGCTGATTGCAAATTCTTACAAGATTGAAATAATAAACTGCTTGCAGCTCTGTGTGTTTGTAAAGAGTGAAAGCTACACTTCTGAGAGGTGCTAGTCTTTGTCCAACATCATAGAACATTTTAAAATTCAAATATTCAGAAATACTTAATCCCTTAAAATCTTCAGCCCCTCTATTTTGATGGTTATAATTGCTGGTTTTGCAGTGCATAGAGATTCTAGTTCTATTACATTTTTGCTTTCTGCATTGAAGAAGTAAGTAGGTATGTTCTGGTTTAATTCGACAACAGCCCTGAAGTGTACTTGTACCACAGTGTGTTATTTATTCACATATTTCTTATGTCCTTGATGTCCTCTGAGATGAAGGGTTTTATATTTTAAATAAGGAGAAACACTACTATAATATGATTAATCCTTTACAGCTTTCATGGCTTCTAAATCCTTCCTCATTCTGCTTTAGAAATTTAACTTTTACAATGAGGAGGATGTCTGTTCCACACAAGTATTATAATTTAGAGCTTAATCCCCCAAATTAATGTTTAATCTGCACTGCTGCCTTGTTTTAAGAGCTGCTGAATAGATGTCATTCAAAAAAATTGCTTCCAGAGCTTTCTAATCCACATTTTTACATCAACGCTATGATTTCCTTAGGTTTTACCATATTTTGTAGCTAAGTCTCTAACACTGGGTGATGACAGGTTGAGGGTACGTGTTCTTCTAATATAATCACAGAGGAACAATTCACCACACTGCCACTTTAGCCTCCCCTCTAAGGAATCAGATTTAGCACAGTTTAGAGTTATAGATGCATAGTCACTGTATCTCTTCAAAGCATGTAAGCTGGTTTGGTTCTGAGTGGCTTTGCTGCAAGGGAAACAATATCTGCATCTTTTATCTCAATCCCCCTTTTTCACCTTCTGGGACAAGGTACTTTTTATAGAATATGTGCTACAGCAGCATTCAGTACAACTGCTTTTAAGAATAAAATTGGTCATAATATGAATTATTCACAGTAGAATACCTTGGGGATTTCAGGTCTTTAAGATGGTCAGATGTGATCTGTCAAGACAATGTAAAGGGAATGTTTAAGTTTTAATGGGAAATATTTTCTGTGACAGTGCTAGATACCAACAGTGATTTAAAATTACTTAATATAGTGCATATAGTTCTGGGCAAATATCCTGCTCCTAGAATGTATCTTTGCCTTAAAGAAACAGATACGCAACCAATAGGTGAGTTCTTTAAAATTACATTACTTTTGTTTTGCAGTTTTCAGCCTATTCATATTTGGAAAATCAGGTCTGATTCTTTCAAAAGCCTGCAAAGTTTTCAGAAAAGGAGGCAAGGAGACTGAAATCACTGCTTTGATTGTCAGTTAGTTTTGAAGATCACCACCTATGAAAAGTCAGGCACAGTGCCTATTCTTTGTTTTACTGGTGTACTCTATTTGCCTTTGGAATAAACAGTGAATTTCAATTTTTTTTTTTTTTTTGTATTATTAATCCTTTGTCATTTGTATGCATGGTGTTCATCACAATTTGTCCAAGAATATAAGGTAGTCTAGAAATATCCATTCATTTGTCTCTTTTATGAACA
This sequence comes from Acropternis orthonyx, assembly GCA_035583155.1. NCBI lineage: Eukaryota > Metazoa > Chordata > Aves > Passeriformes > Rhinocryptidae > Acropternis > Acropternis orthonyx. Next base: position 10,307,231 of record JAWWEU010000001.1, on the reverse strand, counting down.
TTACCTTATTAACCATGTTGGAAATATCTCAAATAATGCATTCGTTAGAGGTACACACTGTCTGAAATGATCATTTCAAAATTCGTCTCCCCAGGGGTTTGGATTTATACATACTGAGTTAAACGATTAATCAAACTATGGCACATTAAGTGTTCAGTATTGCAACTTACTGGAAAGTTTTCATCAACATTAAGAAGATTTTGATTTAAAACTTTACAGTCAAAATTTCTGTGTATTCATTTGTAATTTCCTTTTTCATTTTGTTGCAGTCATGAATGACAATATTAACTAAATTCCATTTTGCAAGGTGCTGACCTCCTAAAAATCACTGTCTTAGGAGTTCATGGTCTTACTCATTTCCCAGGAAGACTTCATTACTTTCAGGTTTTAATCTACCGAGATAAAAAAGGAAGTTGACTAAATAGCACAAAAATAGGAGTGCTGCTTTTTTGATACTGTTTCTGATGGAGAACTCAAGAAATCTCATCTATCCTGCTTACAACAACAGAACTTTGTTTAAAATAATACTTGTATCTCTTCCTGTGAGGGGAAAGCAGTTACTCTGGTGTTTTTGCCTAAAAGATTCACAGCATGTTTCTAAGACTGTAAGAGAAAGAAAGAATGGGGGCTTCAATTCACTGTGAATGTGGAATGGAGGTGCTACCTGATGGTGAATGAACATAGTCTTAGCGGGGTATGAGCTCCGATACAGCTTTGAGCCTCATTGCTACGCTGATGTTTCTGTAGGTCTTGAGCTTCTGTGCACCAGAAGGTTTCTGAGAGTTTGTGAGAACTCAGAGTCAAAATACCAAATTTCCCTAAGCAGGTAACTACATATGTAAAGTGTGAGTGGATTAAAGGTAACTCATGCTGGCTTCAGGAAACAGAACGCCTTTCCAAATAATTCCGCAGTTTTTGCTGGAAGGGTTTTCTGGTTGATAAATATTAACACTACAGACACATTCAGCATTGATGCTCTTCAGAATTACTAAATGTATGTCTTTGTACCTAAAATGAGATAATGTTCTTACTGAAGTCTGTGTCTGTTTTGTATTCAGTATCTTTTTTATGGCAGACCAGTGTATTAAAAAAAGTATTAGGTAAGTGTTTTGATCCTGGTTTCCTATGGAAATGAGGCTTGTGTATTCAGTGTTAGTCACTGTATGTGTCTGCCTACTGACCTTTTTGATCTGATGCTCATAATTTCAGTTAAATTTGACAGGGAGAAAAAAATTCACAGTATTGAGTTTACTTTTTGAGAGTCAGTGCCAGATTGAGAAGGTGTATTCTACACTGAATAGGGAGAGGAGGAACAGAAATCTGCAGAATTAATTCTTCTTTTTCAAGGATGGAAATTAGACAGTGTGGAAGGAGTTAATCACAAACAACATCCTGCTGAAACTAGGGGGAAGATGCTGGTAAGCAAATTCCCAAGTCCTCATATTATCCTGATGAAATTTATCAGCTAATATGATACATCGTACAAAAAGAAGCCCAAGGTTCTTGTGGCTTTACTCTGGCTATTGCTGTTAGTCCCTCAGGGAATATTGTGAAGAGGTTTGTGTAAAAAAAGACATTTAGGAATGGTACATCCATTAAGTGTAGATGAAGAAGAATACCTTACACTATCTACAGCTGGCTGAGAACCATTTACTTTAATAATGACAAATTAGTCAAACCTTGTAAATCATTAACAAGCAATTAACTTTCTTTCTAGAGTTTCAGCAGACGGAGCTGTTCTTATCACTGTAACTGCCTAGGAATTTTATCTGCCTCCCAAAGCAGCTGACTGTGTTAGATGGCAGTATGTGATAAAGGGCTTTGGTATGTCACCGGTGTCTTGGGAAAGGAGACTGATACACAAATTGGCCTTTTCACCTGCTGCTGAGATCCTCTAGAACCTCTGTTGCCATCTCTCTCAAATGCAGGTCTTTTGGTACAAATTAATTTGTGCAACTTGAGTGGGAGCTGTACAATCAATGTATTTGTCCAGTACATTGTATTCCCAGACAGGGGGGACAGCTAGACTCTGTACTTCATTTAGTACCCATCTAAAAAGCATCTGCAGCAGACAGACTACTAATATAGCGTGACATATTTACATACAGAGCTGGACTGTATTTTATCTTGCCTAAGAGAAAATAATTGTTAATAAGATTTTCACAGCTTCTTATTTAAAAGTAAGCTCCTACATCTCCTTTAGTTGTGGTGAGTTTAAAAAGTGCTAGTCAACAGTGCAAATGATTTAAACATTTATTTAGATGTGCCATGAATATGGATTTAGTCAGTTACTTCTAGACTCCTCTAAACCCCTGATTTATATAATTTTATGTATCTGAAAACCCAGTGTTCTTTTGCAAAAAGTTGTCTTTAAAAAAGGTACTAGTATAAGATAGTTACTTAGCTGTAAGTAAAATGAATGCATGTGATGCAAAATGAGTTTCTTCAAAGAGTTATATGTGTCTATTTAGTTATTCAAAGAAGAAAATATTTAAAAACAAGAGTAGATATAGATGAATATTTTCCAAATTATACTTTCCAAGATGAAGCTGAAATAGATCTCTTTTCTGGAAGGTGAGGGACAAGTAGGCTTATTTCTGTATGGAGAATTACTATATGCTGTATCTTGTATTAAAATGTTTGTTTTGTTATAACTTTTTAATTAGGTTTCCCTTCCTATGAGAGACTCCCACTACAGTATTAAGAAAATGTTATCAATCTTGGTGTAATTTCTAACTTCTGCAACTGTCTTGGGATTCAAAAATCCCTACAATGCAAATTAAATTAGGAATGCCTTTCCCGCAGAAGATACATAACCTTTCTGAGGTGTGAGACAAACACACAACACTGTTTTCTGGTTTATCTTATCAGGGCGGTCTAATCCAGGTCTAGGGTGTCAAGCCTCTGCTGTGCCTAACAACCGCCTCCGAACAATTTCTCTGAGGAAAATAAATGGGTTTCTTGTCAAGGCCATTGTAACAGAGGAGCTGGGGGTATTGTTACTGAAGGGGTCATTTTTTTCCTGTTGTGCACTAATTCGAGGGTGACATGTTTTAAACGTTGCAGTTTCATAAGTTGCATGAGCCATCACTTTGTCTTCTCCCTTCCAGATATTTTCTAAATGTGTCATCATCAGTCATGTATAAAGCATATAATCTTTTATCATCACTACGCACATTCTGCCACTCTGGTGATTTAGTCTAAATACCATCCCTCTTACTCTGTAAATTAAATCCGTATTGTATTAGACACACAGTATCTTGTTTTCCTGGCTAATCATTTTTGCTCTTTCTCTTCTCCATCATCTGGTGTTGCTGTTTCTGAGTACTAAGACCCGTTGGTCAGCTGTTACAAGGACTAATTTAGGATGTTAATTTAACTGAAACAAAGCAATACATCCCTGAAAGTATTGTGGTTAAAACCAAGAAGTAAGAAGTGGTTTTCCCACAGAAGAGAGTTGTGACTGGTAACTGTTCTCTAGAGAAGTCAGTGAGAACCAGTTAAACAATTGGACAGCCTTTATGCAGCCGGATCCTCAGGGTATTGCTTCAGCAAAGTAACTATTGAAATATCAGCCCCTGAGGCTGATGTCTTGTGTGTGTATGTAGTTTTACACACTGTGAGTGTTCCTATTGACTTCAGTGGGATTACTGACAATAAGTATAGTTAAACATGTGCATAAATCTTTGGGGCATACAGGTCTGTAGAGTTTTCCCTCTTTATGACTGTGAGCTTCAAGGTTTATTTTGGAGAAGTTCAGTTATGCTCACTGTTTGAAGCTTCTGGACAAAGCAGGGACACAGTCATTTGTGTTTGCAATTTCAACAATTTTTTTTTTTCTTTAAATAGTTAAGGGGATATTTATTGTGCAACTGTAGCTGTATTGATTAACATATGATTTTAGCCATCATTTGAAAAATAGGCAGCTCCTGTTGGCTTAACTGGCATTTTGAGGGAGAAAAAATTAACACTGTGTAATGACTGAATTTGGGTTTAAAAATATACAGGTGTGCCCAGGTATACATTCACACACAGGCACACATGCCCACATGTACAATATTTATGTAATTTCCTTGGGGAGATGGGAGAATTTTTTTAGTGTATTGATTTTTACTTTTCCCCACATTTACTAAAGGCCTAAGTAAATACAAGTAAAATGTCACTTAATAATTCTTCTGTGTTCTTTTCAAACTTTGGATGGAACAAGGTCACTGTGCAGCCATTTTAGGCAGAAGAGTTTTTTGATAATGCAAGTTTGAATTACCATTAAAGTGGTTTTGTCTAAATACTAAAGGTGACTTTTAACTGAAAAACTATAAAGTACTTTGCTTCAATACTAAAGATAGCTTTTAATTGAAAAGTGTAAGTGAACCTACAAAGCAAGGTTAACGCTTAGTGGTATAATTTTATACATGCACTTTGGCAGTCACGATGGCTTTGATTCAACCTTGACTTCCTACAAGATCATAAAAAGGCACAGAATAATTTGTTATAAAAGAAATGAGAACTGGAGTACAAATATGAGTCGCATAACAAATTCTCAAGATGAAATGGCAGCGTTCAAAGGAAATGTAGCATTTTATGCCAGTGCCATAATTCTCAGACAACATTACAAAGAAAGAAGTATGGCCTGCAGTTCGACCTTCCTCCTCCTCCTCTTCTGTGCTGTAGCTCCATAATGATGTTGAGAACTTTATAGCTCAGTTAAAAAAGGTTTTAAGAAAACACAGTACCCTGTACCCTTCTACAGGATACTGAATTCCTAATCGCCTTAAACTCTCTTAGTAGCTGGGCCTGCTTCTTGCCAAGGACACTGGTAATCAATTGGTATTTTCATCCTCACATTCAGAGGAACCCCACATAATTTGCTTTTTGGGTAATCCTACATGCCAAGCAGCTAAAGACGTTTGCCCACACCCAGCCTTGCCCCTTTTCATTTCTGCATGCAGCAACTGAAGCATTGGAAAGACTGCAAATAAGACCCAATGATCCAGTGAGCACAGCAGAAGACATTGCCCCAGTTCATGGCTTGCTGAAGTAACTGGGCACTACTGTTATATTCCTGCTTGATATTACACTACCAAATAACACATAAAATCTGCAGGATCAGGACAGTTTTTGAAAAGCAAAAAAAGAGAGGATGGCATCTGAAGAGTGTAACCTCTATATAGGTTATAGGATTACTGAGTATGACTTAACATAATCAGGTCTGTAACACAGTTACCCCAAGCTATTGTCTTTTTTGGAGTTGTGTCTTGATCCATTGAGTTGGTGAGATAAGCTTTTTATTAAAGTAGATCTTTGCCTGAACCAAAAAATATAATAGCCTTTCTTTCTGAAGACCAAAACAAGATCACTGAATTATTTGCTAATTGTGAGAAAAAGCTATATTGGTGGTATGTGTCTGTATGTGTCTGACAGTAGGCCACTGGCTGTTTCTCAGCAGCATTTTGTGCTGAGGAGTCTCTGGGGAACACTAAAATAAAAGTGGTATTAAAAGCAAAAAAAAAAAAAAAAAAACAAAAAAAAAAAACACCAACATCATGTGGTGACACACAACTGGCAGACTGAATGCTTTATCTTGTAAAGGGCTGTCAGGGAGGAAGTAATATGTACTAGCTCATAGTAATAGCCTAAACTGGAGACAAATTCATCTCTTATGTGCACTCTATCTGCTTATAAAATTTATCGTGATTTTTTATTCTTACATCTAAAGAAATTTTGTCGCATGGCCTAGAAATTTAAGCAATTTTCACATTTCTTTGGGAAAAAACGCAGGTAACAGCCTCTTAAGAATATGTGATGCACACAAAGTATGTGTTTCTGAAACAATGGGATATGTTACTTAGTAATGTAGTTAAGAATTTGTCCCTAAAATACCACAAGTTTCAACTTTTACAAAGTTTCAACTTTTTGATTATTATAGGAGTGACTTTCATTTGTGGCTGAGCTTTTCTTAATGTTTGAGATGGAAAGTCTTGTATACATTTATATGTGAATATGAGTTGCAGTTTTGTTTTCAGTCTGCTGTACTTCAGAAACAGAAGTGGTTGCTGCTGACAACTGGCTTTGTCTGTCCAGAGTTATGATGGTTATAAAGTTGTGGCAGTTCCACTCTTGTTAATCTGACTGGTATTGCTACAATGAAGTGCTTTCAGAAAATAATACATGAGCAGCAGTGCTTTAGTAAACAACAGTGACTCAATAATTCTGCAAAAATTTAGGAGGATATAAATATGGGAAAGAATGGAAACAGATTTTGCTGGATAACTGCTGTGGACTTTTTATACAGGGAAAAAAACTGTTCCTGTATGTCCCCAAATAGGCATTAAAACCAATGTACCTCTTCTTTGACATCTGTTAGAACAGAATGAGTCCGTTTGAAATCCCCCAAACAGTTGCATTGTGACAAAGTCTAGGAAATGAAGCAAAATGGCTTGGGGAAATGAGGATGTGTAAACAAGCCAGTCACATGCCATTTACTTTCTTGGACCACACTAATATTTTTTCAGGTCTGGCTGTATTAAGTCTCTGTGCACAAAGATGTATTTACTGCACTGAATGTAGATTTTCCACCTTAAAGGACAAGGCTGTTTGAATCAAGCCTTTTTCAGAGCTGGTTCTCTCAATTTTGTTTTATTTGTAAGAAGCAGTGCATCTGTTTAACAAAAACAAGTGTGTGTGGTTCTTTACTGTTGTCACTAGTGACCAGTCTATTAATGGGAGACTTTTTCTGTATGCTCTAAAATTTTTTGTTGTTCTCTGCTAGCACAGACCAACTTGCTGCATGTAAGTCAGGAGCTCATCACATATTCTTTTGCTTTGGATGCTCAGTAATGATGTTTGTATCACTTTGTGTTTATACACGGTTTGTCTGCAGTGCAGCTGAATGTGCCAGAAAAATTACAAATAAGAGCACACATAATGTTGTTTAGCAAACTCTAGCTGTTGTCAATAATTGAGGACCTTCCTTTATCTTTAGAGTATTGATTTCTTATGCAATACCATTCCTCTCTGTTTTGGAGGAAATGGTGGGGCAATCTTTAGTCGATGATAGATCTATTTTTATCTCTTCGTGGTACATTCTTGCCCATATTGTAGTTTATATTTTGGGGGACATTGGCCAGGAAATGAGTCAAATACTGGGGCATTTACAAGCGAGTTTGTCTTCAAAAAGAATGAAACTGTCTCTCAGCAGACTCTGTGACTACCCTGTCCTTGACTACCTGTAGTTCATAGTGGTGCTGAAGGATCAATCAGTATAACGTGATTTACCTCTGACTTAAGCAAAGAAAAGCATGTCACCAAATTTTATATTTTTTTTTCCAATCCCTTCTCTCCCATAGACTAACACAACATAAATTAGAGTGCATTAGAGAAGGAAACAGGCAATATTTATAAACATAACTCTTCCCCAAAATTTTATCTAATACTTTGTTGTTTTAAGGGAAGTGTCTTCTTATTGGTGATTTCATGTATCTTTACAGTTGTCGTCAATGTTTTCAGCAACTTTTATGAGGGCACACCATTTTTTAAATGCATAGACACTTCTGGGAAGCTCTAGATGTGCCTTTTCATTTCTTCCAGAGAGGCAATGCTTTTTTAACAGCAGAGGATGCAGGAAGCAGCATCCAAATCCAGTTCTGTCTGATACCATTTTCCTCTGCACTGTCTGCTCCAATCAACTGCTACTTTTGCTTCTTGTGGAGTCATTACTGATGGACTGTATATGTACATCCAAACTTAAACAAACAAACAAAAATCCCCCTCAAAACTCATAACCCCAAGCACAGAAACAGTAAGTTTTATATTTATAATACATTTCTGCTCACCTAAATTTTCATCTCTCATTCACATTTTAATTTTTTTTTTTTTTTTAAAATCTAGCCTGTGACCCAAAAGATTTACAAGCATAGAAAAGAAGGATATAAGAATAAAGGACAAAATTATCATATAGATGCCTCTATAAGGAATGAATCAAGTACATCTTTTCTTTAGGATTCTAAACTTTGGTTTTAACTTAAGACTCAATAGAACCATCACGTTAAATTGTATTTTGCTCATTATTTCCATTGAAGTCATGGTACTGCGTGCAAGGGAAGCATTTCTGAACGTGACTAAAAGTTGAGAATTCAGACTGCTTGTTACATTTAAAGGATATTAAGAGAAAACAGTAGAGATGGTAGAACAGTAAGGTGGGCTTAGGCTCTGGGTGGCTCTGCCACTTACAGGATGTGCAACCGTGGGCAAGTGATTTAATCTTTCAGTGAGTCTAATTTTCTTACACATAAAAACAGTGAACTCAGAGACATTAATCAGTTTAAGCTAGTTGGACTTCACTGTGAAAAGGATACTGATAATGATATCAACATTAATATAACTTGCTAATTTTATTAGCTGACAACAGTAACCAGTTTTACCAATCCCCATCCAAAAATTAACTACATTTTGATTTGATCCGTTTACTTTGTAATACTGCTTAAGGGTAAATCTAACAATCCAATATGAGAATTTTCATCATATGAGTTATTTCCTTTGTCCTAACCTATACTAATTTCCATAGAACCTCTGTGAACATACTATTGCTAAAATAGTCTTTTGTGGCTTCAGGATGAAATACAAGAGCTTGAAGTCCTACTCATATTAAATATCCTAAGAGTTTGTAACTGTGGAGTTTAAAATATATCAAAATATAATTATTTTTGTTTAATGATACATTAAGAGCACAATATCCAAAAGGATATTTGATTCTAAAGCATGGGACAGTAGGAAGCTGGGAGTTCCTTATAAAATCTAACCCTTAGGAGTGTTGTAATCAGTGAGAACTGAAGGCAGTAATAGATGATGTCTGTAGGCTCTTAGTGGTGTTTATTTTAGAGAGACATGTTTGATAAGGAATATGCATGTTATAATTACTAAAATGCTTGTAATAAGAAAAATAATGCACTGACTAGGAAGTTTGTCTATGTAGGCTCAAGGTATGGTCTGCAAATGGTTTTACAAAGGGTATTTTCCCCCCAGCGTGGGAACTGACCTTTGTACAATTCAGGTTTGGAGTAGAAAATTGGGTATTTTATCTATGTGGCAAAAGTACATTGAAAATCATAAAATATATATATTTTCCCCCCCCCTTTTTTAATTCTCTTTAATGGTAGGTCTGTATCTTTTATTAAAATTGTGGTTTAATCACGTCTCTATCACAGCTCAGTGAGAAGCATCATAAAACCACTTTGCTGGTACCTTTTAACTCTTAACAGCTTTGCAACATTTTTTTTGGTATTAAATTTCAGATGCTTATGCTATATGATTGTAAGTGTTTAATACACCAACCACATGCTTAGCTTGCAACATTTCAATTTATTTATATCAAGTTAATGCTGTGGGAAAAAAAGGGTGAATTTTTGTATTCCACTGACTAGCTCGACTCTCAGACAAGAAAAGTAAGACTGGTGGTAATCTAGCCCTCTCTTTTAGTACTAAAAGGGTACAGTCAGGGTCGTTGAGACACTGACAGTAGTAAGTTGAATTAAAGATGCTTTATTTTGCTTTCTCTGATGGCTTTACTCTTGTACTGAAAATGGTTTTAGGAAAATAGGATTGAGACTCACATTCTGGATCAATAAATCTATTCTTCAGCTACCCTGGACATGACATTATATCATCTCTTTCTCAAAATTATTGAGCGAGCTCCATCTGAAAATCTGTTTTATTCCTCCACTGTGCTTGTTATAAAGTCATTTCAGGATCTGGTAGCTGTAATAGTTTGGGGCTTTCTAGTCTCCTACATAAACTTATTTATGGGCAACCTGTGGCTTCCCATGCCCTCCTCCCCCGCTCCCCCACTATAGGTCCTAGTGTAAGTAGCTTTTTTCCTCCCTCTTTTTATTTTTACAGGCACAGTTATAGACTATGTATTATAACAAACACAACATTCCAAACTATGTCTTAAAGATCTGCTCATGTAATAAAGCAAGAGCTTTAGTTAATTTAATGCCCAGAGAAAAATATCCAAAACTTTCACACCCTTATTACATTTCTGAATAATTTCTAGAAGAAATGTAGAATATTGCTGTTCCATTTGGCTAGAAGGAAATCCTGCTGCAGAGCACAGCATTGCTGCAAGGGATTGAGCTAAACTCAGTTTGAACCTGATTCTGCTTCTGGAAAACTTCCATTAGCTTCAGTGGGGCCATATCAAGCCTCATGTTATTAGATAAACCTCTAATGATAAGACAAGCCCATATTTTGGCTAGGTGCTGTGGCTCATGCAGTGATAGGAGCAGAGGAGGCAACAAATACTTGCCTTGCACGGTGACCCTGCATTTAGCACAGAAGGGACAAACTCATCCAAACAGGTGGTGATTATACTTTTTATACTTTTATAGCTGTTATGGAGGGTCAGAAAGCTGTTGGAGGAGAAAATGGAGAGAAGTACCATGAGATTGAGACATACAAAAGACTTAAGTGCCACTCAATTGCCTTAAGGCATCCCCATTAAACATAATTACCCTACTTACTAAGCACCCATCATAGCTATTAAGTATCATCGGGTTTAAATTAGTTCCCTGGGAGACATCCCGTTTAAGCAGATTTCCCAGTTAAGCACAGGAAACTTCTTTTATAATCAGTCCTTCCTCTTCTCTTCTTCATTTTACCTGCAGTAGAGTTGGCTATTTCATAACTAGCCAAACAAAAGAACTCTCAGTGTGTTTATTAGGTTCACTAAGGCGAGACAAATACCGTGCTTGGCTCATGCTTCCAATGCAAAGAGTGGAAGGATCAATTTCTCCTGTGTTCAGTGAGGATGCTGCTGCATGAATGACTGGAAATGTTTAGACTGGCCTTGCTCCTCCACATCCATTTTCCCACATTTGTTCTCCTCTTGTCCTGAGTGTCTACCCAGAGTGCTTATTGTTTGAACTATCCATGGATTATTATCACATATATCCTAGAAGTTCATCAGACATGGTAATTCTGATTTCTCTGTCCTTGTGTAAGTCAGTTCTTCCAACAGAGAATCACGGCATGACTGAGGCTTTAGGTGACTTTCAGAGCTCCCTCATCCAGCCCCCTGCTCAAAGCAGTTCTAAATAGATCAAGTTGCTCAGGGACATGTCAAGCTGAATCTTGAAGACCTCACAATACACTGTAACTGCTCTATTTTCTTGTTTCTCCTCTGAACAATGTTTCTTGAAACCATTTGGTTTATTTTTTGGGGGTTTTGGGTTGGGTGTGGGGTGTTTTTGGGTTGGGGTGTTTTTTTTGGTTTTTTTTTTTTTTGTTTGCTAGTAGAGTTGTGGGTGTTTTTTTTATTTTCCAGTTGAAAATCACTCCTTTTTCAATATTTTTGCTAAGCTTTCTTATGGTCGTCTGGGTTTATTCTTCTTTAACATCATGCTATAAAAGACTGCTACAGTGTATGCTGAATCCATTTCTGTCTTAGAGCAACACAAAGTCTGGAGGGGCTTGTCTGCCAAAATGCTATTGTCTAACTAGGTTTGCTTCAATTCTAGGTTTTCCTCTTCAACTCCTCCTTTTGGATGCACAATGGATAGTTTAAACAGCAAGTCTCAAAGGAGTGCTGTAATTTAAAGAGCTTATTTTCAGTGGAAACTATTTTATATGCCAATTTTCCCACTTCCATATAATGAAATGGAGGAAAAACAGCAGCTATCTTATGCCTGCCACGTTGGATATGTTACTGATTCAGATGTGGATTAAACCCTTATCTGTTTAGTAGCTATATTAGTTAAATATTAGGTTGAAGTTGACTAGTATGACTGTCATTATAGTTATTAGAAGATAACTGCATTGTAGTTATTCTGTGATTATAGTTTCCTGAATGACTCACCATATATGTGTGCCAGCACTTCTAGTTTACATACAGGAACAGATTTCAGGTGCAAGCTGCAAGAGGGATATTAAAATAGGAGTTGAGGAAAAGAAGCTGTGAGTTTCACAACTTAGAAAGCAAACAACCCTTCTGAAATGCTGCCATGCCCTGGGATATCTGGAGTATGTTCTGTCATGCCCCTGCAGCATTTTAGGACAACTGGTGTGTTTACAAGAAAATGTGAGATACTGTGACTGCCAGTAATATTGTTCTTAGAACAGTCTTGGGTAACAGTGGTCCTTAACTCAGTACTAATAAAGTAAATTAAATAGCAAATCAAAGATAAGAGAACACCCAAACAAGCATCTGTAAATGACAGATAATCATCACTGTTCTTGAGGAGAGCCCTGCCTCTCTAATCTACTATTGATTGACAGGGAAAATTTTTAATTTCAATTTTGTGGCAAGCTATTAAAATATGCAGGTAGTCTTGGGGAGAAAGACAAAATACTGTCCTGTACAAACTAGGAAAAGAACCAAAATTAGGAAATAAGATTCAAAATTAAGAATTATTTTCCATCACAATGATGAAATAAAAAAAAATAAATTTTCTTGAGTTGCATACTAGTTCCAGCAATGTCTAACATATAGTATTAAATGACTGGGAAGGAGAAAGAGCAGTGGGGAAAAATAATAATCTTGCAAAAGATGTAGGTGCTTCAAAGGTAAAAAAGATTGATGAACTTTAAGAAAATGTAGCTTGATGAAAGGCACTATTGAAAGTATTTTAAAATAAGTGTTTCCAAACCTTTTTTTTTGTTGCAAATCTTTAAAATTTTCTGAAGTACATTAAAATCTACAGATGATAAATTTAGATCTACTGATCTATAGTGAGTACACTCAAAAAGCACATAGTTCAAGATCTTCTAAATTAATGAAATTGGTGAAATAATAGGAAATGTAGTACTTAGAGGAAAAGAGGAATTATGAAACAGCTCTCTTGTTAGCAAGATAGCGTCTTTAGTTGCGTTTTGTGGGTAAGAACACTGATATCTGGGCTAGCAGTTGTAGAGGTTCTGCTGTATATTTGGTATCCCTTTTATCCCACACAAGTAGTTTGCCCGTTCTCCAAACACAGCCTTGCTATTTAAAGTGAGTCAATGGAACATACGGGATATGCACTTGCTCAGCTTCTGAACCTGCCTTTTCTTTCCTCACTCCCACTTTTGATCATTTTCAGTTCCTGCATCGTCTTGTTCTTCTGTTGACTAAATCACAAACATAATACCTGTCAAAGCGGGCAGGTGAACCTTCCCTAGTGGAGTGTTTCTTGCCCCCATTATGTACCTCCAGATCCTGCCAACTGTGTTCAAGTTAGAAGGTGAAGTGATGAAACGAAGGGAGCACAGCAGCAGTTTGCAAAGTGCTTCCAGCCTACCTAGGATCTGTAGGGAGAACTGAATGCTGAGAAGAAGGGAGAAAGGCGGCAGAGGGCAGAAGGGAGAGAGAGAAAGAAAGAAGGAGACTCCATATTTATTTAACAGGTAACTTTCTCAGGAGGCTGGCAGGTCTGGTTTTAAGATGCACATTCACCTACAGGCTCAGTGTGTCAGGAGTTGTGACAGGGGGGCAGGGGAGCATCTTTTATACAGATGGAGAAAACTCAAGCATCTCAAATCCCTCAGTGGGGTGGCAGTTGGCAAAGAATAAATCTTTAATTTTTCTCTGGATGTGTTCAGTCAACCATTAATTTTTTTTCCTTCTCATTTGTTCTGTGTCTCTAATGTTCTCTTTTTGTGTGCACTGATGACTAGAGAAGACAGGTCTTCAAATTTTCTTGTGTAACAGAGATTACACATTTTTTCCATGAACAACAGAAGGCCACGTCACATGTGTCCTAATATGCAGAACATTCCTGAGTATTACTGCAGTGCTACATAACAGAACAAAGCACACACACAAAGCTCCTGTGCCCCATTCTCCTCTACGCTTGTGTCCATTTTACAAGGGGTTACTCCTCTGATTTCAGTACAATACTATTGTAGTTCACTTTAGCAGAGGAAAATTGTGTGCCTTCTCTTGTAAATAAAGTGCTGTTAGTTTATTATACATTATTTTAATTAGTTGGACAATGCCTTCCAATGATAAGCATCAACGCATACATCAGAATATGTTTGATTGGTTTTAGCACAAGACTGAATAAATTGAATATACTTCCTCATATCTGTACATGCTAAAAAGCTTTTCTATACTTACAGCATCTATTTAGCAATATTCTAATTATTAGGAACAAAATACTAATTACACCACGGTTTCTTTGGCCATGGGAACACCCCCAGTTAAAAAGAGTGCTTTGGAGGATAACAGATGTTTTATCTCTTGGCCTCTGACTTCAAAGGAAAACAGTTATCTGGGAAGCACAAAAGAAAAAAAAAAAAGCAGTAATCAATTGTACTGTCATATTTTGTGAGCATGGCAATTGCTGATTCAGCTGCTTAATACAAAGCATCTGAGACTACTTGTTTGGGCAGGCTTAAAATCTTTTAAGTAATGGCAAGATGCTTGGAATGAAATGCTAAAATTAGTAAGTTTGTAGTTTTTAATTGTGTTTGGGTTTTGTTTGTGTTGTTTGGGTTTTTTTAACTAAATCCCTTTTACTGTTTATGACTGCTCAAAAATAGAGACTGAATTACTCTCACAGTGAATTTCACAATACTAGCCTATCATACAGAAAGCTATTTGTTTCCAGCAAAATATTTAATTAAATGGGTCATAACATGTAGATAAAAACATCTAAATGTTGATGTAAAGCAAAGCTGAGGGTACTTTTTCTCCTTATGTCATATTTGAGTAAGTGTCAAAGCAAGTCTTTCCTACCCCAAAAATCTACAACAGCTCTTTATCCTTTTCTTTACTATTTTTCCTCTTTCTCCCTGGAGATTTCTTCAAGGGCAAAGTGGATATTATGATATTTGAATGATTATACAAAATATGGAGAAATAATTTAATTCAAGCACAAGAGACAGTCTGTAGCCTATGGTCAAAGGCTCTCGCAAAATAAGCATAAGATCCAAAATGGGCAAGGGCTTAGTCTTGAACATTTGCCATTTTTCCGTGGCAGATACAGGTTCTTGGTTTCTAAATACTGAGTTAAGATAAAGTGTTACTCTTATTTTTTTCCCTGCTGAAAGAAAATACAACTCAATTATGTCTTTCTTTAAAGTGATTAGGAATAATGTAGAGTTAACAAAAAACATCCACAAAGCCATTCATTCAATTGAAACAGTTAAATAGCAGAAACAAAAAAAATACTAATTTCAAGCTCCATTGGAAACTGGGAGAACAGTATTTGGTAAAACATACAAGAAAAATGGTATTAAAATATTTCATTTTAATACATTTTAAAACTTTAAGAAAAAAGTACTAAGAAGGTGATGTGTTAAGCTAATTGAAAATATTCTGTACAAACATATATGTTGATACTTCATTCCTGTATAAATATATCACCCCAGTACAGCAGATACTGTTCCCACTGTGTTTAGACCTGAACCTAGACAAAACCAGGATTGATTTTCTCTACTGTCACACTGTCACTTGCTCATTAAATTAGCCTTTTCAAAAAAAGGCTGAAGAACATACCCTGTTGAGGAGTCTCTTTGTTTCCTTTGCTTCTCTTCTCACACCATTCTCACTCTGTTTTCCTTTCCCATTCTTACCGACTTCTTTGTGGTATCTGCATGAACAATAATAGCATTCACTCTGAGCTCCCGGGGATGCAGTGCAACAATCAGGTGAGCCTGAACCTGGATCTCTACCCTGAGACTGCCTGTTCTTCAGCACGTCCACCCTCCTCCCTGGCATCAGCAAATGGAGGTGACATGGCACTGCCAGAGCACTCATTTTGGAAAAAGCAGATGAGCTTGCCACATGCAAGCAGGTGCAAGGTGATGTTTAGGTGAGGCTGGGACTCACTTTGCTGGAATTTTGGGTGCACATATTTAGTAAAGGGAAGAGTTGTAGGGTCAGACTGCAGTTCAGGTTGGAGCATGGAATTATGTCATCAGGAATGCATGAAAATGGGGCAGTGGGAAGGCAGAGCATATGTGAGCAGTGTGCTCCCAGAGGCAATTAGGGTAACATAAATGGATGGAGAATTGCAGAATTTTTATTTTTATTGAAACATATATAGCTGGGTGTTTGATTTCTGGAGGGGAAGCTTTCTTTGGAAAACGACTGAAAAGAATTTTTTTTTCTTTTTTGGTGTGTATGATTTAAATTGAGTCTTATTTCGGCCCTCCACATGAAGAAGGCAGCCGGAGAGCACTGGCAGTCCTGCTTTAGGAGGAGCTCTGCTTTTTTTTAGATAATTTCTTTGGGCCCTTTAGACATTCAGTTTTCATGCACGAGCATATCTGATCAGTGTACCCAACCTAACTCCACCCCCTTCTCAGTCCAAACTCTTGAGATTGAGTAGGTGCACTCTCAGGATTACTTGCATGACTGTAAAGACGTGCAGTGGAAAAATTATTCATATATTACAGTTTAAAAAATAGTAGTACCATTTTTTTCATGAGTAACTCTTTAATGTGGAGGCAGCAAAGTATTTTGGGAGAAGGGTAGATAAAAATCTGCTCAGTTTAAGCATTGGTCATCACTCCAAGTAGTCATAAAATTAAAATGTTAATCAAACAAGTTATTAACATTGCTAGTTGGATGTGTTATGTGCAGTTGGTACTGTAAGTTCATTAACTGTCTACACTAAATTTTAAACAAGCAGCCTCAGTCCAGCTGTCCTCTTTGGGTATGTCTACATGACAGAGGTTTTACTTGATGGTAGCATTGATGTAAATTGATGTAAACTCTCCCAGGATTCCTGGCAATTACTCCAGGGTTACTGCTGAATGCTAAAACTGATGCAGTTCATCTTGACTGTGGAGTTGACTGGGCCAGCTAGATTAGACTAATGTAAATACTCTGGGATGTTGCACTCAGTTCTTAATGTCTCTGAAGCTGTGCCCTGTAATTGCAGCTGGTATTTGATAGATTCTTTGTTTGTGCTGTGCTTTATTCTTTTTATATTTGAATTCAAGGCAGGAGACAGAAGTACATGCTTTTGGAATCAAATTTGGAAAGCACTTATAACAGATGTTGATCATTGTACGGTACTTTTGGCACTGCCAAAGAAAAGGATGAACACAGCTGGTTGAACTGTATTTACTGAAAATGCTGTGTAAAGTTCTACTCGTTTTTGAATAGTGATTAGGCTGGTACAATGCAAAAGTATTTGAACAAAAAAAAAAAAACAATTGAAATTTTGGGTGTCAATTTTAAAATACTATTTTGGAATTCAGAAACAATATAAATTGACTGCAACTCATACTGCTGTAGTGTTGGAACTTCATCGCTTTTATCTTTCCTCTCTTTTTCACCCCTTTATCTCCAATTAGATTGTTATTCCAGAACTATTTGGAGCACAGGGATGACCTTCAGCAACCCTCCCAAATGTGTATACCTTCATCCTTATATAAAATTAAATGCTGTCTGCTGTTTCAGTATTGGAATGTCAATTTGAATGGATCCTTGTGGCATATCTCAGCCATGTTTATCCTTTGGAAAATAGTTTTGTGTTGTTCACTGATTTTCCTTTACTTTCAGTGTATTTCCACTTTGAACCCATTAATATATGTATTGAACACCTGTCCTGTTCCAGATCCCTGAGGTACCCAGCTCTTAACTTCTCTCTAGCTGGAGGAGCAGCCATTAATTACCAGTCTTTGTTTCCTATCACTTAGCTAATTTTTAATCCACAACAAGAATTTACCTCTTACCCCGTGGCTATTTATTTTCCTTAATAGTTTCTTGTCAAGTATCTTATCACAGGCTTTTGTCAAGCCAAGTAAGTTATATCTACCAAATCTCCCCCATTCTCCCTGTTTCATTAACAATGTCCAACAACTTAAATAAGTCAGGGGCAGTGATTTCTATTCAGGGAGGTCCAGCTTTATCAATGTGTATTTGTGTGCTTTACAGCTAAATGGAGACATCACACACACAAGATTTTTAGTTTCTTTTTCTTAATGGTTAACATTATGTTGCTTTCTTTGGCCTTCTTTTTGGAAATTTTAGATAGGTATCTGTGACAGCACCTCTCCTGCCTTTTTTTTTAGATGCACTCTTTAACATTCATGAATCACTGTCTTCACAGTGGAGCAATCAAGGTGAAATCACAGATGATTTTCTGCTTTGCCTAATCTTCCTTGAAAATACTTTCAAAATGTTGTTTTAAAAATATTTTAATTATGAAAAATATTTTATTAATATCTCTAGGATAAAAATATGCCTGTTGCTTTCCTTAGTAAACATCTATGTAAACACATTTCTCTGCAGTCAAGATACTCCTTCTGATCAGCACTGTTGCGTTCTGCAGAGACCTGGAGCACTCATCCTGCCTGCTCTGCTAGTTCTGTTATCACTTATACATTGTTGCTATAGGTACATTATGGTAGGAAGAGTGAAATTTCCAGAGCAGCAAAGGCTGGGGGATATGTTGTATGCCAGCTGCTCTGTAGAACTCCCCAGGGCTACCTGCAGGCTTTGTGTCGGCTTGTTTTTGAGGCTTGTTCAGAGTTTGTGAAGTGTTTCAAGGTCTTAAGTATGAAAATATTTTAAATTTCCAAAGGTCAGGTTATCATTACTGATGTTAGTAAAAATTATGATTATGTTCAGGTGTCTTACTGAAGTTATTGGAGAAATGCTGAAAGAAAAAGAAAATCTTAAAAGCTACCTCTCTCTATAACCCCCCTTGTCTATCTCTCTGTCAGGTGTTCAGAGACAGAATTAGAAACCCCCATTTCTAGGTGGGACAGATTTATTCCTTTAATTATTGAATGTCACCTCTTTGAAATATTACTGTGGTTTCAGAAGTTCCATAATAGCAAAGTTAGGAGATTCCATGCTTGGGTACCAGCTTTATCTTCATTTTCCACCTCCCTTCCATCTGTGAAAGATACTTTCTAATTATTTGTGTTTTCCAGATCACTCGTGGTCTTTGCTCCCATGCTGAGTGGAGATTACAGTCTCCTATTAGCCCTTTTAAGGTGCAAGGAATGCCAGCCATGCCATGTGTGAGCAATCTGCAGGCACCATTAGCACTGCTTCAGTAGCTCTTGATAACACTCACTATGAAGTCAATTAAAGACTTCAGGGGGTGGGCTGGACTGCTTCTTTTTACTAACAACTCCCATTAGGGGGTGGAGAATGGGGAGCTTGTACAGGTGACTTTTATTATTTTAAGTAAGAAATGGCAAAAATACCCAGACTAGCTTTCTCCTTTGTTTGCCATCACTTCCTTTCTCTTTTCTTCCGTTTTTCTAAATTTTTTCCCCTATTTCTAAACCAAATTTCTCGATAGATATGACATTTAACAAAGTCTGGAAGCAGCAATAACTGCAAATTTCAACAGAAGAAATCTAGACAGATGGTAAAGACAACAGAAATCAAATTAACGTGTCTAAAGTGAAAGTCTTGGGCAGTCGTTTTCCAGAGCATCCTCTAATCTCGGACAACCCCTCTCATCATGATTTGGGCCTAGTTGAGGGCACTGTCCCTTTTATAGAAATTTTTAGTACTGTGCAGCTTGGGGGATTTCTGAATATTCATGAATATAAAGATATTTAAAGAAGTAAATAGAATGTGATGTAATTGTTCCTGTGATTATATATAAGCTTCAAGCATCAGGGAAGTATTGCTTGGGAGGACACCAGTGAGGCTGGTGAGTGGCCTTGAGTGTCTGTGTTTTCAGTGGTGCTGGTAATACCACTGGCATTTAACTCCTAGGGTATAAGAATAGGTGTTTCATAAAAGAAATGTCAAATACACAATAAGGTACCTATAAGCTGTAGTAGTTAAAAAATTCAAAACATAGTTCATACTTCTGGATGTGTTTTGAAATAAAGTCTCTTACCAATGAACCTCATATTACAACTATTGCGGAGAAATATTAGGAAAACAAAAGTGAAAAATGAGTTTCATTTTTCATAGTAAGAGACCAGTATGTGATTCTTTCTGCTTTTTGGGGTTTTTGTTTCCTGGGGTTTGTTTGGTTGGTTTTGGATTTTTTTAGGTGGGAGGGGCTTTTCTTTTTTTTTTCTTCTTTATGCAATTTTTTTCTGTTATCATTTTACAGACTTTCCAATGAGATAGGGGAGTATACAGTTCATCTTTCCTTTTCCAAGGTTTTGCTTTTAGTAAAGACGGTGAAAATCTAAGATCTTAGACTGAATCAGGATATGTATTTCCACTCTCGGAACCATCATTATGACTGAGATTAATTCCAAGGAGGCAATGGAAGGACTTTCAATGTTTTTGAACAAATGTTTTTCACTGACATGGAGGTTGTATGACTCAGTGTCTTTAGTCTTGATATGGAGTAAAAGTGAAAACAAACCCACGAAATTCCTATTCAAGTTTTCTGTTTTCCTTATATGATTCACAAGATACCCAATTGTCCTTTTGAGAAATAAATTCATTAGGTAAAAACCATTACTGTTCGGAAATAGCACCATGTGGTATAACCTCAGCAGGATGGCACTGCAGAAGAATGCATTATACAGTGTTTCAACAAGAAAATATCTGATGCGTTTAAATGACCATTGTATCCTACTAGGTGATGGCACATAACTCTCCTTGTATCTGGCAGTTATTGTGCTACAAGTTAAAAAATAATCTGGAATGCTTAGTTTAAATTCTTCAGGCACTTTGGGCTCGCAGCAGCACGTTACTTGTGTTAAAGCTCCCATCCTGTCCTGCTGCTGGGCACATCTCGGTACAGCTTCTCTCCACAGCAGCAGGGGAATGCAGTGAACAACATGACTCTGGCAGTGAGAAAGAATTGTTTCTCTGTGTTGCTCTTTTTAAAATTATCTTGTCAGCTGTGAAACAAAATGGTTGCTTCTGTATTCATAAAATTGACATAAGAGTTTCTGTTTGTGACGTTGGATATGTGCAGCCATAATATCGGTTGTACTTTCATATTTTTGCTGAACGTTGGAGTTAATAGACTAGTCACTGAAAACCGAGGCTTAGTACATTTTTTAGGAGTTTTGTTTTGTTTGTTTGTTTGGTTTTAGCAGCCTTTGTTGCAGGTTGTTCAGTTTACAGAGTGCTTATATTGGGGAAAACTAGTAAATATAATAGGTAATTACTTTTTCTTTTCCCCTCAGTGTACCATCTATCTTCTGTTTTATATTTATGGTATCTCATTTATTTTTACTTACTCAATACAAGGGAATACAATGGAGAGGGCTTTCAACATTAATACTTACTATGCCAGTTACTTATTTTCAGAATTATTTATTTCCATCTTGTTGAGTGTTTGATAGAAATGACTTATCTGCTAGTGTGTGCAATAAAGATAAAATGAGAGATTGTTTGCTTGTCTAAGAAGACACATTATTTGTTTTTGTTTGAAATAGCTGAGAACATGAGATGTAAATTACTATAGAAACAGTGATGTGCCTCTCCATCAGAAGAGTTAGATTTATAAAGGAGTATCAAAAGCAAATTTAGAAATATGACCTGACTTATTGCATTAAACAACAATTTCCAGCCCACATATTGATATCTCACTGAGTAACTGCCCTGGATTTATTTTTATAAGTTCTGTTAAGATAGGCATTATAGAATTGTCATTTGTACCACTGTGTGAGGAACTACAGAAAGTACATAGAGGAGATTGTAGAGATTGATGTGACTGATCTATTTAAACAATCAGGAAAGAGATCAAAAGAAGTCTGATAATAATTTGTGTCTGGGATTTGAGATCAGTTAGTTGTCCAGACTCACCCAGGAAAACTGTGGTAAACCAGATAACTTGTTTTCATTTCGTACATTCCAGCCTCATACCACAGAAATGCTGTGCTATTACATATAATAATTTTAGCTGCTGAAATTGTTAAATCTGGTTAGCACTTCATTTTTTTTCCTTTAGATTTTTTTTGTTCCAGGTTGTAATTCCCCACTAATGGTATAGAGGTTGAAAGCTCACGGACCACTTTTCTCTCATGTTCTCCTTACACTGACATGTCTAACCTGCTGCATCCTTATTTAATTGTGTCCTTGGCATGCTCATCAATTTTCACAGCAAGCTGGAAAAATCCATATTGGATGCGTTGTGATGCATGTATGTTAAAAAGGAAGTGTCTGTTTTATAGAAGTAGAAATAATCTTTGAAAGCCATAGCAAAGACCAGTGTTTGGTATTAAATTAATACTTCAAGAGATCTTAAGTGGTATTACATTAGACAGTTCCTTGAATGACTCAAGGCTTCAAAGTTGTATTTTTCCCATCTAAGAGTCTGGGCTGTGTACCCTGGCAAGGTATGTCAATTTTTTCTGTCAAGCCTTCTTTGGCAATTTAAAAGAAAGTTAACACAGTATCTTCTACCCCGATGTCATATGGCAAATAAGGGACACTCCTAGGGCTGAAGTTACTGAGAAGATGTAACGCTTATCTCTAGCTTTTGACTGTTTTGCCTCTCTGCCTTTGTGCTGGGACAGTCTCTCTCAAGGAGAAAAGCAGGGGTGAAGCCTCTATAATCAGTACCCTGGCTTGGGGGCTTCTGCCTCCCAACATGGGTTCAGACAGATTCATAGTTACTCTGATGTCCTCAGAAGCCACGTCCAGGTCCCACACAACTTCTGTTCGAGTATTCCATCAATGTGCAAACATGTAGTAGCAATAAATGATGAAAATGATAGTAAGGCTTTGCATTTGAAAGGCCCCTGCATAAATCCTGGTGGTCCCTGGTGTTGAAAAAGTGATTGGAGCGATATTATGTGACTCAGAAAGTCTGATTCATAATATATGTTGGTGGCAAGTTTAACTTATTATTCTGAAACAGAAATTTGCCAAGGGCTTTAAATGTTATCTTTTTTTAATGTGAATTCAGGTATCACCGTTGCTCAGTTCTGTAAACTCCATCACCATGAACGCTTCTCCCAATTGAAAAAAACAACAGGGAGTAAGCAAGAACATAAAATTATTTTTAGAAAATGCATTTTTAATTACTGAACTGCTTAATTATTGAGTACTACTGAAAATATCCTGTGAACCTCATCATTATGCAAATGTATTCCGTTTTGGAAACAATTAAATGATAATAAAGCATTCTTTTTTCTTTTACAACATATTACTGTAATGAAGCTGTTACCTCTCAGTGTGCATTTTAATGAGTTTTAAGTAACATTTTAATGAGCTCAACATTACCATAAACCCAAGGATTAGATAAAATTGAATTTACTGGGAAAAGGAAGGGTTCATTAAGAGTTAATTATATAGTTTAAGAAGAAATATAATTCATTTTATGATGTCACTTCAACCATGAATCCAGTAGCAGATCTATACTTATTAATAGGCGTAGAAATGCCATTATTATATTGACATAAAAACATGGGCTTGCACACTACTGCTCAGGTTTCCAAGGAAAGCTTCTGTACTGAAATCCCTGGGTCAACTTTGTTCTTATCCAGCTCATTATTACATCTGAGGAGGAAAAATACCAAGGTTTGTATTACTGGTGTGTAATTCCACCTACTATTTTTATAAACATCATGAACAGTGAAAGCAAAGTTTAATGGATTTACCATTGCCAGTAGGATCTGAGGCAAGTTCTGAATAAATGTCTTGGATTTATCATTTTATAAAAGGACTGGTAGAGATTTGAATCCAAACTGCCAACTCTCCTGACATGCCCACTGTAACAGTGATGAATGTCTGCAGTCCAGTCTCCTGGATGCCCAGAAATCACAGGTATATTCCCCCACAAAGCTCTAGGCTGCGTGTATTGTAAGTTCAAATGTACATTTAGATGTTATTCAGATCCTGCACAATGTGGATTGAAAGTTCTCATGCCCAGTAAATTCAGTTACACATTGAATTTACTGCTTTACAACTGCCAGTGTTGGCATTTCTGTTTAACCATGTGAAAAAGTGTATGTGGGTGGGTGTTGTAGCTCAGAGCCATGAGATGTTTGATTAGGAAAGAACAAGAAAGCAAATTTTAAAGTCTTAAGGAAGTATTAGTGGTGCTGAGTTAGCTTGTTCACAGGATAGTTCCATGATCTGCTATTAAAAAAAAACCCCAACAACCAAAACCAGCCAATCAAAAAGCCCCTTCCCCCCCCAAAAGCCCAAAACCCCCAACCAAACAACAACAAAAAAAAAGCCCAACACCAAAAAACCCAATATGTATTTTGTTCATGTCACAGCCTTTTAGTGGGGTGAGGGAAACCTCTGAGGGAGTTGAAAGGTTTCATGAGACTCAGTAAAATTGACTTGATCTCTTAAACCCTGCTGTTGGGGTGGGGGGGTGGGGGGGGTGGGGGAAGAGCATTCTACCAAATACCTGCTTGAGAGAGAGAGAAAAATCTTGAACTGTGGCCAGAAGTTAGACCTACTGGAGTTCTGTCACTCCTGCATGAAGCAGACCCAAAGGTGTGCCCAGAGAGTGACAATTCTCATTGCGGAGCTTCAAAAAGTTGATGTGAACCTGCAGACCTGCACTAGAAGGATGACTCCTTACAGCAGAAGTCAGGGTACTGGTGGCATTTGAAAGGGAAGTCTAATCAGTATGTTGGGTTGGGTTGGATAGGTGCTGAAAAAGAAGGGTGAAGAAGAGCTACGAAGCATGTAATAAATTCTGGATATGTCAGGAAGGAAGCAAAGTGCCACTGATTGTGTGCTTAAGAGCCACATGGTACTCAGCTTCCATTTTTTCAGCAGAAGTGTTTCTGTGCCTTCTGAATTGTTTCCAGTAGATCTGTCTGTTGGTAAGAAAGGAAGGAAGCCCCACTGAACAGAAATAAGTTGTAAAATCAAACATGTACCAGCTCATGGCCAAGCATTGCTTAGTGCCCCATGTTTTCTCCTCCAGAGGCTCACCTCCTAGTATGAATGTGGCAGCACAGCCAGACATGTGGAATTCTTCAGAGAGAATCTGAAACTGTTCCACACCCACATCTGGAATTGTTCAGCAAAGGAGGAGCAGAGCTACAGAGGTCCTCCTCAAGGGAGAGTTTAATTCAATTTGCCATAATTGAAGCTGCACAAGCGAACTACAGAATGTTTCCACTTCTCCTGGTCTCAGAGAAATCCCACAGTATGCACTGGTTATATGAGCTATTGTATTTTATATATGCCTTATTCTAAATATAGAGGAGAACACTGCATAGTTTAACAACAGATTTTCCTTGGTGAACCACCTGCTTTAAGCAGTACTATTTTCTCCTGGCCACTTATTTCCTCTACTTATAATAGCTTGTCATTCTCTCTGTTGCTTGAATCTGAGCTGTGAACTGGGTCAGGAGAGTGATCTGGGTTAAAACCCCTCCAAACAGGAGATTTTATTTTTTTTTAAAATGTAATTGGCATGGAAGAAAATGTTTGTACTGCTTGGCCTAAAATCTATCCCAGGTGAATACTGTGTCAGGCTAAAAATTCCCTCCATCCAATCCTATCCAATCTAATCTGCCTCTTTCGATATAATGCTTTGTCTATCATATGGTGCTTGAATACTTTATCTTGTCATATAGCCTCTAGTTTTCCAGCACAATCAAAGAATGACAGTCTCAATATAAATGTACACAAATTAACTCTTCTCTGGAAGCTACAGATACAGACACTGTGTGTCTAGTTAAACTCTGTGCTAAGAGGGCAGGAAATGAATGACTTAAATGTGCTGGGAGGTTCCTGATTAAACCTGTTTAGTTGTTAAATGTGGCTGAGCTGGAATAGGGTTTTGTTACACTAGAAGTTGGAAGGGAGTTAAGAGAAAGAGGAAAGATTGTAAAAATGATTTTATACTCTAATTGTGGGAATAACAGAGGTCTTTCAGACACTTCAGAGGAATGTGAGCCCTTCATCCCAAGGGCTGTTCCAGCTGTTGCATAATGCACATGTTAAAGGCTGCTTTACAGGTAGGTACATGACAGGTTGCTTCTTCTCTGCAGTCTGGGGTAAACAGTTGAGTTGTGCTCTAGGTCACTTTTCTCTTATTTTAAATCTGTCAGCAGATTTGTAGTTACCCCGATTTTTCTCTTGTACTGAACTGCCAGAGGAATGTTCAGCACCAGGGGTTTAGAAGGCTGTGCGGCATGTGGGGGATTTATTTTATTCTTCCAGTTTTATTGTACTATTAATTTTTCTATTATGCAGAATTCGTTGTACATGGAATAGCACTTTGGGAAAGTGGTACTAGTTATTAAAAAAAAAGTGATTGTTTCACATTTGCTGCAATTCAGAACATTATGCTACTATATTTTCAACAGTATGTCTGGGAGTTGGTGTAACCACTCAGCTGAAGGTCATTTGGAGTCTCAGGCACAGTGTGACTGGAGGGTGGAGCTGGACACCCAAGTTCTGGTCTCCCTCTGGATGCTTAAGCTGCCCTTTCAAAATTGTTGCTTCAGGCTATTACGGTTGGTCTTTGCTCCTGCTTCTTTAATTTTTTTTCTTTTCCCTTGCATGCAGTGAATAATAATGAGGGCAGTGTGAACTCTTATATTCTTTTTCTCTTTTGAAAATAAGTGGGAGAGTTATATCTCATATTACATAGAAGCCATTCTTTATGCTGTTTGAATAGTTCAAAACTTGTAGAGATTTATGGCAAATTACACTAGTTTCTTCTTTGTTTTGCTTAAAAACTCAAATTTGGGGCTTGCTTATCATGTTTAGACCACAGGAAACTACTGTTTTGTCTAGTAGCTTGTGGATTATTTCCTAGTTGGTAATCAGATTTTGCCCTAAGAGCATTTTTAATATAGGTTCTATGTATCACATTGCTTCTTTGGAGCTCTGGAAGCTTAAATTCATTATGCAGAATGTTATGATGACAAGTGACAGATAAATTATTTTGCATTGTTCAAGGTAATCCAGAAAAATTATCAGACATTTTTGATCAGTTGTTAAATTTGAAAGATTTTTAAATTCATTCTTTGAAGGAAGAATCCAATGATGAAACTTCAAAGAAAACTCCAACACTGGAAGGAAAAGAAAAAGTTTTATTGTCCACAGAGATGGTAGAGTTGAAGTTTTAATTAAGAGTGTCACTGGGCCATACATCCTTGCCTTTTTATAATTTATTGTATAATATTAAAATAATATATGATCATAAGTTGTAGAGGAATTTCAGGGGATGGGGTTTTGCTTGTAGAGGGAGTGCCAGATGTGACTGGAGTGGTGAACACAAATACTGGTGATTTGTAGCCTTCTTCTGTCCCACTCCCACACAGTTCTTCCTTCCCTTGGCTCCTATTTTCCAAAGCTTCAAATGGCTGGGATGTCTCAGCAACAGTCATGGAGACACATTTTATGCATTTCCAGTTTCTATTCTCTCTTTGCTGGGACGAATCCTACGAAAAGTAGGAACAGTTGAGCCTTTCAGAGGTTAGTGATAAAGATGAGGTTAATGATAAAGCAGGAAATGCCGCTGCTTGAGCCTACGTGCCTCAACATGCCCATCCCTGGGCCAGAGGATGTGAGACCAGCCAGGCCTAAGAGAGCAGGTCTGTTTAAATGGCATCTGGCAAGCACCCCAAAATGGCCTGTTGACATGAGTTTGCAGGATGGGAAGTGAGGTATTGGAGAAGCAGCAGATGCCTCCCACTGGTTCTGTGTGCCAGCTGTGGATGCATCTCATGCTCCGTGTCTGATGAAGTGTGGCTGCACAGTCCCCTTGTGATGGAGTCACAAAAGGTTATTGAGAAATATGTGCCTTGCTATGTGTGCTCAAATAGCTCGTTTTCAGTCCTGACCTCTGAAGGGAGCAACAGAAGAGCCCTGGCCAAAAAAAAATTATGCTCACAAAAACTTGAATAGATGGGGTTTAGCTCATAATGAACAGTTAGAGACCATGGTTAGGCATGGAGAAAGGGGGGATGGATGGAAGAGAATTCCTATGTTGGGCAACAGCCTATTTTGTTTGATGCTTTGCCTAATGTGGCTAAAGTATAGCAGTAATGCGGCTGTGACCCCCTGCCAAGATGGGAAAGCATCCCAGCTGTTGTGTATGTGTTGTGCATGTGTACACAAGAAGTTTATTAGAGGCTATTCACACTTCAGTGGAGCTCTGAGATTGCAGTCTGTATTATATTGGCTAAATGAAGCATATAACATTCTATATTTCTCATACAAGAAATACTCATTTGTATTTGTTTTCTTGATTCTCATCTGCTCTCATTCCTTTGTTTTACTGAGGGCACATATATTTTTGGGGTGTTTTGGTGGGCTTGAACTGGAAGCCCAAGAGACTGAAGTAGCTGAAGTGGTTTTAGGAGAACCAACTTCAGTTTGGAAACACAAAAAACCACATTTCTTCAATGCTGTGTGAAACTCTACGTGGTATTCATTAGGTTGGGCATAGTGCTGCAAGGCTACTTTTGCACTCACATCAGTAAACCTGCATACTGATATACTGTGGTTTCTGAACTTTATTAATTAAATCTGGACTTTCTGGGGAATCTCTCTACTGTACATATATACTCATAATGTACAGTGCAGTTTCTCGTGTGCTCTCCTGAAGCATATGATGAAAAGCTCCCATGAGATTTTTGTTGGTATATCAGGAGCATCTGAGCTTTTTGTCATTGCTTGTAGAAGTAATTTATATATTTCTAATTCCTGAAAGTTTCTATTTGGTTTGTTGGTTTTGGTTTTTATTTGTTTGTTATTTTGTTTAGGTTTGGTTTTTTGTTTTTTCTTTGTTTTTTGGGGGTTGGTTTTTTCTAATTTTGCTTCGTAGAACCTGAGAATGGCTATACAGCAAGAGAGCAAAGGTTTATTCAGTCTGGTCTATCTCTTTTCTGATACTAGCCTACAAGGGATTGTGGAAGATTGCCTCTTCTACTAAACAGGATCTTCCCTACTGCCTTGCTGAGAGAAAAATATAGTTGATGTGATTTGAAGAGTCCTCTGGTGCTTTCAGTGAAACTAGTCCCACGTTCTTGCTGCAAAGAAGACATGCTGGCATAAAAGTGACAGTGAAAGTATACTGCTTCAGTTGTGATGTGGTGTTTTTTTAAGCTGTGCTTGCTTCCATATTTGAGAATCACTTTAGTTGGAAAAAAATAAATTACTTGCCCAGGATTTTCTGAATATGTTGTCCATTAGATGGGAAGAGCATGTAAAAGCTAACTTCAGACTTGAGTTAAACTGCTAAATGTCTCATCCTTCTTCAATTTGAAGACTTATTATGGTGCATGCAGAGTTTTCAAAGTTCGTTGTCTGCAATTGTGCTATCAGTTCTAGAAAGTCTCTGAACTTTTAAGCAAGTGGTTGGGGTTTTAGTTTCAATGAAATAAAACTCCTAGTCACGTGTCTCTTGCTAACATTAGCAATCTGTGCAGTGCATTCATCAAGAGTGATTATGCTTTAAGAATAAGAGAAAAGAAATCTGCTCTGTATCCTAGAGAAAATTTTTCAACATATTACGTTGTATAGCTTTAGATTTCTGAAATTACTTAAATGTGGTCTTCAGGATATTTGCATTCATAAAGAATACTTGGTTATGCTTATTGCTTCCCTTTGCCTTTCTTGACTGTCAAAACACAGTGATGCTTTTGAAGATTTATAGCAGATGGGTAATGAGATTGCTGACTGTTAACTGCAGCATTCAGAATTTGTTGGTGGAAGGAGGTGGGAGTTTAAAAAAAGAGAGAAGGTTGTTGGGGATTCATTGCAGTGAAGACAGGTGATAGAACTTTGTTTTCAATAGGAAGCTTAAGTATAAATATATTATGCCCTAAATTAGAAAAACCTCTAGTCTTCACGCTATCTAGTAGTCAAATAAAATCTTTTCAGAAAAAAAATTGCAGAGATGTCAGATTTCATTCAAGTGATCACAATGAATCACAAGAAAGGCAAGGACGTTATACAATTTTTCAGTAAGTGCATTCAGGTTGCATTGCATTTGCTTAATTCAGCACAAATAGCAGTGTAAAAAATCAGAAAGAAATCATAAGCTAGTGTCTGCAATAACTATCACTTGTATACCTGTGTAATTGTGTAAAAGGGAAAATAGGTCGACAATGCCCTTAACTGGGTTAACTGCTGAAAGAAGATTTCAAAGTCTGACTCTTGCAGTGTGCGCTGTAAATAGGAAAGGAAAAAGTCTGCCTTCTTTCCTGACCCTTGTACAATCAGCTAGTTGAAGTACACCTCAGACTGAAATTAAGACATTAATGTTCACCATAAAATCCCAATTTTTTCTATGTCCGTATCTGTATGTATGAGGAGTTAGACATTTTAGAGGATGTGTTAGAATAGAGTGTTTTTCCCACATTTTTATTTTGCTGAGGCCTGAGAATAAGGAGCAAGCTACCTTTAATTGTAAGTACTAAGTTACTGAGTTCAGAAGCATATGAAATACTGAGTGAGAAAAAAGGATGAAGCCAAAGGAAGTTGCTGAATTGGCACAGAAGAAGATTCTCCTTTGACTTCTTGGTGCAGGTATCTCTGTGCTGCTTTCTTCATCACTTTGATTTCTAGGTACCCTACAATTCAAACATTGTTGAAGCTGCCAAGACTCTTTGAAAAAAATCCTTATGCCTCTGAAAATAAGTCTCGTGGGTATGGGGCCTCATTTTAAGGTAAAGTCTGAACATTTTAAGACATGGTAAATTAGCTAGTATTCATGTCTGCTAGGCAATATCAGTATCAGGAGATAGGTGAAGGATGGGGAAAAGAACAGAAGGAAAAAGTATATAGCTCTTTAGAAGGAAAAAGTATATAGCTCTTTATAATCTTTCTTTCTTTCTTTTTTTTCTTTTTTTTTTTTTTTTAAAGATAGCAGCTTTTTCCAAGCTGTGCACATGCAGAGGGAGCTCAAGAACTCCCTGGGAGCCTTGCCTAGGACTATTGCCTAAGTTGTGATTTTTGGTTTTTTTTTTTTTTTAATTTTCCTTACAAAATGTGATGGAGGCAGTTGCTCAAACAAAGAAGTGGGGGAGCAGCATCTTCAAACAAAGTGTATTATTATTCTCTGCAAGGAGAGTTGTCTGTGACCCCTTGGTTTTTTTCCGTCACCCCATTTCAGCAGGTAGTGCTGGCTTGCTTGGGGACCATTGCAGTAGATCATACACATTAGTCAAGTTCCAAAATACCCCCCTGCACCATATGCTACCTAAAGTATAATAATCCTTTAATCTGTCCACTGCATGACATCTGGGCACTTATTTGACATAATAATTCATGTCAATTGTTTATATCAGTATGTATCAGAGAAGGGAAGTGCCAAAGCAATAGTGGAGAGATGAGGATTTAGGGAAATGCCTGTGGGTAAGTGCCTTGGATCAGAGAAGACGTACCTGTGTGTGGCGGGTGACCAAACTGCCACTGATGTGTCTGCATAAAATCTTTATATGAGAATATTATTATCTTGAGATAAGCACAAAATAGAATAGAAAGGGGAAGATAAACTACCAGGACCCAAGTTACAGAAGCCTATTAATATTTACTCGATATCTCTTTATACCCTCTAGTCAGCACAACAGATGTATCTGTGTTTTAAGACATTATCATTCATTGAAAAATGCAAAAAGATACTCTTTCCCTCCCTCCTGTCCCCGGTAATCTCAGATGTTCTCCGTGCACGCAGGGGGGAGGAGGTGGAGAGACAAGTGCTGGTGGGAGAAGAATGCAATTATCCCAAAGCCTCCTGACGGGCATCCACTTCTTCCTTCCAGCTTAGCTGCTCTGACCACAGGCTGGGGG
This sequence comes from Acropternis orthonyx, assembly GCA_035583155.1. NCBI lineage: Eukaryota > Metazoa > Chordata > Aves > Passeriformes > Rhinocryptidae > Acropternis > Acropternis orthonyx. The sequence goes on along the minus strand of JAWWEU010000001.1, from coordinate 10,275,634 downwards.
CTCGTGGGACATGGACCAGATTGAAAAAGTGGAAGCAGACAGATGGTTATTTGTAATCATCATGTAAATGTAAATCCTATAAAAATGTTTTCTTTCTAAGGGCCTGAAAGCTGGAAAGCAGGATTAAGGCATGGATATCTAACCAAGAATAATTTTGACCCAGCCACCTTCCCCCCTACCCCATAAACGTCGTGGCTTTATCTCCACTTCCTTTAAACAAATTGCTGGAGCCTCGGCCGAGGAAATTAATTCGGTTTCCATGTAATTCCCTGAGTTTATGAGCATCACTTTGACCGAGGCCTGGATTTGGGCCTAAGCTGGCAGGTGCTGGTAAGCAGTTGCCTTGGTAGCGGAGGCTCCTTTTTTCTCCTCTCCCCCTCCCTCCCTGCCCCTGGCAGGTGCGTGCCCTGCGCGTGTTTATCTCGGCACTTTCCCTGGTTACGTTCCTGGGTGCCTGGAAATGCCCGTGCAGGGCTTTGCGTGCCTTAAAGACCGACGTGCCCGCTCACAGACATATATCTTGTTTGAGCAGCATCAGCTTGTTTGAGCCGCAAAGAGAGTGATCAAACTTTAATTAACTTTTGTCCGCAGCGCCACTGTGGCTGTGTGTGCGCTTTAGTTGTCCTTTCCAGCTCTCCAGTCCCTCGGTGCCATTCCAGACAGCAAGGTTTAGCCATCCAGAAGCTTTTTCCCTTCCAAGGGCCTTTTGAAACATGAGTTGTGCTGGAGGAGGGCAACGTCTTCCCTCTGTGTCGCCGTCACTGCCGTGGGGTGCTGCTTTCTGAGGGGACCGATTGCGCTGCAGTGCCGGGGTGGGTAAGGTGGGGTGTCAGACACCTTTCTCTGGGGCACCACTTGTTAAACCATAGAGTCACAGAGAGGTCTGTGTTGGGAGGGACCTGAAAGATGATCTTGTTCCAACACCCCTGCTCTGAACAGGGAGACCTTCCACTAGACCAGGTTGCTCAGAGCTCCATCCACCTGGCCTTGAACACCTCCAGGGATTGGGCATCCACCACCTCTCTGGGAAACTGTTCCAATGCCTCACCACCCTCACGGTAAGGAATGTAGAGTAACACCCAAAAAGCAGGGAAACACCCAAAATGTAGTGAAATACTCATGCAAGCACAAAGGGAGCTGCGTAACTTCTGTTAAAATTGGAATAAAGCAAAATAAGAACGCAGGATGAGGAAGAGAAGGCTGGTGGCAACATTTTGCCACCTGTGTGGAATTTTTAAAACATCAGTATTTGTGCTCTGCCAAAAAGGCTCTGAGAAGGGCTGGCTTCTCAAGTGAGCAAAAGCCTCTTGCCGGTGCATGGAGAGGGTGATCTGCTCAGGCACACTAATAGTTATCTGGAAGTACCCAGCAATTGTGGATAATTGGCTGAGGAATATTCTGCAGCTCTCAATCATTTTTCTGTTTTCACAGATGATTGTACCATTAGATATGGTGAATGCACTAAGCTGTGCTGCAACTTTTCCATTTACTGTGCTAATATGTGTGAACTCAACTTCCAGTCGATGCTCCTTTCTGCTGTGGCTTCCTGTGCCACTGGAGGGGACAGCCAAGCTCACCAGCTCACACTCTGGCCCCTCTTCCCTGCTCCCTCTCTCTCGGGGTGATGTTTAGATGTTCTGGGATGGCTGGGCTGATCAGATTAATGTCTGCTTTATTTTATTGTTGTTAGACCACATTAAAAGCACTGAATCACAGGAATGACAGTCTGTGCCCTCTGCTCTTTACCTTGTTTTTCTCTCTGCTTTTATTCTTTTCTTTCCTTCCTTTATCTGGCTTTTTCTTTCTGCTCTCCCAAAACTTATTGTTCCCCACTTTCCTCTCTGAGTTGCTTTCTCACTTTAATTTATATTCCACACATTTTTCTCTTATCTTTGTCCTTCTGTCGCTGCTTTATTTTTTCCCTATTTCTTTTTTCTTCAATGATTTTTTGTTTTTCTCCAAAACATAGAATGCTTTAGATGGAAATGGTGAGATATAACTATTCAAGACTCGCATATGTGCTGAGGTACAGAGCAAGATTAAGCAAGGCCTGTAGCATCAATTTTGTCTTCCATTCAAGCCAGTTTTGCAGTAAGACTTTGGGTAAAGGAATGTGATAAAATCAAATCACCTCTTAGCCTCATATTCTGAGGCTGATTGAAACCTTACACAGTTGCTGGGATGATTCAGAGAAAGTTAATGTAATTTGCTGTGTATCACTCCCAGAAACTCTATTTGTCAGGTTCATATAGCAGTGTGAAATGTTCAAGGAAAATGCTATCCTTAATATTGCTGCTAGGAGTTAGGAATCAGGAATATAAAGCAATTATGTGGTGGGATCTGCTGATTTTCTGGGGATTTTCCACTAATGGATTTACACTGAAGTTCTATAAGTGTGAATAGAATCGAGCCAATAAAAGTAGTACTTATTTTTTGTAATGATAATAGAAATTATTTTTATCCTTTTACCAGTTATATGAAAGTGGACATAGTATTGTCTAGCAGCATTTTTTCTTCTTGTGTCATAGGGATCATGGAGATACATGAAGATGCTTTCTTAAAAAGCATGATTTTGTAAGACTTTTTTTCAGGTTCTTTCTCTGAAATTGCTGCAGTATTGGCTTTCTTGGCTTTGCAAAATGTTGTACTGCCAAATAGTCAGCAGCCCATGGTCTTCATCATACTGTTTCTCTGCAGTCCATTGCATAAGTTATTTCTTTCATTTGATCTTGAAGTCTTATAAATTCCATTTCTGTCAATTTGATCATTGTGAATCAGAAGAGTACAAGTGATTTGTATTAATCAGGAATATTTTGGAGTTGAGGTTTTTTGTTTCTGTTGGAATAAAAGTGTATCAATTTGGTGTGTCACCTAAGAAGACTACAGGTTCTTGCCAGAGCTGCATTTGTTGCCAACTCCATCCTGTCACTTTTATTTTATACTTCAAGAGCAAAACCTAGATAGTCACTCTTTTTTTGCATGTGTGTTAGAAAAGGAATTAACTTCCAATTAATTCTCTTCTTCCTCTGGGATCTACCTGTGTATCCCAAAATGGGGAACAATAAAAGTTACTTTTGTATGTCATTTTGAGTGCCACATATATACAGCCTGCTCCCCTCAGCCTATTCAGAAACCAATTCTATTAATCATATTTTTCTTCTGGCTTATTACAGAACATAAAAATATCCAGCTCCAAATGTTAAAATGGGGCACATTTTATTAACATTGAAAGCAGTAAATTATCTCTGCTTATGAAATGAGACTGAGCAATTTCTGCTGAACTCTTCCTGACTTGCCCCTTCACTGGGATACAGTGTTTTCTAATTTCTCAGAGGGCCCTGGTTCCATTAAGGGCGAGAACTGTTTTAAAGCTGTAATGAAAGCCATACATAGCTGAAATTCAAGGAGGGACAATGCCCTAAATTCTATTTCAGTGGCTCATCTAGAGCTATTTTAAGTTTTATGTTTATAAGAATGTCAATTAACCTAGAGAATAGGACACACATGGAAGAATAACGATGAAGTGGATATCCTTTTAACACACTGAAGCCAGCTAGTTGGACATAATCTTTTATAGAACCTTGATTTACATAACAAGTTGGCCTGTTTTGCCTAATTTAGTTCTCAAACAGCTTGGTGATTTAAATGCCCTTTCTTTTCAATGTTGGGACAGCACTGATCAAAGTTACAGAAATATTAGAACTAAAACTATAGAAGGAAGAAATAAATATGCTTGAAGTGCATTACTATCAGCTTGGTTTCTCTGACACCTTTCAGAACTGGTGACCACTTTGGCATGTATTTGGTGATAACAATAATAACAGGAATGACAACAAATGCCCTTAATCAAGGTGTCACTCTGCAATTCAGTATCAATTCTGTCCCTTTTTAACGTAGCTTATGCTGAATTTGGAGATCCAGGAGAGGAAGATATTCAGCATGTTGTTTTCTGTGATGAAAAGGACTCAACATCTAACCTACAATGCCATGTTTGCAACAACAGAAAGTCATCCTGTCAAGGTTAAAAAGAGTAATGGGTGCTACAGGTCTTTCCAATTTAAATGCAGAGCAGTATTCTTATCTAGAGGAAAAAAGCAAGAGAAAAATAAGCCATATATGTGAAATCTGCCTCCACTGGACAAAGGGCATGCCTCACCAGCTTCTTTTATGAGATCTTTTATAGGCATTGTAAGATGCAAAGTCGTCACCTAATAATGGTTAAGGCATATTTGTTTGTTTAATATTATATGTTTCCACTTGTATTTCCCCTCCCCCACACTTTACAATGTCATGACTTCTATTAATTTTTTTCTTCTTTCTCTCATTTATTGCATTAGTGTTACGGGATGACTTCCGCCAGAACCCTACAGATGTTGTGGTGGCAGCTGGAGAGCCTGCCATCCTGGAGTGCCAGCCACCTCGAGGACACCCTGAGCCCACCATCTACTGGAAGAAAGATAAAGTCCGTATTGATGACAGGGAGGAGCGGATCAGTGTGAGTATAACTCACTGGTTGGTTGTCTGTAGGCACAGGGCCCACAGCCAAGTGCAGAAGAACTTCATAGTTTTGCAGCCTTTCCCATAGAGACTCATCCTTACTCTTGGCATGTGGCCTCTCTGAACTTTCTCAAATGAGAGCAGATGTTTTTTTTATTGCTTCTGGTGTAGCTTTCTACCTTGAACTTCTCTGAGGGTTGGTTTGTATATCAAGTGTAATGGAGATCCATCAAACTGTAGACTTGGTCACGTAAGGTGCTCAGTTAGATGGGAGACTCAGTGGATGTCTTTGAGTGATTTGGTTTCTTACCTTTTCCACATCTCAGTTCACTGGACTGACAAAATCAGACATTATATCAGAGAGGTGTTTTATAGATAAATTCAGTCATATCTCTGAGGTACACAAATACCCCAACAATTTAGGATAGGTAATGTTGTATTTAGTGTAGTATTTGGGATGTGAATTCTAAATGAAGGCTGAAGTCATACTCTAAAGAATTGTGGCTCCTAAATAGGAATACATATTGAGTAATTGAGTAACACCAGTTGAATTCTGTCACTGTTCCTTTCTAGTACTGAATGAAAAAGGATCCAGCAGAAATGCCTAACTTACGAAGTGTAGAAATAAATCATGGTCTGTGTGAGCAAATGGGATAAATTAGGGGTGTGAGGGCATGTCTCACTCCGAATTTTTAAATGCTTAGCTTTTCACCATTAATATTCCTTCAATAAAGTTTGATGTTGTATGTAATGATTCAGTGCTGATTGTATTCAACATGGAAGTACTCTCAGGAAGATTGTTTGTGGCTTTGGATGCCTAAGGAATTATTTCAAGCCAAACAACCTAAGCTGTTGTTAGTTGTGGACCAGGCTGTCTCTGCTATGGTCTACTCGAGAGTAGAGGAGGAAGAGTGGCAGGGAACTGGCTATAATTCCCTGACTCTCAAGTGTCTTTGGTTATATTCCTAGGTTTTTCTGAAGCACCCCATTGTCTAACCTCTGACACTGTCTGTGACTTCGCAAGTTGCAAATTTCTACCTTATTTCTTTCAATTCTCCTACTCTTTCAGTCTACAAGCACCCTTTGTAGCCAAGAAACTGTTAAGTCTTATGGGACTCAGGTGAATTCTCAGTTTGGGCCAGATTCAGCCTGTTAAATCTGAGAGAAAATCTGTCTTAATCGGTGGTCAGAGAACTGTTAAGAAACCAGTAAAAGGAACTAAATAAACCTAAGTCAAATTGCCTTTTTCTTCTGAGAGATATCAAGGGTGCTTTATGTATCATCATGCAAGAAACTCAGGCACTTTGTGCTGCCAAGAGGTAGCAAGAAATGTAGTCTTTGAAATGTAAAGAATCTAATGAAAACTGAAGGGAAAAAATTGAATGCAGTTGGAATTACTGAGTAATTGAAATTAGTTGAAAGCTGAAATTAGTACAACAAAAATGTGTTCTAGAACAGCTTAGAGATATTTAAAAATGTAAGTTTATAATTTTAAAACTATACATACATTTAGAAGCAAAACTTTACAGATGCCCTGGTTGTGGAACTTGTCTGAAAAGGTACCTTTTTTTCTTTCTGATATATTCTGTTGATCTGAAGTTAAAAATATGTTCCTTCTTTTGAGACAGATACGTGGTGGGAAGCTGATGATCTCCAATACAAGAAAAAGTGATGCTGGCATGTACACTTGTGTTGGGACAAACATGGTGGGGGAGCGAGACAGCGATCCCGCAGAGCTGACTGTCTTTGGTAAAGTGACTCTTGCTCTTATTTCCTTGTCACCACAAATGTCATGCACTGGATTGACCTGGGTGGCTCATCAAAATATGAGCCCGAACAAGGTTAACAAAACACAGTAGTACTGCTTAAGATTCATTTCACAGTTTCTGAAGAAGACCAGGTCTCAAAACCTGCAGCTTATACTAATGGAGTAACGGAGCTGTGATGGCTCAACATTTTCCTTCTTAAGCACATGGTTTCAATCTGATTGCAGGTCCGTAGTGATGTGCATACACCAGAGATGGTAATGCAGGACACAATGCCCTCCCTCACTATAATGCCAAAAGTAATTAAGCTACTTCTAACACAGCTGACAGTGCCTGCTTACCAGAGATTTGGACTGGCATTGCCTATTTAAATAATTCCATATTCCTGTGCAGTTGTGAAATCAAAACCTTGTAGGAAAGCACAAAAGAGCTTAGTTGATCAGTAAAAATTTATTGGAGAAAATTCCAAAATCAAATTTTTGTATGTATAGAGATACTTTTTCATTTGTTTTTTAGAAGACATTCAACAGCTTTTCATCCTGTAAGCCAGGGCATCATTTAGGCTTTTGATGCTGCTGAATGAATCAAAAATGAATAGGTTTCCTATGTGAAAGAGCTTCTAGACCTGATAGACAAGGCAAGAAGTTGTTAGGAACATTCCCTTCATGGTTAGGGTCCAGAGCAAGAATAGAGTAATAACCAAACCTAGAGTTGGATCCGTCCTGCTGCCAGCTGAACAAGAAGCAAAGCCACAAAATCCTGCTGTGGTACATCCTGCAGTCATGGTTTTGTAGGAATTAGTCAGGAGGTTCTGAGCAAACAAAGGAAAAATCAATAAGGAAAAAACTCTCCCTGCTAAAGAAAACACGACATGCTGACAAAAGAAAAATAGTGTTAATGTTCCCTCCTACCACACCTCTTTGATATCCTTGCTATTACAATGCTGAAATCCCAAACAAGACTGCGTGTAATTTCAGTAAGACCTTTTAACAGAAATCCTAAGGTCCTTTCTGAAGCAGATGCTCCCGTTTTTCTCACCTTCTTCCTAATATGGTGCACTGGAAAACCCAGCCATATTGCCATCTCTGTGTTTACGTGTATGTCCAATTCAACATTTGTTTGTTCACTTTAAAAAAACCCAATATATTATGGGATTCACAAAAGGCAAAGAAAAGTTTCTGCTAGACAAGATTTGAACAAATTCTGCTAGACAAATGACTGAATGTTTCCTGCTTTCCAGCATTACAAGACTGTAAAGGCTTCCACTTCATTTATTTTGTTGTGAATTCATAGAAACATGCAACTTTTAAAGACATTTTGAAAAAAAACCAACAAAACAAAACCAAAACAAACTGGAGAAAGGATCTCTGTCAAATTATTATGTCCTTTGCAGCCAATCTGTTGAGGTTGTGCCTTTATACAGATGTGCAAGAGACATGACATATCTCCTTCATCAGTTTAAGTACTGCTAATCTCTGGTAATACTCCCTGTGGATAGTGAGCAGATTGCAGTCCTAAACTACAAAGCCCTAAGAAATCCTTAAGAAAATAATTTGTTAAAAAGCATTGAACTGTAGGAATGAAAACTGAAATGTGCATGTAATATCATATCCTGCCAGGCTATGAAACATGTTATGTTTATCTTGGTATGTAAAATAATACATGACCAATTACAATATTCTGAATTTCTTTCAGGACATAGTCATAGCAATCAATCTGCAAGATACAATCTAAAATTATTTAGTGAACAATGAACAAAATGTACAATTAATGAAATCAGACGTTTTAATTCTACATAATTGTGTTAGACTACCAAAAGAAAATTGTATTTAAAATACCCCATCTCAGTATCTTCCTATCTAAAATTCCCCTTCTGTCTGGATATTCCCTTCCTGCCTTCCTTTTTGCTGTACAGGAATGGCATGGAGGAAGCAGGTGCTCAGGTTTTGCTGTTTGACAACACGGTTTGACTATCCTGTGTCCATTTCCTGGTTGCCACCTGGCCCTGAATCTGTGTTGGTGCTTTGGGCTTCCTGTGTAGTCGTGTCCAGGTTAGTCCTGGTCCACTCCATATAAAAAGGAGCTGACGTGGCTTTGATTTCCACCAGCACAATGGTTGCATTCCATGCCTGGGCTCCAGGCAGCAGCTCATGTGTGAGTGGGTACATGCACGATGTTCCCAGGATGCAGTGTATCTACTGGGCAGTGCAATCAGTCTGGGCATACACAATAAATGCAATAAGTCCAGCGTCTCTGGGAGATGCCAGATTGGCCATGCATGTTCAAATTGCCTTCCCTGAACACAGGCAAAACCAAGGATCGTATGTTGAGTCCACAGCTGCCTTCTAATATGACTCAGAGGTTTGAGGCACATGGGAATAGTGCAAATTTTGAGGAAAAAAATATGCTAAAAATGGCATAATACTTATATGTAATTCATGTGCCCAACTTTAGCTGTTTTGAACATATTTGAAAATGGACTTCGCAATAAAAATAAAGACATCTTAGCTAAGAGAACTCAGAGAATATAATTAGGTGACTGGCAAGCCTACAGCTGGTGCTGATTCTGGAGAGGAATGTATATTAATTGGCTGATTATTCATTTCTCTGCTCCTTTCCCAAATAGCAACCCTCCAAACCCTTTTCATAGCTTGAAGGTGACCTTAGTAAATACACTGTGTAGGAAAAGGAACTGTTTCATACAAGTTCTCAAACCTCTCCATGAACCAGCCACTTGTTACTTTTGGCTTTGCAAGTTTTTGTGTAATACCTGGAGTTAACTTCTGCATGCGACTCGTGACAGTTCTCTGGCTCCCTGTACAGTAAATTTAGCTTGAGGCATTGCCTCTGGAAAAAATGAGTCAGTGTGGTGGGAACTGGTGGCCTGAGGGGAACAGCATGGAAGCCTAGCCTAGAAGATTACACCTTTCCTGAGTTTAAAAACAATAAAATAAAATGGGCAATAAGAACCTTGGAAAGTAGCGGGAGAAAATAAAAGTTCCCATGGGCAGAATACATCCACTTGGCTGGGTACCCATTCAATAACCTTTGCTGAGAGATAGTTGTGAATAATACATGTAAAACTTTAACAAAACAAGTGATTTTTTTAATTTTTTATTTTATCAAGCTTGTCTGCTTGAAACCTTGTTTTCACCTTTTAGGCACTACTAGCTGTATACTGGTAGTGTCGATGCAGCTTGCATTTCTTTTGATCCCAAGTCATGATTCTTCTACTAGCAGAAATTTGCCAGACTTTCATACTAAAATACCATAAGCAAACCAAGCATATAAGCAGTGTTACCCAAAATTGTTCCTGTGTTTTGAATAGTCACAATGATGCAGTACATTTTGTTAGTCTGTTCTTTCAAGCACTATTGCTAGTTTTTGCCTTTATGAGGCTCCAAGGTGTAATCTTGGAGGAAAGCAAGAAGAAAGGGTCTGTGATGGAGTCTAAGTTGTCCTTTAAAGGAAGTTAATAACATCAGTCCTAATGCTCACAAAAAAAGGCAGCATGGGACTTGATTATTATGAACACACTATTCTAAAGGCCAATTTCAGAAGTGTAAGTGATACAAATTAGGTTGCTTTGCTTGTGTTTGGGCTCGTAGCCTTTGGCTGAACAGAATTAAAACAAGATGCAAAACAGAAACAGTTTAATTCCAATTTGCAAGAAAGCTTTGTTTGTAAATGCATATATGGAGCCAGAAATTAAATAAAGTAGGAATTACTCTTAAAGATAACCTTTATCATTTTGTCATGCTACTGCACTGTTCTGAGATAAATTTTCAGTTTGTTTTAACTGTTTCAAACTCTTTTTTTTTTCCCTTTGGATGTAAAATGGTATGTTTGAAGAGCATGTACAAAGGTATATCTTGTATATTGATTCTAAAGCTCAGTGAAATCAATGAAAGCCTTAGTATATCAACTTCAAGAGGTTGGCATCAAGCAGCGGAAAAAGATATATTTAGAAGAGCCTCAAAAGAATATAAAGCATAACTAAGAAGAGTACAAAAATGTCTCTAAAAGAAATGTCAATTTGGACCATATAAAAGATTGTTTTGGATTAATCTTTGATTTTAACTTTGGTACCTGAACCTTTTTTCAGCTAGTAAGGTCCTGTGGGATGAAGAGGTACTTTTGTCTGATGCTTGAAGAAGTATTTGTATTTGATGTTCTGTAGATATTGTCAGGGTGAAAGAGAAATACTAGTTTCAGGAAGAGTATTCTATGATGACATGGTGTTAGCGGGGAAAAAAAAATCTGAAAATCCTTTAATGAAGACATTGTGCCTCATTTTACTTCCTTGAGCTCTGCCTATGCGGAAGGGCTTAGCAGAGTCTTGTCCCATTGTATCCTGCAAATTAGTCCCAGAAGATTCCCCAGTCGCATGGAAAAATCTGCCTAAACCAGGTATACATTCACAGTTCGAGAAAGAGAAATCAGAAGTGTGTGTTTTGTCCTTCAGGTGAAAGCTCCTCCTGGTTGTCTTCAAATCCTTGTATTTTCCACTTGCAGTCTACTCGTGGCAATTTGCAAAAAGCCAGTTTGGCTTTACAATATTTGTTATTCACAAATACTGAGAAGTTGTAATAGGATAATGATACTGCTGTGAAAAGCAGTCTGATTTGGTCAGTAAAAACTGACATTACATGGTTGTAGATGTATATAAGAGGAGAAACTACGAGCAATCGATAAAAATAATTCTACTGCATTTGCTTGTGCCTCTTCAGTGCTCCATGCCTTTACTGAGCAAGCTCATCTCACCTTGGGTGCTGCTTAGAGAGCAGAAGATTGCAATACCTACTCAAGTGCTTACTTCTCAAACAAAAAATGTGCCTAAAAAAGAGGCAGTAGGAGAATGTCTTTAAATATAAAGCCATCTGCTTTTGCAAGGTATTTGGCCAACATAGGTAAATTTAGTGAGATCGTAATATCCTGTCTTCTTCCACATCTTCTTTCTTGGCAGAGAGCTTTACTTCATCCAGATCACATGGCATTTAATTAAATATCTGTTATTGACAGCTCTCTGAAGTGAAACTTATTTCCAACCATCTAATGTTTCTTTGTTGGTTTTTTTGGGTTTTTTTTTTTTTTGTTTTTTGGTTTGTTTTGTTTTTGCATCAGAATGCTAAAGGGGAAAAAAAATTAAATTATTTGCTATTGAATCCCTCCCCAAAGCCTTTTAATTTGTGCTTTAATATGCTTTCTAGAACACAAAAACATTTTAAAAATATTATGTCTTCTCTCCATGAAAGACAGAGAAAACAATTCTAAATCAGATTGAGGCTCTGCATTATGGGGACCATCAAATCCTTCACTCTAGCAGTTACCTCAGCAGAGAAAATACATTAAGGTAGTTAGGATCATTTTAATTAGATTGAGGCCCCATGTATGGCTGTCTAACTTTTTGAGGAACAGAGAAAGGGCAATAATACATCTGAAGGTCATCTCAGTCCCTCTAAATAGACTGTGATACTCAGGCCAGTTGTTAAATTCGGGAAAAATTGAGTTCTGAGGTTAACTTGTGTCAGCACCCAAAGCAAGGAAAGTGTTTTCCTGTTTCTGGTTAGGATCTGTAGGTTTCCTTGCAGCGTGTATCTTGAGCTCTGCAACAGATTGTAGGTGTGTGTCCAGATTGCATTAACAACCTCCTTTTATAACTGCAAGCAAAGTTTATTCTGAAGTTATAAAGGTCACCCTAGTAATAGCATGACTGGTTGACATGACATATAACCATGACCTATTTTATAGTTCTCTTCAAAGATTTTTAATATTCATCAGAGAAAACCTGGGAAGTGGGTACTTTATTTACTCTGTGAAAGCTTATAAAATAGCTATATTAAATTTTTTATATATGCCTATGATTTTAATTTATCACCCTTTCTTGTTGTTTCTCAAATATATTGTGTTCTGGATGCTGTTGACAGAATAACAATGTTTAATTACACCACAGGGCTTTATTTATGGCCAACCTGTTTCAGAAGAAAAAAAACCAAAAAAAGATTTTTTTTGTCAAGATTAGCTCTGAAACTAAATTTGACCTGGCTGTGTGAAGAAATGTTCTTTATTTAGCATGCTTGGGCAAGCAGTGTTCTGTCTCCTGAGAGATTAACATTGTAAGCAAGTTATGCAGGTGACTCAAATCCAGTTAATCTCACATAAAGAATGTTAATTGCATTGGCAATGGCATTCACTCTGATCACTTTATAGCTGTATAATTAGCTATTGGACACATTCAAGGGGTTTTCTGAGTGATACAAATACAGGAAGCAACATGAGAGAGAACTTGTTCTTTCCTGATTCACGCTGTGCAAAATGCAGAGATGATGGGAAAATGGAACCAGCAGTTATTGGTATTTGTGTGTCCTTGCTAACTGGGATCTGTCCTTACATAGGTATTTATTTTCTAGCAACTTAAATGTTTTTGTAAATACACAGTTTTAGAAGTTGATCTGAAACAAACATGTATGTATGCTCCTAAATTGCCTTGATGTGGAATCCAGTGGTTTAACCAATGACCTTGGGGCCATTTACTTTCTGGGTTCTCCTCAACATGCAACAGGGATTTATTTCTTCATCTCCTGTACAGAAGAATTTACAGCCACAAATAGCAATTGTGTGTGTCATAAATATACACACACTAATTTCTTAGCTGTTTACATGCAGCTTTTATAAATATTGTCTAAAATAATTTTTTTGTGCAGACCAAGCCATTGTACAGGCACACACAGAGCTATTCAAATTCAATGTGGATGAACCAGGGCCTCTAAATCACCAATTAAAATGTAGATCTGGATCTAAAATTCTTAGTTTAGGATCATCTTTGAAAAACAAATACCAAAATGACTAATCTATTGTGTATGAGCTCAGAGCAGGGTTGGCCTGAGCTCTTCTTAGGGAGAGCATGTCTTCTGGACTCTAACAGAGATGGACCAAATGCATTGCTTAGCATTAACATTAAAAAATAATAGTTTTGGTTTTGTTTGTTGGTGGTTTTTTTTCACCTTGTCCAGTTTTAACATTTGTCAAACTAAAAAAGGCTTTATCCAAAATTTTCCATACCTGATTGGAAAACTGTTTTTAATTTATTTTTTAAATTGCCAAAATAATTCACTCTTCTCTAAGAATGTTGAAGTTCTTGCAGTTTTGAGGTAAAAGGGATAATTGGAGAGAAATGGGCGAGGTTTCGAAGGAGAGGAATGGAGGAAGCCTTTTGTCCCAAGAAATGCAGGCAGGTCTCATGCAATATTTCTGGGCTAAGAGGAGACATATTGACTAAGCAAGCAGTCAGCAGCTGGATATGGCTTGTACACAGACTTGAAATGCAGAACAATAAAAATTTCAATGCATGGAAAGAGACTAGAAGTGAATTTACTTGCCCAAACATTGCTGGAACCTGCATGTCCTGGGCAAGATTAGGAATAGGACAAAAGCAATGGCTCGGGGAGAAGACTCTTTGCCTGTTAGACATGTTTTTATCTCTATCATCTGGAAAAGTGCTACAGATTCTTGAGCATGTCTATTCTTCTGCTGACAAAATATGTTTTCCCTTGCCAATAGGTCCCCCTGCTAGTATCATGGAATTCCTATGTGATGCTGTCACTCATTTACATAATTACTAACAGGTGGTTTTGTGTTCCTTATTTTCTGACTTGATATTCTGATTTATAAAAGTGGTGAGCATTTTTTTGTCTGCAGCTGAATTCGAAGGAAGCTGAGCTTTGGACACACAAAATTAATACTTGACTGTCCCCCCAGACATTTTTCAGTTTTGTGGTTCAAGTTGGGCATAAAAATTTAGCAGATACTTTTTATCTAGCTTTCTAACATCTCCATTGCACCTCAGAGAGGAGCTATGAAAATAAGTGAGTTGCTCATGAAGCATTAGGATATGTGTAATAGAGGTCATGAGGAAATTAATAATTCTGCCTTTGAAGTGAAATTTGAGTAGTATGACAGGAGGCCACCCACTAAACAGTGCAACTAAAGCAAAATATTAAACACCTGCTCATTAAATGAATACCAACAATCTGGAGATGTTTGGGGAAAAAGTGGTGTGTTATCATATAATTGCAACCAGTCCCATAAGGCATAAACAGAAAGAAAGTGATTAAAAGGCACACAGACAGCCTTAGTTCTGGCACTGAGGTGCTGCCTGCTTGATTTTGCAACCTTATTAATGTTCTTTGGTGGTCTTTATTTTTATTACTATTTGCATATAATAAACATGGATAACCAACCTATAAACTCAGCTCTGTAGTTATCAAGACAAACTGCCTGAGTCAGAATCTGGTATTACTTGCATCTGTGTGAATTTTGAGTAATTTTTTTAAGTGACATCATACCCCTCAACTTGCTGGGAATTAAATGTGAAACATAGTGTGCAACAAGTTTTAAAAGTCTTTATAATAAATCCCTGTCTTGAGTGGAAATACTGCTTCACATAAACCCAGTCTTATAATGGTTTGACTACCGTAAATAATTTATGACAATGAAAGTGTGGTATGGCTGAGAGGACAGAGCAAAATTTATGCCAACCGAAGGCAACTTGGAAACTAACCCCAGTGACATCCTTTCAAATGAAATTACCAGTACTTGGAGTTTGTACCAGTATAACTGAGATCAGATTGTGGCTCTGCATGTGGATTTTAAGCAGGTCTGTGCAACATTATGGTGATTAATAATATTTGTAGCCATGCACGCTAAAATATCAAGGGTAAACAGAAGTTGTTATTCAGACCTTAATTTGGTTTTCCATGGTGAAGTCGGCGATGGGGATCAGGGAAGCTCTGTCCTCCCAACAGTCCACAGTTGCCTGTGAAGTGGAACACCGAGTTTAAATTTTCCTCTGAAGCATCAGGATATTGATCATTGCCAAAGGCAGGCTGCCTCCTTTGGCAGCTCATGCATCGCTAGAGCAGGCAGGAGCTTTCAGATCAGGCTTTGTGTTTGCAGCAGTGCAGAGCCCCAGCATTCTCAGGGAAGGGCACAGCCTCGGAGGCCTCTCTGCTGTCCAGCAGGGCAGGTGGGCAGTCAGTCCTGGCACGGACTGCTTTCTGGTGGCACTCCACTCTTCCTGGAGGGCCAGATGCAACAGCCCCTGCCTCTCCAGCCTGGCAGCCCTCTTCCTGGCTCTTTATGCACATCATCAGTTCCACTTGTCTGAATTTGTGGAGCTCAGCCTCCTTTCTGTTTGGTGGATGGGTAAACAAAAAGATGCTGAAAAGTCAAAAAATGTTCATTTCAACCCTCTGACTCATTAAGGAATTTTAATGTCTCTTTCAAGAGCGGCCCACGTTTCTCAGGCGACCGATTAACCAAGTGGTACTGGAGGAGGAGGCCGTGGATTTCCGATGCCAGGTGCAGGGGGATCCCACACCCACAGTCCGGTGGAAGAAAGATGATGCAGATTTACCCAGAGGAAGGTGAGAGCAACATTCACGTTCCCCACACTTTCAAATTTCAGTTGTTGGATAATGCTGGAAACCATCCCTACTACTTACAGTTTGTTCTTTCGTGTTATTTCCAAGATTTATTTCCCTTATTGCCGGTCTTTGGCACTAGGAAATGTGTTCTAGAGCCAGCTCAGCAGGGACACCCAGTCTGGGTGAAGTGTCCAGATAATGGATTCCTGTGGAAGGATGAAAAAGTGATGTGTGGGTGTTGTGAGCACATGGGTATTCACTGCATTTACTGAAAACAGTAAAGAGGTTTCAGGAATGCATTAGTGATAGTAGTAGCCTTCAGAATGATGTGCTGATACTAAGAGGGAGAAAACTTGGCAGAAGTTGTTCTGTTACACTAGCACAATGGATTAGAATCACAGCGCTGTGGTGGGCTTTGCTGGCTCCTTGGTTCATGACTATTAAGTCTTGGAGAAAAACCTTCCTCCTGAGAAAACAAAAAGCCGGACTAGCACAAGCATAAAGCAAAGTTGAAATCTGGAACAGGCCCCTTGTGTTCAAGAAAGATTCATGTATTCTGGAACAAACATGGGGTGAGCAGGGGAAGAGAGACTCTCCTGCAAAAGAGTATTAAATTAGTTTGGCTCCTTTCAGCTAACAGGGTCAGGTCCTCTTTTCTGGAACTCTGTCTTGTTTTGATGCTGAATCATTGTTATATTAAAAAATATTAACACAGAAATAGGTCTGGGAAGAGGAATTAGAACCCAGGTCTCCTTAACCCAGCAAATCCTTCTGGCCCTCTGACTTTTAATTTCAGCAGCAGATATGAATAGTGCCTCTTTCTCCCCCCTGCCAGCCCCCGACACTATAGCTGATCTTTTCCATCAGTGGAATACACTGATGGAACAATACATAATCTAGAAAAAACATTTCCATGTAAGTATGATACATATGTGCATATATATATAAATGCTTTCAAATATTAATTTTCTTGCAATTTAAGACAAATTAAAAAGTGACATAGCTGTTTTGCTAATTATATTGGCAGATATGCATGCATGTAATACCCAAAATATTATTTTGAACAGAAGAGTTTTGGATGTCACGATGGATTTTTTCTCTTTGCTTGCTACTTAACCACACATTGTAGAGTAGTCCACAGTAAATACATTGTGCTTCTGTGATTTATTTTCACTGTTGTGCTACTTCTGTTGTTTTAAATCATGTCTACTTCTGGGTCTCATAAGCAGAAGTAATAGAAGAAGAGCCAACAGTGTCTTCGGTTAGTTGTTTCCTTTTTAATGACTGCGTTCCTTCTTTTTGTTTTTTATCTTCTTCTGAAAAATGTAGTACTTTGTGCTTTGAGGTGACTTTTTTCTGTTCATTTATGATGCATTTCTAAGGAAGAAGAAATTTAGCAGGAAACATAGGAAGAGTTTTCACTGGGCTTTTTACTAAAGAGAAGCTTCATGAGATACATTCTGATAATAATCAACTTCAGACTCAGAAACTACTCACAATGTTTTGCAGTGTTTTTAAACTACTGTTCAGCACTTCAATAATTGTGTTTTGGCATCTTAAAACAGAAAGTGAGGGTATGTCTCCATTTATGTCTGTTTCCCAGAACATCAGAGGGGTGGGTAAGGAAGGGGCAGAGGTGCAGAACCTCACTCTGGAGACCACCTTGGGTGATGGAGGACTACACAGTCCCTGTCACACAGCAGGTTACTATCCCCTGAGCAACATGGGTTGTGCTCATCTCACAGAGGCCAACACCTGCCCTTCAGAAAGCAAATACCTCTGGTGATCAGCATTGTATCTTTTCTTATAAAAGTATTTCATTTGTGTAGCAAAATGTGTGAGCAGAGTTTCCACTGTCCAAAAAGTGGCTATTTCCAAACCGTGCTGCATGATGCTTAATCAAGGATGATTAACTTGGCACATCTAAACCAAAAGCTGTTGGGTTTTTTTGTGGATTTTTTTAATACCAGCAAAGAAATTTGCTCAGGTGTAGTCTGAAGGAATAGATGGATGGGAAAATTTTAATATAGCAATCTTATAAATTAAGAAGCGAATGTCAAAGGTTTTCCTCCTTGATGCAGTGGGAGGTGGTTTTTTCTTTTGTTGTTGTTGTTGGGTTTTTTGGGGTTTTTTTTGTTGTTGTTGTTTTTTGAGGTAAAAGAGAAATTAGCTTGCAGTTTCTGAGCCCCTCTATTTTGAGCATTTTAACCTACAATGAAATATAAAGCCCTCAAGGAATTCCCTTTGTTATTCTTCCTACATGCATAAACACTTCTTCTGAACAGATCTGTGCAGCTATTTGTCTTATAACTTTCAAAATAAATTTCCTGTTTGTACAGCTAACAACGTTCTTTGCACATCAGTCGGTTTTCATTTTTTCAGTAATTTCCTTTTGGCTTCATCCCTAGATTACAACACAGTTGTAGTAGGTACCTGTTTCAACAATTACTGCAAATTTTTATATGTGTCTGTTGTTAGTTCAACTTCCAAAAATGTCTAATTCACTGACAGCAAAGTGGGAAAAACTGAATTTTTGCATGTATTTTTGTTTTTGTAATTTGCTGCTGGTGAATGCCGGAATCAGTAATAATGGACCCTAATCTTTCAGAAATCCTTCTCTGGTTTTCTACCTCACTTACTTTTAGTTTTTTTAGTGATATATGTGAAAGCTAACAGAAAATAATCACAGTATTTTCTGGTGACAAATATAAATAGTATTCCTGCACTGATCAGTGTGTTGAGTAATAATTGGAAAATAATTTCAGACTGTTAGAGTTTTAATTATAAAGGTCCCTGATGAGCAGCAAGCAGCTCCAGTTGCAATTGGATTAAATGAAAAAAACAAACAAACTTCTAAAGAAATTATTATGATTGAAAGCATCACTGTTTATAAAAAAATAATTTAGCCATTTTTTGAAAAGTCCTTGTAATTAACCAGAAATATATGAATAACCGTGCTTTAAAACTGAGAACTGATAGTTTATTCTCAAGGTGCAAAACTTCATTCCAAATTTTAGCTGTTTTGAATTGGTGATCTAAAACAATTATGATAATTTGTGTTTTGAATTTAAAACCTTAAAGTGGTTCTTTGAGTGAAAGCTTTCAAAACGTTGAAAACAGGAAACGTTGACCTCACTAGCAGTTGAAGGAAGTTACTTGTCCAACATCCTGTAGACCTGACTTGAGATTCAGACTGTGACATAAATCTCCTGGAGCTCTTCTGCAAATGGCTGGACAGGAATTAAGAAAATTATAAATACCAGGTATAAACAGCATTGTGATTTATGGATGATAACCATTTTCATAGTTCTGTTACATCTTTAGAATAATGAATTAATTATATTCTTCTGTCTTTCAGATTCTTGTTAGAGCCTAAACTGATCCCAGCAAATTCATAACTTGCTGTTTTAAATGTTGATACTGCACCAACAGGGAGAAACAACACACAGTGTGAAGTCAGGGGTGTGTAAAGCTGCCCATTTCAAATCAGTGACCCAAGACTGAAATGCACTGTAAATCAAAGGTAGAGGCGCATGGTGTATATTTTATTTTAATTGCTCTAAAAATTCAGCATCACACCATAGCCCCCACAGTACACAAAGGCTGGGGAATAGTTAATCAAGTATGACTCACGTCAAACTACTGGAGGTGAACAGGATATTGTGGGGTCACCAGTCCTATGCCTTTGGCTGAAATATGAGGTTTACTATTTCATGAACAGTTTCTTTTCCTTATAAGTGACACAAGGAAATGGCACAAAGATTGTACTGCAGTGACTTAGACAATTGTGGCCGTGCATAATGATTAGGACCTATTGAAAATGAAATAAAAATTGTCTCTATGCACTGAAGTCTTTTTCTGCAGACACATGTTCAGGAATCTTTCCCTTTGATGTCTTCTTGTCAGAAATAGAGATTATACTTTCCTGCTAAGCAGCTGATGGTCTCCTGTGTGGTGGGAAACTCAATATGGCCTGGATCAACTTTTGATTCATCTACTTTTTAGTCCTAGTAACAGGAATAAAGCGATATTATTTGAGAGCCTCCAGTATGAGAGTGGCATATCTATGACTAGCAATTTAATAAAATCTGAATAAGGTTTGTACAGTGTTACATGTCTTCAAATTTTCTAGCGAAGCCGAAGAGAGCAGCTGCATGGTCTGTAATTACATAGCAAGTAATAAGGACTTTTTTTTAGGAAGTGAAGAGATTTTCAATTACAAGTCAAAATTTATGACACACTATAATAACTGTTTAAACCTTTTATACAGAAGAAGCTAGCAGTGCCAGCTCTTCGGGAGAGTGAGGTTAGCTCAGCAAATGTATTTTTCAGTTGTCTTAAAAATGACTGAGTAGCAATCACATAGGCCTTTTTTTTTTTTTTTTTTTTTTTGCATTCTAGCCCAGAACAGCTGTTTTAGCTCAGTAAATACATCTTTAATGAAATTACAACCTGCTCTTTTAAGTTGCACTCACAGGCACTATCTGATTAGATGGATATTGTACTAGAGATGAAAAGTGGCAACTGCACCAGCAGGAAGAGGTATTTGTTTTATGCATCACACACACAGTGGGAGTGTGGGCAGAAAAACCAGGAGTGATGCTTCAGAACGACAGTGGTGTGCAGTTTACACAAGGTATATTGCTATGTGTTAAGAGATTGTATGTTATTAAATGAAACAGAGTGGTGACACACAGCAGTGAAAATCATAAACAGCACAGTAAGTTTTCTTATTTGCTGAAGATTAGCAATATTCATTATGAATTATTTGGGAAAGAGCGTTCTTAAAGCTCAAAGTTAAATTATTCTAAGGTATGTGTTAGTTGCAGGAGCACAAACCTGTGTAGGTGTTAGTTGTAATATGTTTTTAAAACTGGACGCTTTGTGCCTGAAAAGTGATTGCATATGCATAGTCTGAGCAGAAATACTGTCACACTTCCGATAGTATGTACTGAAAAAGCACACCTGTAATTTCTGTGCTTTCCTCCATGGCTTCTTGTGAGCCCAAAACTAAGATTAAAACATGAAATTTTAAAAATATGTTATTGTTTTCCAGATGAAAGTCTTTGAAATGGTTTTCAATGTAACAACAGAAAACTTTATCCTAATGAACTCAGAAAAGCTGGATTCTTTAAGAGGAGGTCTAGAAAGGCCCTGATAGCCAGTGAAGTTCTGCATTTGTATTTCTTCACTGTGATGGGTTGACCCTGCCTGGATGCCAAGTGTCCACCAGAGCCTTTTTATTATTCCCCTCCTCAGCTGGACAGGGAAGGAAAATATAATGAAAGCTCGTGGGTCAAGAGAAGAATGGGGAGAGATACTGTCCTGGGCTAAACAGACTTGACTTGGGCAAAAATTAATTCAATTTATGAACCAAAACAGAATAGGATAATGAGAAATAGAACCAAATCTTAAAAACACCTTCCCCTGTCTTCTTCCCAGGCTTAACTTCACCCCCAGTTTCTCTACGTGCCCCCACAGTGGTGCAGGGTGGTGGGGAATGGGGGTTACGGTCAGTTTATCACAGGTATCTCTGCCACAGCTTCCTCCAGGCATCCTCCTGCTCCATTGTGGGGTCCTGCATGGGCTGCAGGTTGATCTCTGCTCCACCATGGACCTCCAGGGGCTGCGGGGATACAGCTGCCTCACCATGGGCTGGCTGCAGGGGAACCTCAGCTCTGGTGCCTGGAGCACCTCGTCACACTCCTTCTGCACTGACCTTGGTGCCTGCAGAGTTGCTGCCCTCTCATGAGAGCTTTGGTGGGAACCTTGAATCTAACCAAGGTTCAACCCATCACATTCTTGACTGCTGAATGACCAGTAAGCAAGAGAGACAGTAATTTTTACAACTAAACAACAGTGCTACATAATTCTATTTATATTCTGTGGATGGGATAGTGAGGTATTTAACTACAGCCCCCTCTAGATACAACCATGGGGAGAATGACCTTTCAATGAAATATGAGTTAATAACACTACAGTGCTGTGTGCTTTGTTCAAGTTAATATCTGTGCCAATTGTAACAAAATGCAGTCTAATGTGTATTGAAAATTAATTAAAGAGTGTATTTTAGTGGTGTAATGGATATAATATTTGGTTACATCAGCAAATTTCTATTGCAATTAATAACAATTAATTGTTTTAAATAAAGGGGGGAGGGGAAAGATTGTTTTTCATATTAACCATATCACATGTACTATTTGTCACCTCTGTTTAGGTCCTGCATGATTTGCATGTCCATCTTTTTTTCTTTTTATTATTTTTTTTTAAGTTTTTCCCTAAGCTAAAGCATTAAAGAGAGATTAAGTCTCTTAATGAGGAACATAGGGGAGAAGATTGGATGCTTTTAATAGCTTGTCAAAAGGAGGCAGTGAAAGAAAGAGGTTTAATATGCTATTTGTATCCTTCCATACATCTGGAGTAAGTAGAGGCAGTCTGCAGAGGGTGTTGTTACCATGGCTGGCACAGAGGGAGCTGCACTGCAACTTGCAGAGTCTGTGGAGCCCAAATGAACACAGGCAGATTTCAGCAAAGTGCAGTGTAAGCATCTTGTTTAGCTGTTATGTTGAATCATTTGAGGAAACTTCTCTAAAGCCAGAGATGATATTTAGAGATACAGAGGTGATGAGGGGTAAAATGTATGCAGGGATTGGTTAATTTTTGTGTATATAGCATCAAGGTGATGTACACCAGTGCTTGTGGGGTATATCCTTCTGTTGTTCTTTTGGTTGAGTATCCCTTTTCTCTGCTTGATATTTTGCCTGTCACTGATTCCTTCCTGCTTTATAAGTAGAAAACTATTCCTTACAGTTTTTTGAGAAATACATGGCCAAGAGAATGTGTAAATGAGAGTATTTTTTTACATTTTAAATCCCTCAAAGCTTGACATTGAGTAAAGTCCTATAATGGCATCGTCCCAGAGTTACCCCAGAGGTCTATAGTTTAACCCATTAGTTACCTGCCATTTCATTTGTCTGAAATATTAAATGCTGTGAGCAAAAGTGTTAGATCTGTGGCTCTGCTAGACTGATCAGTAGAGAAATGGTTAATAACATTGACATTTAAATTGACTTCATGTTAAGTGTCAGTTCTCACCGCAGAGCTGAAGAAGAGCTATTGTTTCAGGCAGTCTGTTTGCAGATTCATGAAAACAGTCTCCAGTTGCTTACATAAGGGTCAAGGTTGAAAAAACAGCTTTACAACTCCATGGACAGCAACCATAAAAGAATTGTGTCAACTAGCACTCCTGCCAGCATGTTTTCTCTTTATGGTATGTGAACCATTGGTGATCTATGAAGTGATCACTGACAGTGCAGTTCAAATAGTATTGTCACAGGAGAACATTTGTTTTGTTTTTATTCTCTCTTATTCAACATCCTAAAGTAGTTAAATTTCAGGGAATTAATGAAGTCACTAGCAAAGTTCAGAAACAAAATTTAATGCCAATAGTAGTAGCCTCAAATTTGGGTTTCTCTGAATTTTCCATTCACAGAAGGCTGCCGTAAAAAAAAAAAAAAAAAGTCTTGCAGGAAGGAGACACAAAAAAATTAATGTAGAATTTCACTTGAATCTTGAATCTTTCTTTAGTATCAGAAAAGCAGATTATACTAAGTAAAAACTTAATAATCACATAGTTTATATGCTCTATTTATAAATTTTAGAATATTTAGATTGCCTCCTTTATTGAAAATTATAAGGATATTGAACAGTTTAAGCTCACCATGATCAATTTATTGACTATTAAAATTATGGAACAAAAAAGTAAAGATAATTAACTGTACAATTTTTCAATAAAATCCTCAGGAAAGCAGGGAGATGGAAGCTGGCAGTTATGTTCAAGTGGAAGTAAGGTTCAGGAGCTCTGACCATTGATTCTATTGGGATGGCTGGCCTGCTTTAACACATCCCTGCATGGGATACTAAAGTTGTCATCTCAGTTAAAAACAAATAAACTTACACTGTCAGTGAAAACACTTCAGTTGTAGAGTTTTAACTCTGAGAAATATTTTAAGTTTCTGTTGGTACGTCCTTAATATTTGCAAAATATGGTTTTTAAGACTATGACTTCTGGCTCAACTGCAATGCTGAAGCACTTTCATTAAAACATTAACATGACTTCATCTTTAATTACCACTTCAAGGTTGGTTACTGATTCAAAATACTGATTAGAAAATACTTCAGTTCTCTGACAAGTCTATAGTAATCGTTCATCATGCTTAAGGCAAATAATAATAGATAGGCAAACACAAATTCTGTTTATTTCAAACTACTGATGATCTATGTGCTCATGTTAAAAAAAAATTCATCAAGCCAAGTTTAGTGAGCACAAGATGTTAGTCTGGGCTCAGATCTTCTCACTTTCTTCCAGTTATTGCAGGATCATTTCAAAACCAGGACTGGACAAAACCAGATAACTCTTGAGTATCAAGGGTACTTTTCTGATGGATGAATTTATGACATAGGCATTAATAATACAAATCTCCCCAAATGCCTGACAAATGTGTCTCATCTGTGAGGGAAAGGACTACTGCTGGTGATGGGAGGATAGGTCTCCATGCCAAGTCATTACATGGACTCTTAGATCATACTTCCACCGACGCTCCAGCTTCTGTAATGTGGAGCTCTGTCTGGAACTCAAATCGAATCAGAAGCCTATTTTGGGTAATTATCGTGTGGTAATTCCCTGTGAGTACACTTCTCTGCAGAGAGGTAGAGGTAAAAGATGGAGCCTGCATAGGTTTAGATACATTTCACTGAGTCATTGATTCCCAAACATATGTTTTGTTCTGAACTTCTGTTTGTTTCCAAACAACTTCCAAGAGAATCAAAAAACAGACTCAATTTAATTTCTTGGTTTTGTTTGAATGCTTGGCTCCTGATTTTGTGAGGCACTAGTCATGTGTAGTCACACCTGTCTGTTTGCATGTAAGAGCAGTACTGCAGAGTGTATTGCTTCCAGAGAATTTGGAAAACACCATTTGCTTGGACACAGGTATGGTTTCACAATGTTGGCCCAGTAACTGTAACAGTTGTACACATATTCTGTGAAATTTAGACCATTTTATTGAACGCCTTGGTTTAAAGCACAGTGCAGTGTGGGTTTGTGTTTTATATTATTGCAAGTGAGAGTGTCTACTCCAACACTTACAAATAAAATGCTGGTCAGAAACCATAAGGGCTTTCGGACTAAAGCAGAACCTGCTGTCAGCATACTTCAAGAAAAATCAAAGTAGTGAATAGTAGCCTGTGTCATATAACCCTTTGGTTTCTTGTAAGCAATAAGGCCAGTGAACCTTTTAGTATGACTGCTTACCTATATGCCTCGCAGGAAGAAATTCAAAGTAACGTCACATATTCTTCTACCTTTCTCTGGCACGGAAGGCACAGCCAAAAGATAAATGGGAATCCGGACGTGTAGGTGTGAGCGGTAGCTGTCCTGTCAGCACCCTGGGGATCACTCCCTGGTAGCTCCATTTATCACAGCTGTAAGCAGTGTCTTGGAGACACCCAGCAGCAACCAGCTTCATTTCAGGGGCACAACAGAGTAATTGAGACCAGTGCACACAAATATACGTACTCATGCTCTCTCTCTGTTGCTAGTTCAGGTTTACTAGGGAAAGAAAACCAGAGATTCCCTTATCCTTCTCCCAGAAAGCTGTCACTCGCATAGGTTTGGGCTTGTTTCTTCTTCCACTTGTCAATGCATGGGATGGAAGTGAACAAAACTCCATTTGTGTAAGGGAGCTGGGAGTAGGGCATTGCCAGTGGGAACAGAGGCTCTCCCTTCTGCTTCTGGATCGCACAAGACTGAAGCAGGTAACGAGCTCACACTTCTATCTCACTGCAGCTTCCCTCTGGCTCTTTCCATCTGGCACAGAGTCTTGGAGCTGGTGAAAAGCTGTGGCACTATGCTGGGAGCTGGAGTGCCAGCGCCACAAAAGAGAAGTGGTGACAGAAGCTTAAGCCTCCTTAACTACCTCCTGTTTACTCTGGGTTTGGCCAGTAGCATCTTTGTATTTGGGCTCCCTAATTATGGATGTTGTGAGTAATCTTGAAGCTTTGTGCATGTTTTGCAAAATAGTCTGGCAAAACAGGCAAAAGGAAATAGAGCAAACTGATTTTTCTGCCATCTCCTGCCACCCCTCCGCCCCGCAAAAAAAAAAAAAACAAAAAACAACCCACCCTACAATGTGTATATACAAAGATTCTATTATTTGATTGATTTTTTAAAAATTTTATTATTATTTTCAATAACGTTTTAAAAGGAAATAGATGCCTGGTATAAACAGATTTAAATTTTTCGAGACCAGTGGCATCAGCAGTTAAGATGTGACTTTTTCCTCTTGCAAACTCCCTTTAGGAGGAAATAAGGCTTTTTGAGTTGGATTTGTTGAATTTAGTCATGAATTCTGTGAAGTTTAAAATACACTGCTAAAGCAAGTACATCCTTGCATTAACAGTTAGGCCTACTTGGATATTTAGAAATGTAATGACTCCAGCTGCAGACACATTTTTGCTACCTGTGCAAATGACAAAAGAGGTGCCTATATATTTACGCACAACTGCTTGCACAGTTTTGAAAATCTGGAAACTAGATGTTCTGTGAAACACTCTGGAAAAGGTATATCAAGTGAAAAAAAAAAAAAGCATATTGCTAAATCTCTCTAAGTTTAGTAAATTTTTTTCTCTTTTTGTTGTTTTTTTCTTTTTTTTTTTTTTGATGACCATAGAAGATTGATGGCTGAGTATGAACAGATACACTTTTGAATGTGGGAGGGAAAATTATAACTGTGGCAAAACCAGTTAATTCAAGTTTATTCTTAGATGCTTAAGTCAATACATGAATTCAACCTCAGTACATTAATTTGTGATACTTAAAAACAGTTAATGTGTTTTGGTTTTGTTGTTATTTAGTTGAGCAGATGGTAATGGTTTTGACACAATTCAGTTTTTTATTTTTCTTCTTTTCCTTTCTTGAAAAAGACAAGGCTCTTTTTCCCACTTTGTCACAGCTGGTTACCAATCAATCTCAATTCACGGTACAGTGATGATAGCACATGTTGTTCAGGGGCCAAATCTGATTGGGTTGCATTTTCAGCAGTGTTTCATATAAAAAAAAATTGTGTCTGTATGGCAGTGACTGTCAGCACACTATTGTACAACTGTCATTAATCGAAACTAGCAACAATGAATGCATTCATATGTGCCAGAGACTGCCAGATTTCACTCAAAATCACCCAATTTCTATTAGAATTTCCTCACCAGCAGTGTTTTCTCATCTGCCTCTTGTTTCTCTCTTTCTTTCTTTCTTCCTTGCCAGTTCCCTGCCAGCCCCTTCCTTCTTGGGTAATTAAAGGCAGACCTGCTCTATAACTTGTAGAACAGAAATTATGTAACATGTTGCCCAAAAGTGACTGGTTTATATCTGAAGCAGACTGACTGGTTGTTTAAAAGGCCTCTCCCAGCTCAGCCTGATGGCTGAAGTCTAAGCTAAACTGAATGGTGAAGCACCTCTGAATGTTTAACAAAGAGAAGTACTTAAAATCAATTAGATGGCCATAAATATGTGAAACTGATATCTGACTCCCCATGGTTTTAGCTGAATGTTATCAATAATGGGCTAGGAGTCAGCATTATTTGGGCAACATGTCACAAGTTGTTTCTTGACACTGCACATATTTTGAAGGCATTGCCTTCTTAGTGCACTGGCAACATTAAGGAACAATTTAACCACTATGCTCTGGTTTTCTGCCATTCCACTGTCAGTCCAGGAGCCTGGTAATCCCTCTCTGTGATTGGTAGTAGCAGAGAGAGAGGCCTTGATCCTGGCTCCCAAGTGTTCCGTAGCACTAATCCAGATAAGAGTGAACTTCCACAGAAACTCAGGTGAAAATGTCTTGCTATGGGAATACGAGGCTGTGGGACAGAGGGGAGACAAGACACTCTTCAAGGCTGCACAGGTGGATGCTTGTGAAACTGAACAGATATTTAGTACTCACTCCTTGTTTCTTCATGGTCCCTTTCTTGCACAAGTTATTTATACTGCTGTGGATCAGGCTAAAAGCCAGTTTTCTTCCTGCCTGCTTCATCTGTCAAAGCTCTTCACTTAACTGTGGTGACTTCTGGGGACAGTGCGGGTGGAACAGATGACTGAGGGGCAGCATATCAATACTTCAGGACAGCAGATGGTTGTAATGTCCCATGGGTCCATCTATGTATGAATCTAATTGCTAGATGGCACATTCTGTCAGGGTGGTCCAAAAACCCAGTATGGCCTTGCTGGAGAAGCAGCCTGGGACAGCTGAACCTGTCCTTGAAGTAATTGATAACTGGACCGTGAGAGCGACATGTTTACACCACCCTCCGTTTCACGACCCAAGTGGGAGATGATGGCTGCACCCTCGCTCTGCGTCCTGGCATGCCATGCAGCTGGCTCCTTCCCCCAGCAGCCTATGCACAATTTGCATGATTGGCAGGTGCAAGCATAAAGGCTGCCGGAGCCTCCAAGGCAGCTGGCTGGCATGCCGGCACGGGCACATCGGGGACAGGGAGAAAGAAGAGCGAGTCAGCTGCAGCCCACAGCACACTGGAGAGCCCTGTCCCAGGCCGCCCGCCTCCCAGTTCAAGCAACCCCTCAGTCAGATACCGGCCTGCTGCCTGTCTGTTTTCCTCTCGGCAGCAATAAGTGAACCACAGGGATGTTATCTGTCCTATTTAAGGAAAAATAAGAAATCGATGACAAAAAAGGGCTAATTGTTGCCCCGCTTTATAACACTAATTCCTATATCCAATTCATATTTATATTATAACTGATGTTAGTTTTCTCATCCTACAGGAGCTGAATACAAATTTATATTTCTGGTCTCCTAGGGTTTGCCTCATGTCAAGAAAATAAGTATTTTCTCCTGTCTGAAACTCGGTGGTCACCAAGGACAAGTAACTGCTCCATCCGTGTGGAACACTGTTGTCATAATCTTGAGATTTTCAAGGGGGTGAAATTTGCCTTTTCTCTCTTACATAAACAGTGATTTCTGTTTGCCATTGACTAATGCAGCCCTGCATGCACAATGACATAATTTTTGAGCAGTCAAGAAGAAATGTTCCTCAGCTGCACGTGGCCATTGAATGCAGTTGCAATAGACCTGTAGTGCTCCTGAAACTGCATATTAAGTTCTCTAGCATCCTAACTTCCCCCCACTTCCCTAATGGCATTATGGTGGAAAAAAAAAAAATCCCTACAAGTTTCTGAAGTTTGTCATGGCATCTCCTTATTCTTCTCCTTGAAATATCTCTTTTTCATTACTTAAATATAAGGTACTGCTTAGATACACAATTAATTGTAACTTCTAAGAAAACAGGTATTATATGTGTTATGTTAACTCTGACAGAATGGTTAACCTCAATTTGGTCTTTTTAAAATTATTTCTTGCTAATTAATAGAATGGACTTACTGAATATAGAACAAAGTTGTAGTGAGTATGAAAAGATGTCTTGACTGCTCTTTATTCTTGGAATTGCTAGTAATACTCCAATTGATATTGTGAGCTTTATTTAGGCCTAGCAGAACCCTTAAATGCTTCAACATATAGGACCCTTGGAGTTAAGAATTTTTAAAGTCCTTTAGCATGCAATGCTCTCTTTACAAATCTATACTAAAAGAACCAATAACATTCTATATTATGTACAAAAAAAGTTATGTTTCACATTCCCAAAACATTTAAAAGTGCTCACAGAGCCTAACAACATTCCTCTAAGTAATTGCATTGCATTCTTATTCATCAAAGCTTTTAAGGGTGCTCTATGATTTAAATACATTTGCTGAACAAGTCTGCAACATCTTTACTGTATAACAAAGAAAAGGCAAACTAGTCCTTCTGAAGCTGTCTCGTGAGTGTGTATACAGTGAGAAATAGTACTGGGATCTCCTAAAGTCTTGATCTTTCTTCAGTTTCATGTTCCTATTTTACTGTTTGGTACATGAGAATCTGAAGCCAACTTTAGATTCAAGGTGACTTTATGTATTATGGGCTTATTATGTCAAGAAGAAGTGCTGTTGGAAATAATTCTCCAAAACAGTGTTTCAAGATTAAAATGTCCATACTGAAATTCAGGGTTTTCCTGACTTGGGAACCAAATACATTTCATACAAGATGAAGTCTCCCATTGACTTTAATGAGCTTTGGATGAGAGCCTAAAATAGTTTGTTAAGCATGACTTGTGCAGAATAATAACAGTTTAACTGAAAATATTTTTTCTGGATATAAGCACTCTAAATGCCTTGAGAATGAATGCTCACTGCATGTTGAAGTACTTTGTATTAATTCACATTTTATACATCCTCATAGTTTTAGAATTATTTCAACACGACAAAGAAAGAAATGGACAAAGTGTAATTGAATTGTTTCTAGTGTCTTTTAAGAAAGAGAAAATGTTATTGTCCACCCTTAATGAATCATTTTGTGGTATTTCTGTGAAATTGATAAATCTACTTTAATGTGCCTCTTCAATAAATGTCACATTCCAGAGCTTGAATATATTTTTTGTTGTTTGCAATTGGGTAGTGTGAGATCCTACCAACACACTCACAGTTCCCTAAGGGATTGCTGCTGTAGGGAAAAACTGTATATAAAGGGAAATTTTCAAATCAGCAAAAGGTAAAATGTGTGGCTCACATGGTTTAAAGGCATGATAAACCTGAGCTGTCATGTATCGATAACTGATGTCTGATAGCTTAATTTTATCTTATTGCTCTAGATCAAGGGCAAAGTGAATGATATTATTAATAAGGCCCTAATACTGAGTGAACATAGCAATACTAATTTTACGTAAAGTTACCAACTAATGCAGAGTGCAATAAAAATGTCATGAAGATTAATACTTGGTGGAATTATCTAATGGTAGATAATAAGTTGTCTTCCAAAGTTGGCTCCAAGATAGATTAAGACTGGTGTATTCCAGGTGATGGGTTTTGTTCCTTTTTGTTTCTACAAAAAGAGTTTTCATTCTTTTTCTGTAACACAGGTACGACATCAAAGACGACTACA
Source organism: Acropternis orthonyx (assembly GCA_035583155.1). Taxonomy (NCBI): domain Eukaryota; kingdom Metazoa; phylum Chordata; class Aves; order Passeriformes; family Rhinocryptidae; genus Acropternis; species Acropternis orthonyx. Next base: position 10,244,902 of record JAWWEU010000001.1, on the reverse strand, counting down.
CTTTGCGCATTAAGAAAGCCATGGGCACGGATGAAGGAACCTACACTTGCATTGCTGAGAATAGAGTTGGAAAAGTGGAAGCCTCTGCTACCCTCACTGTGCGAGGTGAGTGTTCCCACGGGGAGAGGGCCTGTATCCTATATGGATAAATTGCTTTCTGATGAAATGGGCCACATCCTACCCTGGCATTGTTTGGGTTTCACATACCCTTTGCAATTGTGGGTGCTGCAGTGATTTACAGTCTGGGTGAAATCCTGGTCCTGTTGATATCTCAGGCAAAATTTTAATTGTCTTCAATAGGATAGGATCTCCCTGCAGTTAAAGAACTGTTCCAATGTGTTTTTATTGAAGAACAGATGCATATATATGCATAAGCAAGCACTACATAATTGTGGGCATAGACATTAATATGTGAGCCATCAGTTTAGGCTATTATTCATGGTTTTTTCTCTAAGAAGTATAAGGAATATTGTAACTGTATTAATGACAAACATAATGCAGATAATATTATTATGTGATTAGCTCTGCTATAATTAAACTCTCTACCATAACCCTTCATCTGCAAGATAAGCCATAGCCAAAGGAAAGAGAAAATTCTAATTCAATTTTGTAAGTATTGCAAGGTAAAAACCAACATAATCTCTCCTAAAATGTTTGTGGTCTCTAGTATCCACTCCGTGTTTATGTGCTGCTCTTTGATTTGGTAAGGGGGCTTTAAGGCTGGTAGAATAATAACTTGACAAAATATCTTTTGTGACAGTAGATATAGACATGCTAAAGATTATGGGGAGAGAGAAAGTTTGTAGGCTAATATTTCCATATGAGTAAATAGAATATAATAGTTATTACCACATTCCAAAAGAAAAGCAGCAATTTGGCACAATGGATATCATGCAGACACTATTTCACAGCTTAGTGGTGCATGCTGACGGTTTTCAGTAGAGCTGTGAAAGGTTAATAAAAACATTTTTAGCTTTATCTGTCCTCCTCTTTTCATACACATTAAATCAAATGTTCAAAGTCTCAATGGATTGCTTTATTAGAACTGGGGTCAACTGACCCAAGAGGCCAGCTTCCATTTCCATCCATTTAATGCATGGACACAGTTCAGTTTAATTTGCTGAATTCAAAGGGGGGGAAAAAAAGCACCAAGTGGCTTTGTAGAGGGAGAGATGTTAGTATGTAACAAAGAAAAGAGAGTATTGTGATAATCCATCTGCTAAAATGCTACCTCAGTGTTCTCTTTAGACCGTAAGTGACAATGCAGCTCTTCCTGTTTAAAGCTGAAGAAATAGGTTTACCTGCTACAAGCTTATGTAAGAGATTGTTCTTCTGTATTGGAACATGAGAAAACAGTCACACAGCAAAATAGTCTCACTCTGTTCCTTTGTCACAGGCAGGGTCGCAGTATCCCATAAATCTGGTAACAAACTCAGCTAGCCTTTAAACAGTCCTAGAACCGTGTCCACTGTGTACATTACTGGAGCAAGCCTTTCAGATTTGCTACCCAGACTTTTGATACAAACAATAGTTAGAATCAAGAAAAAAAATCCTTTGAAATCATCAAAGCTTGAACCTGATGAAAAGAGGAAAAAAAACCCCCACAACAAAAAACAAAACCAAGGAAATATATAATTTAATCTATTTTCCTACAGTAAAAGCAGGTTTTTATTATCTTGTGTATTTTTCCCTCTAGGTTTGTCATTTACAGTCAAGTACATAAAGTTTATCTAACACAAAGGACACCATCATATGACAAGCTTATTAAATTTTCAGGATATGACAGAAAATGAGGAAAACCAAGAAATTCACCAGAGAAGTATATTACTCTGAATATTCTGAAAACAAAGGACTGGGAAAACTCCCACTGACTTTAAAGTGACCATGAGCGGCGGTCTTTTTAATTAAAGAAAGACTTTATTCTGAATTCTTAAATTTCTAACAGTTTTATCTGACACTAGGTTTACTGTAACCACTTCTCATGTAAAGAAGCAAAAACACTTAGCATTTCAAAATTTCCCTTGAGGGTGCCTTAGTCCTTTCAGGTGCTGCCAGGTAGTTGCATATGGAAACCTGACAACAGTGCAAGCCTTAGCTCCTGGTCAGGAAGGGTGAATTACACTGCCACAAACAACACCAGAATCTGAGTTCTGTGAGTCAGACTTCCTGCCCTCTCTTGGAAAGATGCTTATCACTTACACCTTCCATCTTTCTGCAGAGAAAGGAATATGTCCATGACTCTAAAAGCCAAAAAGTGTTCCAATAGATGACGGGTGAGAAAGGGCACAGCAGGTTTGAAACAGTTAAATGAATGGGTATGCCAAAGTAAGGATAGAGCCATGGAAACGCTGAGAGATAAGAAAGTGCTTGCATGCTCTGTTACCTCTGAATCTGCATGTCTTATGTTTGACCCTAGCCTGCACATAAGCACATAGAGTTGGTAATCTTCTCTAAAAAGAAAAAAGAAAACAAAAAGGGAAAAAAATGTGCTTTTGCTCAGAAATGTATCACTATGTCTGCTGCTAAAATAAGGGAAGCTTTGCCTACACAGATGCAACCTGGAGTCAATTTTGTGTCCAACTTTTCAGGTCTGCTGAAAGGGATGTCTATATTTTATTAACAAAAGGACTGACAGCCCTCTTTCCCAGCACAATGAAGGGCTGTTGCTATAATCAAAAAAATCACTTGTTGCAGCAGCAACTTTCAATCTTGATATCAACCTGAAACAGCATTAACCTGTCGATCATGTAGCGGCAATTTTTTTAGGAAGTAGAAGTTGTCTAAAGAGTGATTTGGGAGGTTCTGGGTTGAAGTCCCTGCAGCCATTTCAGCCTATTTGTTATATTTTCATAAGCCCTGTCAATGAGGAAAAAACACTGTGCTGCAAGCTTTCATGCCCTTATTGAATGAGAAAAACTGTCCTGGGTTTTGTGTAGCCTTTACTGCTGTCCTGACTGGTCATGCTTAAAATTCAATTGGCATTTGACTCAAAAAGCAATGCCTTGCATCTACTGGCATTACAAGAGGCAGCGTGCAGCTTAAATGGATGTGTTCATCAGGATCTAAAAGTTTGTGCTAATGCAATGCAATTTTTCTTTTATCAGGCATTAACAATGATACTTGATGATGGCATGCGAAGATAATAAAAATGTTTCTCAGAGAATGGTTCCAGTCAGCTTGTTCAGATGCTATGCTCAAGTAAATGGGATAATAGTGGCACATGACTAAACAAAAAGTACAGTAAACATTTTACTTAGGCTGTCATTTGAGGGATTAGCAATCATGGTAGAATCCATAGTGGAAGGTAACATTACACATCATGCATTCTGACAGATATTCTTTTCTTTTTTTAATTTCTTTTTTATGTTCTCACTACACCATTGTAATGTCAACAGCTCGCCCCGTTGGTAAGTAACCATCCTTCTATCCATTTTAGCATGGCTTCATGCAGTGCTTCATCTTTCATTTGCAACAGCATTTCACTGGCTGAAATAAGCAGCCAGCGCTTAATAGTTGTAACTGTCTAACACCAGGCAAGTGATTTTGACTGACAAAGTGCTGTTTTCCAACTTTGTATTTTCTACTGTGTCATGTATAAACTCATTTTGCCAAATCACCAAGTACCAATCAGCGAATAGGGGTGGGTGTGGTGGTACTGAGCCAAAATCACTCATTTAGATGTTTTTAATGGTATGTTTATGGGCCTGGTGTAAAAGCCATCAAAATCAACAGAAAAGATTGCATTGACTTTGGTGAGCCTCTACCAGGCCCTAAACGATCTGCTCATCATGCTTTTACTGCACAGCAGTAAAAGCACAGGCTTTGCATGTCCTGTCTTTCTTGTATCTTTCAAAGAACTCTGAACAGGGGATGGAGTAGATTTCTGTGCTTGTTATGAAAGTTCATCATTGATTTTTGCCCTTGGGTCATCTTGAGGTGCAGTTTGAAATGCACCGTGTAGGATGCAGACTGTTTTGAAAAACACGTCCTGAGGAAGACAACCTCTGGATTTTAATTCCCACACTGGAAATTTTCCTATGCCTTTGAAATTCTGAAAATATACAAAACCATAGCTAAGTATAATGGAAATTTGGCAACTGTCAGTAGCTAAAACACACTTTTTGTGTTCAGAAATATCCTGAACATACCTTTTCATTTTCTTTCATGGATGTTTACTCTGTGCCTATATAGATTTAGTTTCATGAGTTGCTCTTCTTCTCTGACTTTTGTAGTTTGTCTTTAGGTGTATCTTTTAGAATAATATGGTTTCTCTGATTTTTTGGGATTAGTGTAAGAAGTTCTTACTGGTGTTTATGGAGATTGGTGAGGGGCTTGGTCTTTATTTATTTAAAACTTTTGTTGGATATGTGTTTCATTAATGTTTGTGAGTTTGAATTCATCTCAGCTCTTCACAGTTCCAAGCTTGGAGGAAAAAAGGGTTGAATAATTAAAAGATAAGATTTGGGTTAGGCCTCTGTTTCCAGAACTAAGGTGATCCCATCTTATTAGTTTGCTTGAACTAGCAAACATAGAGCCAAGCCAAATACCTCTGCAGTCAAGGTATGGCTTATCCAAGCCTGGAGAATTCCTTGTTCAGAATACAAATTCACTCTTCTTCATTTGGGATTTTGATAGCAAGCTTTAAATCCAAATCACTACTGTATTACTTTGGCATTACGCTGGTTCTTAAGAAATTAATTCCCAGGAGTAGCAGTGTAAAAAGGGAGTAAACTTACAAGAAAATTTTCTTTGGCTTGGAAATTGTAGTTGAAATTTAGTATGCTTCTAAGGTAAACCTTTCCTGTTGGGGCATGCTGCTTCCTCATTCACTAAGAAATGACACAAGATTAAAAGTATTTTACTTCTAGATATTTTTCCCACTTTGCTGACTCTTAGAAAAAAGGCAAGGAAAAAAAAATCACAAAGTAAAGACTGTTTCAGTGTGTGAAAGCCACATAAAATAGATGAGTGGAGAATCACAAGAAAATGATAGGTTTCAGCAGTGTTGATGGTGTCTAATTTCAGAGCACTGATTCTTTTTTAAGACTCTTCAGGCCATTGAGTCGTCCCTGATTCCATCTCCAAAGCTTATATAGCAGCTCTTGGTCTCCGGTTACTTTATCCAGGTGTATGATCTCCTTGTGTGATCATGCTGTGAGCAATTTCATATATTCTCTGCCTAGGCTATTTTATTTTGTTGTAAGAGAACACCTGGGACAAAGAAAATTCTTCTCTTACATCATTTATTCAGGAAACTAGAATGGTTGGTCTTAAAATAATTCTTATATGGGCACATGGTCTTTATGGAATTGTGTAACTTAGCTATTATCTTTGTGACTTGTGGAAAGATTGCTAAGTAAGTCCAACCCCAAAGGCACTTGACATATAGAACTCCCATACAAATGTTTATGTTGTGATTGCTGTGTATAAGCAGATTGGTGTCTGTCAGTCACTTTTATGTGATCCTGTACATGCAGACAATGGTAGTGTCTATTGACTTTTGTGCTTAAGTACTTGAAATGAAGCTGATTTCTATAGTTCATAGCTCTCTTTCATTCAAGAGTAGGCAAAGCAGGCAGCTCCCTAACCTGTTTTTCTTAAAATTTAAAGCCTGGTAAGGCAAACCAAAGGAACTTCCCTCTCCACCAAGAAATCCAAGTGATCTTCTGTTAAAATTGTCATTTGACAAAGAATGGTGAGTCAAATCTTGTAGCATTTTTTTTTTGTTTAAGAAGTTAACTGGAATGCAGAGCAAAAATACCTCTCCTTACCAAAAGGAAGCTAAAGCAAGCATTAATGTCATTAAGCTCATGGCTCTCTAGGAGATTGACATTTTAACAAAAGTATATTTATATATTTATGTATATGCTAAAGTGTAGGGAAGCCATTTAAAAGTTTCTATTCTTTTGTGACACCAGAGAATTATCTAGGTATTTCTGCCTTTCATAACTGTCAATAATTCAAAGCAGACATGTTTTGTCTTTATTGTGTTTTAAACAAGACCAAACAATTTTTTTTTTCCAGTGGCTTGTCGCTAAAAAATAGAGAAATACATTTTTAATGTTCCAGGGCTGTAATTCTTGATGCAAACAAAATAATTTTTGTTTTCTAGTGAGGTTTTCTCTGTTTCAAATAGTTCTATTCTGTTAGGTGTGATATTTCTATTTAAATTTCAGCTTGAGTGAAAAATTCAGGAGTGGGGCTACCAATGACCATCTTTGGTTCAAGTAGCTATTAACAAATGGTATAGATAAAATGAGGTATGGTTCTGCCTGAGGTGGATGGCAGCTGGTGAATTTAACAGCTCTATGCCAGATTACTCACCATGTTTGAATTTGCTGCCAGGAATAAATGCGTTGCCCATTTCTAAAATAGATGTTCTCTTATTTATAACCTTTTGAAAAGATTTCTGACAGGATTTGAAACAGATGGGTTTAGAAAACAAGATATTTATCCCTATTTAGACCTTTTTTATGATTATTTCATTCATAAGATGGATTTTCCAGATGAATTTTCTCGCTTTTGCATTCTGCTGTATTTCTTATGGCAGCTGGGCAGAAGAATAGCTGCTGAAAGAAGCACAATAGTTGGGAAGAGCCTAAAAGTTCCATGTCGTCCCACTGACAGTAACACTGACACTCATTTTAGAAACAGTTACATACTGCTTTGAGGCAGAGGACCTTTGAATAGAAGATCTATGAAGCTCTGTTTGATGTTCCAGTTACTTTTCTAATAATCATCTGAAAAGTCATTCAGATGACAGAGTACTACTTAGCTTGCAAATTGATTTCAACTAAGTCTAAGTGAAAATACAGTTCTTTGCATTTCAGTTGCTTTGCAGTGTCAAGTTTACTCAGTTTGTTGTCATATGCTATAACTCATCTTCTCAGAAAGAAGTGACCTGCAGCAAATAGCTAGACAGTTTTGCCACCTGGATAAAAATCAAAAATTCGGAATTAACTAAAGAAGTAAAAGGAGACCAAACTTAATTTCCCTACTGTGTCAGTGAAGAGACAAACAGGTAAGACACCTGCCATTAATTGTCCAAATTTCATATTAATTAAATGCAGTCTATTCACATTTAAGTGCAATATGACTCTATGATGCATTTCAGTCTGCACGGAAGTTTTCACAACATAAATCAGCCTGTCATGACTTAATGGTCTATTAAGAATGGTACAGCATGAAACATAATAAAAAGGGCTGTATTTTGAACAGAGTTGTATTAGGTGTTGTGACTAGAAATTGCATTGCTCATATGGCTCACATTGCTAAGTGAGAAAGAATTCTCTATTCTTCTTCGTCCCAGCTCTTGTAGAGAAAGTCTATATAGGATGAATGCCTCTTATTTTTATTACATTCATGAACATACAGCCTTGACTTGAGGCACTGAGGATTTATAAAATACCAGTAATGTCTATTGGTGTGTGGCAGAAGAGATGAGATCATGCTTGGCACTACGGTGCCATCTTTCAGTGGCGGAAATCTCAAATCCATACCAAAATGTGCTGTGTTTCCTGTCTGCTATCACTTAGAGAAATTTTCAGAATAGGATAAGGACACCAGTGGACAATAGGGTTTTTGGATTTGTTTCTTCCTTACATGGAAGAATAAGACATCGTTATTGTTTAAAAAAATAGGAAAATTCCTCAAGTTAAAAAATTGCCATAAAATGAATCTGCTTTCTTCCTATACCAGTAAGAGATTTGTTCTGATATTTCACAGGCTTTTAAAGACCAGTCTAAAACTCTCGAAGTCCCTAGCATGTCTACTTTGACAAAAGTTTACTAACTTGAAGTTGAATCATATAAATTTCGGCTGTCATAGAAATACAGTGTTTGCAGTGTGTGGGCCAGAATGGCTGTGCAAGTAGACACTGAGCACATTAACCATCAAGCGTTTAAATGCTGATCCACAAAACTTGGCTTCATTTCCAGTTCCTCCAAATCTTCTTGGGTTTCTCAGATAGAGATCAGAACAGAAAAACAGAAAATCTGATAGAGAATTCTTCTTCAGATATCAGCATAAAAGATGACAGTGTATGTTCTTGTATTATTAGCACATCATAGTGTGGCATCCTGCTCATTCCACTGTGGCTCCAAGTGCCCATTCTCATGGTGTTTCTCTTAGACAAAACCCAGTTCCAGCAAATGCAGGAAGTGATCAAGTGCCCCATTTTTTTAATATTTTTATTTTGTTTTTTAATTGCTGAACTCTAGCTTGGGAAAATTTTAAGAAGTTTAATGCATAAGGGTTTTTTTAACTTTGCAAAAATTTGCTCAAATCATAGGAAAAGTTTTCTTACTTCAGTGGCTTCTGAGTATCGCCATAAGTCTTTGAAGATTAGTGTATAAAAAAGGTCTTTTGATGTGTTGCTCTCCCCAAACATTTCCCTTCCTTTTTGTAAAAGGAGAAATTGCTCACTTTACTTCTAGAGGAATGTGGAAATCAATACATTAATCCATTCACTTTTCCTTTTACTTTCTTTTCTCAATTGCTGCCAGCCATGTTACAGTTTGTATATTTTCTCAGTGTTATTCAACAGCAAAACTACTGTATGCCCTATTCCTTGAATGCTAGCACTGTCAGTCAGAATAAATAGTCATTTTTCTTCCTCACTCCTTTTCCTCTCTTCATTTAACAGTGGCCCAAATTGAGCAGAGTGTCTCCTCTCAGCCTTATTTATTCTCAAGGGTAAACAAACCAGGAATTTGTCATCTTTCTCACTATAGATGTAGCCTATTATCCTATCCAGGCTCTTTACTCTTCTCATCATCTCCTTAGCTCTTTTCTTCAGCATGTGAATTCATGTTTTTTTGAAGGAGATAACCAGATTACACTCATTATTTTGATGAAATCTTACTGTATCAGCAAGGGGTATGCTTTTCCTTTCTAAACATATTACCAGCAAGTCCCACTGCTGTCTCCTGTGAAAAAAGGGAATCAAGGCAGATTATAAGGCTTTTTGTTGGCATAATTTGTTTTGTTTAGTAAACTCACAGAAGGTAAAATAGCACAAGCCATCCCATAATAGTGCAGTTTACATAAGCAAGCAGGCTAAAGTGTTAAGATTTTAGGAGAGCACATCTTTTCTGTCTGATCTGAGCAAAAGGTACATCCTGAATCTCTGACGCTTGAGGAAAAAGGAAAAAAAAAAAAAAAAAAAAAATAAAGAAAAGCATTGTCTAAACTCAAGTCCTGAGTAACGGGAGTTATTGGGCAGAAGAATCAGTGCGCTGTCTCTTTGTATGCATCAAAGCTAAGTGAAGGACTTTTAGAGCAGCAGCCTCTATAAGGTTCAGGGACTGCTTAAATGAGATGATTGGACAAGATAGAATAATATAGAGGTATGTGACTAAATGAGAACAAGCTACAGTCTAATGCTGAGAGGAAATTAAGATCAGATATTTAAACTAAGTATTTAAATGCACTATAAAACAAAGAGAAGGAGAGGGTCAGGAAAAGTGCTAGTGCTGAACTCAGGGCATTGGAAATTGGGATGGGGGAGTAGAAAGTAGATTACTTTCCTTTTGGCTATGTGGGAGACAGTTGAATTTTTAAATAATTTTTTTCAGAGTTTTGTCTTAGTGACATTAGTCCTAGGGAAGAATGAAGAACAAATCTTTTTCTCCACCATGAAGATTTATCCCACTTCATTCTTTTGGGTCATCCAGGGATAAAAGAGAGATTCTACATGTCAAAATATATAGGACAACTAGTGGTTTTTATTTATTGATTCTCTAGACTTCTTTCACCCTTGCAAAGAAAGAAAAAAGTGCTTATGCTTCCATGCTTTAAGAGATTATATGCTTCACTGTTTCAGAGCAACTGAAGGATAAAAATGTTATATGTGAAATTCAGAACCTGAATTTAAATTGAAAATTAGAACAATTAATATGAAGGAAGGTTTAGCATACTCAAATGATTGAAGTGTGGTCTTTTCACACTGTTGTGCTTTTGTATGGTTCATCTGAAAACAATAAACAAACCAAACCAAAACAAAAGGAATTTTTCACTTCTCATGAGACATGAGCAGCATGAAGGACACTTGCAGGAGAACTGGTCCTCGTAATAAACTTGCTGAAACCTTTCCCCTCTGTACTCTTCCTCTGATTCTTCTTCCCCAGTGCTTCCTTTCATTCAGTGTGCCAAACATTCTCCCCAAGTGCCCCCTGTGCTTCTACTTTTGTGTATTTGACCTATTGTTGCCGGACACGTGAGGACTAATTTTGAAGCAGCGTCAGTGTTAATAGTAACTATGGGTTACTGCTACTTCCCTAGGTTATGGGAAGCTGCTTTTCAGAAGACTCCAAACCAAGCACCTGCTTTTCCACCTCCACCCATATAATTTTAAAATAATAGCAAAGGGCTTCTTGAATCACTATTTTTTTTTTGGCAGAACCATTCATCTGAAGAAGAAATCATGAAAGAAAGAGAGAGCACTATAAATGAACAAGCAAGAGGACATAGTTAAAAAAAAAAATCCCACAAAATGGGATCTATGTATTTGTTTCAAAGGCCACTGCACTTATGCAGCCTAGGGAATAGTTATAGATTCCTATGTTAACATGATACTCATGGCAGATTAAATAAGGAAACCCATTTTCCAGGTAGCTCACGTTATAAAAAGTTACTGCCTGCGTGAACACACTTAGTCATTGGAGCATACCATAAGATTGAGAAGTCTCTTCACTTTAAAGAGAGTGATCATCCTCAACTTCCATTAGTTTATCCCTGATAAGAAAGATCTGAATTAGTTAATAGGCCTAAGTTGTCATCCTCTCAGTCTTCTGTAATGGCTCCTGTGTCAGAGGCTACACCCTTGATTTATCATTAGTCATAGCTAATAGTGCACTAATAACTTTTTGTCCTAACAACCACACATCACTTTCATTACCCATTAAGAAGATCTAAATTTATGAGGGAAGAACTGCTGAATCAGCCCAGGTTTCTGGTGTTTGAGACAGCACATATTTTCTGTTTTCCTCTATTTACTCCATCAGGAATAGTAGCCTTGCAAAATATCTTTTAAAACTTTTAGATTTCTGCATTTGCACTTTTTGGCAGCTCATGCCATGCTAAGGGCAAACATTGTTAAAAGATACCTAAGTAGGATCTTACAGGGTTTTTTCATTTATATCGCAAAAGCATCTAAAATTCCAATATCTGCCAAAACTTCCAGACAAATTTAACCAACGACACACAAAGTTAGAAGATTATTATTTTCTTTAATGAATTCCTGTACTACCTTCAATTATCTAAGCTGGTATCAGGAACTAGCAAAGCAATCTTACAGATAAGTAGTCCTACTCCAGAGATGGTTTCAAGGGTTATTTCCCTTTTCAAAATACATATTACTTTGCCTGGAGCTCCAGGGGCTTCTGCTATCCTCTGTGTAAATGTCTTAGAGGCAAAGCTTGGTCTGTGTTTGGTAAGAGGGGAACTGAGTTCCATTTCTTGAAATATCCATACATATCAAAAACAGCTGAAGTGGCCACATGAATATTGTCCTGCAGTAAGGATTTGAGAGGAGCATTGAGATATCAGCTTCAAGTTTTTGATGGGTTTGCAAAAGGAAATTGTGATGTTAGTGGGATTTCAGAAGTCAAAAAGGAATTTGGGGAAGGCAACATTATCTTATCGCTCTCTTGCCTGCAGACAGAGCTACTGACTATTGCACCAAGTGCAACTTTGCTTGTCCAAATGGTTTATTGCTGCAAACATACAATGCTGAAAAAGACTGGGAGATGGGAATCTTAGGTTGCTCTGCTGTCTCTTCCCAGTTGGAAGCAGAAATGAGTATTACAGAATCTTGGTGCTTTACCAACCAGTGTCTTTCTACTTGTTCCTCAAAGCTTTTCCCCCATCATTATCTGAGTTTTGCTTAGAACATTTACAAGTCAGCATATTTTTCTTTGCCCTCTTTGAACCAGTCATAGAAACATATTTATGGGTAATAAACAATTCCAGTTTAAAATGAAGCACTCATCTTTATCAGTTTAGCTTGCCTATGTAATCTTCATGATGAATTTCATGTGCAGTTCACTATCAACTGAAATTAGTCATAATTAAAGGTTGTCAAATCTGTAATTTAAGCCCTTGAAATTTGTTGCTGTCACTCTTTTACTGTAATATATTATTTTTTCTGTGGTTTTGATCCAAAGATTCCAGAAGCCAATAGGAGAATTTCTACCAGCTTCAATGAAGTTTGAATAAAACCTCATATTTTATGGTAGAATCATAGAATCATTTAGGTTTGAAAAAACCTTTAAGATCATCTATGCGTCTTTTAAATACCTCCAGTGATGGTGACCCACCACTTTCCTGGACAACCTGTTCCAGTGCTTGACAGTCCTTTCTGCAGAGAAATTTTTCCTAAAAGCCAATCTAAATGTCCTCTGGTGCAACTTGAGGCCATTTCCTCTTGTATATCATTTGTAACCTGGGAGGAGAGACTGACCCACACCTGGCTGCAACATCCCTTCAGACGGTTGTACAGAACAATAAAGTTTTCCCTGAGCCTTCTTTTTTTCCAGGCTGAGCCCCACCAGGCCCTTCAGCTGCTCCTCATCAGACTTGTGCTCCAGACCCTTCCCCATCTCCGTTGCCCTTCTCTGGACACGCTCCAGCCTCTCAATGTCTTTTTTGTAGTGAGGGGCCCAAAACTGAACACAGGATTTGAGGTGTGGCCTCACCAGGTGCCCAGTCCAGGGGGACAGTCACTGCCCTGGTCCTGCAGGACACACTATTGCTGACACAAGCCAGGATAACATTGGCCTTCTTGGCTCATGTTTGGCCACTGCTGACCAGCACCCCCAAGGCCTTTTCCACCAGGCATCTTTCCAGCCATTCTGTCCCCACCCTGTAGTGCTGTAGGGGGTTGTTGTGACGCAAGGGCAAGACCTGGCACTAGGTCTTGTTGAACCTCACACAATTGGTGTTGACCCATTCATCCAGCCTGTTGCAGTAGCAATATTGGAATAAAACTTGCTGCAATATCTACTTTTAACTAAAATCAGCAATAACTGATCAACTAATATCACCAGTATGAGTCCCAGGACCCCTGGGCTAAGGTACTTTGAGAAAGTTATGATAATAAAATTTCCTTAGGATCATTGAATTCCATGTGAACCACAAATCACAAGGTCAGCTGAGAAAACTCCATCACTGGAAGAAAATGTTGCTAGTACCTGATATGGGATCAGTGTGCTTTTTGCTATGAATTTACATTTTTATGTGGTAATTTTCCCCTCCCCTTCTGCATCCACTGCTGTATTTCTTATCAGATGACCCAAGTTCACCTAAGAGAGATGAACTCACTGTCTCAGTCAAGCTTCCCTACATCTCACGGCTTTATCAGCTCCTGCTGGCTCAGTGTAACCTTTAGTATTCAGAAACAGTACTGGGAGAGAAATGCATGCAATCCGTCCCATCCGATTAGGGATTCTGCTAACTATTAAGATTAGAGTTGAGACATCCCTTTGAAATAATTTGCAATATTTGCTTTTTTTTTTTCCTAAAGCTCTTTAACACTGGAGCAGCGTCTACCTTCATATACATTTATTAATAGAATAAAAGGTCCATTCAGTCATGCATAAACCAACATCCTAGAAATAGTGCAACAGAATGCATTCTTCGCATTTTGAACAACATAACTAATGCTCACTGCTGCTCATGCTTTTCTATCTCCATTTTTATTCTTGCAGTTGAATACTGTTCTGTGCTGTAAAAACAGTTCTGAACATGATGTGATTAACCTTAAGGTCCCCCCATCCCCTCATCTCAAAGCCCCCTTGTACATGGCCTGTGCTTTCTATTCATGTTCAACCATCTGATTTCCATATCATCCCGCTCAGCCTCACAAGCTGCTATTAGCATAACAGAGCTTTAGTGTGACATTGATTGAAGCCAGTGCTTGCTGAATGCAGTATCAAAGCATAATTTGCCAAAAATCAACTCTAATTTACTGTGTACTATTTAAATTACTAAAAAAAAAAAAATAAAAAATCAATATAACTATACTAGGTCTGTAATCTTAATTGCGCTTCCCCCCCACCCCCCATAGTTTAGGCTAGTCTGCTGGAATTCAGGCAATATATTTCATTTTAGAGGTATTGTCTTTAACTTTCAGATGTCAAGCAAGAATTCTTCCACTCTGTTTCTTCTAATCCAGTTAATGTTACATCTGAAACAGTAAAGAGTAATAGTCTGATGGGCACAGCACTCAGTTTCCTGCTTCATAACAGTTTTTTCAACAGATTCTTCTAATGACTTTAATGTTTAGCTTGAATTAAGCATTAAAGTACCACATAACTTTAACAGCTGAAGCAGATCAAGCCTGCTGTTATTTCTCTAACTGTATCTTTTCAGAATGTTTTAAAAATTCACCTAATTTGAGAGCAGCAATAATGGCTTGAATAAGTTTTGTTCAGTGTTCCACTGAAGCTGCTCTTTGAGCAAGTCATGATCTCAGTTAACCTCTCTGCGAAATGGAAGTAATAATATTTATCTGTCTTTATAAACAGCATCTATATAAGAACATAATGAGCTCTCTTTTTAGGAAAATTGAAGAGCCCAAGTGCTTATTCTGTCAAAGAAGCCTCGCTGTCTCTGAGTAGGGTCACATTGCATTCTCTGGGGATAATGACAGTCTTAGTGTTTGGGGAGTTACACTTGACCAAGAATTACTCCTGCAGTTATTAACTGTTACTTTCAGCTTTCAAATTGCATTGTTCAACTAGAATTTGACAGATAAAACTGATATGATGAAAATATTGTTTAAATGCTATAAACAATATTATTGTAATCAGGGGCTGTCTGTAGACAGAACTATAGCTGAATATGACAAAAACCTGTGATGAAATGAGGGGTTCCTTCATTATAGAACCCCTTCTTTGAATAAGTTGAAAAAAACCGCCTTATACAAGGTTTTGTTTTTTTCCAAAATTACATTTCTCATGTTATTTAAGATTATGTTGTAAATATAGTTTGGCTGAAAAAATTGGGTTTGTACTCTAATTAATGTAAAAACTCCGATTCATTTCTCTTTTTTTATAGTGAATTTCTAGTAATTATGGCTGCAGAGAAAAGCTAGAAAATATATAATTGTGAAACTACACATCATTGTTTGCTGAAGTCTATAGAAAGTTTAACCTAGCAGCTCTGAGGCCACAGATCTTCTGTTCGTCTAGTATGGCTGGAAAGGACTTGGTTTGTGGATAGCAGAAAATGGAGTAACAGGGTCAGTCCATGTCTGAGCTACAGACTTATTTTCCTTTTCTGTTTCTGAAAAAAAAAAAAAAAAGAAAAAAAAAGATTCTTTTTCTGCTGTGGGGAAAGTGAGAGATATTCAAAGTTAGGGATAGGTTAAAAACTGGAAGCTAGGTGAGAACTAGGATGTATATCTCTCACTGTTCCTTGGCTACCAAATTTATCTTAATTTGATCCTTGGAACATCTGCTACAGCAACAAATTTGGTTCTGTTGTATCTGCTCAGAGCTTTGAATTATTGATTTACAGTAGAGCCTTGGGGGGGTGTGAGAGCGTTTCATGTGAACCCTTAAAGTCGCCTACCTTGCATTTATGTGGTTACATGATTTGAAAGATGGGCTCATGGAAATGCCGTGCCTTTCTTACTTCTATAGAACTGTCTCAGAGCATTGCCTGTGTAACATACCTCCAGTGCACCAAGTGTGCCTACTAAGTGATCTTAGGCATCCATCATGCTCAGGTTGGATCTATGGGGTGTCTCCTGACACCAGGTTTTTAGTATCACACTAGAACGATTATGGTCTTGAGGCCAACAATAATGCAGCACAGACATAGGACTCATGCATAATTCTTGTCAAATGCAAGTATAACACCTGAAGAGGTTACAGGTTTTCTTCTCTCTGCTGTGCCTGAGGTTGCTTGATTCTATATTATCCTGAATAATGAACTTCTGTGACTGAGCAGAAAACACTGGACTGATCCAGTGACTTTTATTAAGCAGGTAGTCAGATCTGTAGAGGTACCTACAGTTCTGACAGTTCTACTACCCACCTGTAGCGTAAGGTATGCCTGTAGGAAGGAAGGTTTCTCCTCCACAGCTTAAAGGGTTTTCTCTCTTGCTTCTCCTGTATGACTGGCTGAACAAACACATGCACCGATGACCACACTGCTGTTTCCTGACACTTGTAGGGGTTGCGTGAAGATATGCTTGGCGAAACAAAGTGAGGGAAAAACAAGCAACTTGCTGCAGCTCAGCACTTTAGGAGTAGAACAGCAAGAGTTCAGTTCCTTGAGTATGTATAGCAACACCTTATAGAAAACTCAAAATGTATGGCTAAACAGGCAGCAGCAGGGCACTAAGTCCTTTGTACCTGCCTGTTCAGATGATTAACAGCTGCAGAGGTGGAGGACACTTCTCTCCAGCAAGGCCAAAGCCTGTGTTTAGGAGTGTGAGGCAGAAGAAATACCCTCTGCCTTCTAAAGTGATTGTGGTTCATGTTTATTAAGTGCTCTACAGTTCTTGTTTTAAGAGTGCATTATACCAGCACTATTCAATACATGCTCTTTAAACTCCTGCTGATCTGTAACGCCTTGGGAAGTACCTCAGGAGATCACTGCAAAGTGTGTTTCAAAAAAATCAGGTCTGCATACATTTCTGTGCAGTTGGCAGATTTGTGTCTGTGCTGTCAGCAGGTGTAATCGGAAGCTGGGTCTTGATTGCTCTTCGTGCCTAATTAAATAGTTTGTAATTATAATGGTGAAAATACGGTTTTCTAAAACACCTAAATTCTGTTTACCTAAAAGCTTAGTGTTCCTAAGCCATCTCTCTGCACAACCACAAAACCAGCAGTAGAATATAAGAAAATGAAGACGGGGTGGTTTGTGGGTTTTTTACTGTTTTGTCCTCTTCTTCAGCCTGCCCCAAAAGTAGGTAGTCTTTTGATAAGAATATCTGGAGATACTGCTTGCATATTTAAGATATGCAAAGTAGTACAAATCCAGTTTCAGTGAATTCTAGAGATGAACCAAGACTGGAGGATTTTCATACCACTTTTAAAAAGCCATTTTCTTTATGCTCAACATAGTCATTAATGTCAAGTTTTTTCTCTCAAATCCTCTAACACTGCTTCTTCCTCATTTTCTTTCTACACTTTAACACCTTTTCTCTATCTTCTTGTTCCCATCAAGTACTGACTCTATTCTCCATCAGTACCCCGAGACAAGTCAAACTACTCCTCTCTCTTAGAAATTGTTCACTTCCAACTATGCCTCCTGGTCCCCTATGTCTGAACATTGCTAATGCCAGCTACTTGAAAGCATAGCTAGTCCTGGTTCTTCTTTCTTATTTTGAATCCAGTCTCCTTTTTTCGTTTCCTTGTTTCTTCCTGATCTCCTGAAATATCTATTCCTTCTTGCTCACCACTCACTGCTGCCCACTAACTGTTCAACTTTTGCTTCCTTCTAATCTCTAAACAAGCTAAAATCTGGATTTCCCAAGTTTATGTTGTTTTAGCAACCATTCTTTTTACCATAACTCCTCCTTCCTGCTCCATTCTTGACCACACTGTCTCTTAGAGAACTGAGGACGCTCTTGAACTTCTGTTCTTTTTCTATCATCCAGACCTTGCTCACCTTTCTCAGTCATTTTTAAAAGTATAGAGGGGCAAACTGAGAAACACAGTCTGTTTATCCTAATTCATACTTTAAATACACAGTAGATCTGTGAAGCGTTAGAGGCTATGAGAGTGCTGATACCCTTCCAGACCAAAGGTAGAATACATCCAGAACCAGCAATATAAACACCTGACTGCTCCTTGGCATTTATTGTCATCAGAATTGGCTCTAGCATGTATGGTTGTAATGTTTACTTCCTTTTTAATTTTTCTTTTTTTTAATAACTGGGGATGTCACATACATATATTGCTACTCTTTTTGTCGCTGTTGTTGTTTCTGTTTATATATTAATTCTGTCTATACTAATTAATGTTTCTGGTGTCATGTCCTCTGACATAAAACAAATCTCCATAATGTTGTCTCTTGCCTTCAATATTCCCCATCTCTCCCTTGCAAAATATCCTAAACTTACACTATGTTTTTTTCTTACGTTGTAGCTCCCCCACAGTTTGTGGTGAGACCACGAGACCAGATTGTAGCCCAGGGTCGAACAGTGACTTTTCCTTGTGAAACCAAAGGAAATCCCCAGCCAGCTGTTTTCTGGCAAAAAGAAGGAAGTCAGGTAAGCTGTGAGCACCCTGTAAGTCCTTCAAGCCTTTCTAAATAATTATATTGTTAAATTTTAAGGAAAATTTGTGCATTACCTTTCACAAATTCTTTTAATCTTTCACAGGAATTTGTCTTTTTAAACTATCAATATTCTCTACTGAAATTTTTGTGCTTTTTTTAAAAAATTGCTCTTGTTATGAAGAATGCAAAGGCCATTTAAGTTGTTTAAACTTGTGCTAGGTGCTGTGCAGGTGTATAGAAAGCAACAGTATCTATCTTAAAGGCTTTTCATTCTGAAGCCCCCAACAAACAGGTGGGTGAGACAGGCACAGTAGATAAAAAAAGGTATGACTCAATTTTTAACTAATCAGAGCCAGTAATTACAGTTCACAACCTGTCTAGACATGATCAAGCAGATACGTATCTAGCAAGCTGATTTGCATTGGCGCGTTCTCACAGAGCATACAGATACAGGTTTTGAGCATGCAGATGCCTTCTTCAGTCAAATTGTCTCAGGAAATTTCCAGATCTGGTTTTGGAAATATTTCCCTGATCTTTTTTGAAGGCAAAATTTGTGATGTACCAATCAGCATTGCCATCAGCCAGTACTAACTTCTATAACTTAGTATTTGAATGTCATGTCATAACATTTCCTTACTGCTGTTGCTCTACTGGCACGTAGAAGTTACAGCAGAAGTCAGACTTTCTCGCTTTCAGTGTGCCATTCATGTTAGTATGTTAAATTTGAACACTGCAAGCTACATGCTGTATTCTCTTTTGCACCTGAGATAAGATTAAAAGGGGCAAATGAACGCCCAAAGGCAGTGTCTTCTGCAGTTCTCTGATGAACTCTGCCCTGCCTACACCTGTCTGTGTGTCTATAAAATGTACCCTTCTCCATTGGCAGGTTAGTCTTTTCAGAGCCCTGTGCTACCTTTGCCCATGGGAGTTAACTGAAGTATCCACACTGTACAGTGCAGATGTGCTTTTTGTCAGGTCTGGAGGCATTGTGTGTTCCAGCTCAGTTAAAACACGAGATAAGAGCTGAACCACAGATCTCCTGCTCTGCCTTCCCTGCTTCTGTTTCATCTTCTCACGAGATCGGAAAGCTGGTCCAGAATGACAGGGCCATGCTGACAGCTCTGCTGTCTTTGTGGCTTACAAAGATATAACACTATTGCTTTATGAGTGTAAGCTTGTCTAAGTGTAAGCTAAACCTTCAGTGTGTATCTTTCAGTGTACTAGTTAAAGAAATTTAGATTTAGCCTCCATGGATTACATCCTGGAAAAGCAGAGTATTGTGAGTCTCACTAAGGTGGCAATTGTTCCAAGGGGAAGTAGAATAGCATATTGAAATTAAAGTAGGAACTAGTGATGTGCTAGCAGACATTTCAAAACCCTTCCTTGTAGAGCATTTTAATAACATGGTAATGTTTATGTAAAGTGAGCTTATAGTGTCACACTTGAATCTAATAAAGTGGACATCCATCATGCTGTAATAAAGAGAAGAGCTTCTAATTAAAGTAGGACATCATTTGCAGGATTGAAGTCATTTAGCGTAATTGAAAAGTGTTAATACTCTATTTTATCCTCTTCCATTGGTATCACTTCAAGGGTAAAAACATTTTAAGGTGAAAATGTATCTTGTGTCTTTAATTGAATGTTATTACCTACTGATTGTACCATGTTGAAGCTGCTTAATTACAAACCTGGAAAATTAATTACCATATTGAGAAACAGATCCCTGAGGGTTAGAATAGTATTTTTTGGCAAATAAATGTAACATAAAAATTGATACCTACATGGTTTATAATCAAACCTTGAAGCATGGCTCAATGTGATTTACAACACCCTCATGTTAATCTCAATCGATCATCAGTGAAGTAACACAGGTTAGGGTTACCATCTCAGTATATAACTTGCCAAATTTTGCAGTGAGATGCCATAAAGTAGGTGAGTTTCCACATGGTGTATATCATCATACAAATGGAGGGTAGTATTTTTGCCAAATTACAGGACTTTTCACTTTTGCATGCCCAGTTATAAATTGTTGCTTGTCTCTATAGTGCTTGCTTTTGCTTTTACTTGGGGAACTGTTTGTGGCACTACTTTTAGTGTTCAAAGTAATGTTATGTAGTCATGTTATCCCACTCCAGTAATTGCAGGGCATCTTTCATTGTGAATGCATTTCTTGATCTTGTATATTTGAGCACAACCAGCTGGAAGGGAGGGGAGCTTCTCCCTCCCGAGTAATTTTTTGTGCCAGCTTGTGCATAAACAGCTGGCCCTTTGTACTTGGTAGCATTTTCCCCAAGCCCAACAGCCGCCCACCGATGAAATGCATGAGGGCTGGGTGTGTGTAACCTTTAGATTCTGTGGATTAAATTCTTCCTTGAGATAAATTCAGTGGTTCTGTGTCAGGGATGTCTCTGGTCACACTGTTTGCAACCCAGCATGCCACCATTGTGCCCAGATGAGCAACTCAACAGCTAATTAAAACCACTGAAATTGTAAAAAGCATTTTAAAAAGGGATTTTTCCTATAATTTAGGACAAGTTATAGTTCACAGTTATCTGCTCTTTGAAGGGAGGAGTCATGAGACTGGTGGCCTCCTCCTCATGTGTGGAATATTTACTGGGGCATACTACCTTCCAGAACAAAGAGGCCCATGCTGAAGATAAAAAGAAGGGTAACCTCCCCTTTCTAATGCAGTGATACAGAGGATTCTGGGTTATTGTTCTCTCAAGAATTAGGAGCTTGATCCTTGCACTGTCTTTACATTGTGTTTCTTTTTACGCTTTACATAATGAGTGATAAGTGAAGTCAAGATCAGCCGTGTCAAAATTCTCCACTTTCCTGTAAAATTTAGGAAAGTTTTCATAATACTCTTATTCAGTAGTTATCTGTGCCAGGCAGAAGTTACTTTGAAAGTTTCAAGGCAGTTCAGAAAACAGGGAAATTATTTGAGACCAACTTAGTTCCATAGCCTGAAATTGTTTCAGAACTTTAACACTTTTTCCTATTGGATCTGACACGTTTACTGGGTGCATATTGATTTTTGAGGAAATATTTGCTATTATAAATTTCTTGAACATTACCATCGAAATGGAGTAAAAGAAAAGCCTAAGGTGACAAGTAGGCTAGTAGGTTAATACAATTATAAGGATACTTAGTGTTGCATCTTATTTAAAGCATATGTCTTTCCTTTTACTGCCAAAGCTACCAAGGCATGAGTTTCACATAATAGCAGAATTTGTTTCTTATTTGAATTCTGATTTGTTTCTTAAGCAGTTTGTTGCTTATCAGTTCTAAATCCTTTCTTGTAAACCATTAAGATCTGCTTCAGAAGAAGGAGATCTGCAGAAAATTCGTTTAATATCCTATTCTGCACTTTTAGATTCTGTTTTTAGCCCACACAGACAAGCTTCAAAGTTAGTAGGGAGTCATTATTAGAAAGCACAGCAGAGCTATTCAGAGCTGCAGTAATGACTGGAAGCTTATTACAGCATGGTAGCAGTGTTTTGGGGTATTCCTGATGCAAACGACTGTATTTTTCAGAGGCATGTTGAGTTGACATAAAAGCCAGACCCTGTTTTACTGGAATTAGCATTGTTTAATTATTGTTTAAGCTGTTCTCCTTTCTGTCTCACTCGGCAATGCTGCTGACCTTTCTCTTCTCATTGCTTTTCTTTTCCTGTTCTTATTTATTCATAAGAGCTGTGCCAGATGGTATAAGTTTTTCCTTGAAAACACAGTCCTCGCCACTAAAACCTTTTCAGGTCTGTAGTATTGATTCATTCAGTCCTTCATCATATGCAAGGACTACTACAGCCATTCCAGTTATTATATTGACATCTCTCTTTTCTCCAATCCAGCCTAAAGGCAAAAGCTAATCTCCCTGTTTTGTGCTAACTGATGTCTTATCCTACATGAAATTATTTTTTTCTCTCTGATGATTTCTACATCAGATTAATACCCTTTCTTTTGGCCCCTAAGGCTCCATGCTGCATTTCTCCTTTGGTATATCTCAGTTTTAATTTCCTTTTACTTCTCCTTTAAGCTCTCATGCTCTTCCATCTTCTCCTCCTTTATGACCTGGTCATATCTTTCTCCCAGCTTTACTTCTGTGCGCCACTATTACTTTCTCCTTTGCCCAGAACATATTCATAGCCAAACACTAGTGCTGTGCTCCCTCAAGTCTCCAGGATTCAATTTTTTCTGCTAGTTTTCTAATGTGTACTGTAGTGTTATGTCCTTCTGGTTTGATAGCCAAGCTAAGTATATTATTACAATTACATTCAGAATGAAGATGAATGTGTCACAAATATAAATCACTCAAGTGTGATTGTTGGAAAATGTCTCCTCGCCTGCACCCCCAGAACACAGCACTGTGTGCTGTCAAAGGGCTGTTTCTAATTTAAACTGCAAGTTGCCCAAGGCAGGGAAAGCCAGCTCTATGTGTTCATAAAGTCATAACCACACTTACTCCTTCTTCTAGTTTATTTATAGTACTTTTAAGGAAAAATCATCGTCTCTCTAGCTGAAGGAAAAGTGGTGCTTTTGTGTTCTGAATTGATGTTTGATGAATTATCTTTGCAGAATCTACTCTTCCCAAACCAGCCTCTCCAGCCCAACAGCAGATACTCAGTGTCACCGACCGGAGACCTCACCATTACCAACATTCAGCGGTCGGATGCAGGATACTACATTTGTCAAGCACTGACAGTTGCTGGAAGCATTTTAGCAAAGGCTCAGCTGGAAGTTACTGATGGTGAGCTATTAGAAATTCCTATTGGTTTTTTTTTTCTGTCAAAAGTATTTTAAAAGCAGTGTAAATAAAAGCATATGAGCCCACGTAATTCATACAAGTAAATGGACAATTCTCCCCAGAAAATAAAATGGAAAAGGATCTCTGTGCAATTGTCTATAGAGTCAAAAAGTCATCAAGGCCATTTGCTGCTTTCTGAAGGTTCCTTAACAATGCAAACAAGGGGAAAACAAGTTTAAAATAGGATTGGTGAGAAAGAAAGCTAAGATTGCAAAAAAAACATTGTGGAGAATGAATAGGTTTGTGATTAAAGCAGTGAGTGGGGATGCAAAAAAAAAAAAGAATCCTGATTCCCACCAGTCTTCACTACTATCTTATGCAGCTAGTTTGGGGGTGTGTCCTTAGCTCAATTAAATCAACACAGTTGTTTCAACGTAGTGGAGAACTGTTGATTTAGAATAGCTGTGGCACTTTAGTCCCTCAGTGAATATGGCACATAGCTCAGAGCTGTGTTCTAAGAATTTCTCAGTATGGTTAGGTGTGAAAAAAGTCATACCTAGGTAGAGAAGAGTTTTCAGGAAAGGAAAAGTATCTGTCTTGATGCTTTCCATTTCAAATTTTTGGGTTTGAAGTTTATCCTGCCTTGAAGTTTATCTTACACCATCTACAAACATGAGTCCTTTTCACATGTCAGGAATCCTGTTGATATCCCTCTTCATCCTACTGTGGATAGAAGGCAGTTTGCATCCTTTAATATTACTGAGGAAAACAGTAGTATTCCTCTTATACCAGGAGATTGCGGCATTCCCCGGCATCATTATTCCTTATCTTAACTGACACATTAAATATCTCCTGACAGACTTTGATGAATTTTTGCCATTAAAACTGTTGTTATATGCAGAGGTCTACTTTTACTGTTCCCTTAGAGACCTGCCTGCACCATGAAAGTTTGAAAAGATGTCTAATTTTGAATAATCTGCCTTTTCACAAGAGCATATTCATCACAAGTGACAGGTTGAGAGGTTCAGGCTCATGTTATAGAGGTTTGAGCATTAATTTGATGCCTTTTCTTTGTTTTCCAAAAGCTGCCTATATTTTTATGACAGGAGAAGCTAATTTCTGCCTTATCCTTGCATCTCTCCAAGAGCATTGTTTTCCTGTAGTTTCTGGAGACTAAAGGCTTGGCTTTTCTCTGCAATCTCCTTAAGTCCTTTCTCTCATGGTCTGTGACAAAATGATGCATTTTCATTCAATTCAAATTTAAATGTAGATTAAAAGGTCATTTAAAATTAATGGAAAGGCAGTATTTTTTAATATCTGTCCATAGTGCTGCCTGATTCAGGGCCATGACTGTGATTGGAATAAATAGAACACACAAACATTGGCTGAGAGGGCATTGAGCTGTTAATGGTTGCACCTGCTGATGCTGTACAGATTTACAGCAACAGGCACTGACTGGATCAAATCAGGTTCAAGGATACTCGTGATGAGAAATTCTTCCTTTTGACAGGCAAGGCCTGTGGTCCATCTTTATCTATTTCCTGTGTGGGCAAAAAAAATAATTGATCTCTTTGGAATTTTCGTTAGTTTATTTAACAGAAAGTGTCCCTGCTAAAATGCAAACTCACCTGCAGTTAATTCTGATTAAAGGCAGTGTGCATTCCACTTCGCTAGAGAAGGCTTTGGCTGGGGCTCTGCTGCTAAGAGAGTGCAAGGTCTGCGTTCTTCAAATGCTTTCCAGAACCCGCTGTCAGCATGATCATTATGAAATAATACAAGATTGCTTTATAGAAATACCGTTTCATCCCTGAGTCAAAGGGCAGGTGAGGTCAGAAGAAAAGTGCCAAAACAACGTTGTGGAACTGAGATTATATAAATAAATGTGCCATTAGATCACAGATATTTTTTTAATTGCTTTTAGTTAGGAAGTTAACAATAAATGTCAAAATAATCTGTTTTGGTTGATGCTGAGCAGAAGTTATGGAAGCTAATGATTTTTATCAGTAGGGAAATCTAACGTAATGGGTTTAAAACTATAATAAAAGATAAATACTGTGCATGTTAGCTATATACTTAAGCATTAGTGTTCTAGTTTTTGGCTGGTGATTTCAGTTTTACTTCATAGCCCAGAATTTTTCTGTTTGGTTAATGATTTAATAATAGTGGCGAGCCATCTTTTTCATTTTGAACACATTTTTGTTTGATCCAGAGTAATTTAGATCCAATTGAAGTTCCAATACAGAATGAAAACATGTCATGTGCAGAAAAACAAGTGCTTAATTATACCATATATAGCAGTGTTTCAGTTGTTACATTTTTGCACTTACAAATCTTTACTGGAAATATTTTTAACTCAAGTGTTCGTATGAGAAGAGATTACTAGCTGTGATGAAATGTGCTGAGTTGAGTGATAATTTTGCTGATTATGGACTGTGCTAAGAGCTTTCGATGTATTTGAAATTCAAATCTTGTATTTTCTTGAAAGGCTATCATGTAATTCACTAACGCACATCTGGAAGAGCAAAATTGTTTTAAAAATTGAACAATCTTAGCAATCCTTTCAAACTCAAGATGTGAATATGCAGCTCACAATCTTAAAATGGCAAATCCTGCAAATAAACCATCTATGTCTGTGCTAAGCATAAAAGGAATAGTTTACAGCTAGTATTTAGTAACATATCCATCATGAACAGAATATTTTGGAGAATATCTTAATTTCTTCATTGTTAATAATCATTAACCTTTATTACTTAAAATTGTGGCCAATGCATGGTCAGCTGTATGATCACCCTAGTTTGTCCAGTTTACCCAGCAGTTGCTGCTTAGGGTGAGTATTGGGATGCAAGGAACAAGACTAGCCTCCCATCATGGATTTTTTTGACAACGTAAGAATTAGCTGGTTCAGGATATTAAATTAATTAAAAAGATTGTATTTCTAGGCTTTTGAATGAAAGCAAAAGGTTGGGTCTATATAAGGATAATTCAGAACAGATTAAAAAAAAGGAAGAGGAGGAGTTGGCAGGACACCTCAACAGCTCCCTCTCCACTCATATGGAATAAACACTTAAGGCATTTTACCCAAACTCCTTTGCAATTTTTATTTTTTTTTATGATGAGTCTATTGAATACTTTTGGGTATGGCTCTCTCAAATCCTTCTGGAAGAAATTGCTATCACTCACAGTTTACTTGGCTGCAAACCTGGCCACTGTCATCCTTAGCCTTCATCAAATGTGTATTAAATGTTTTATAGCAAGTGTGATAGTCTCAAGCAGGAGAGAGTGAGAACAACTTCACAGCCTCTTGTGAAGCTCTTCTGCAAAGAAAAGACAGAGGAAGGTTTGGTCTCTGCTTTTCCACCTCTCAGGAGAGCCCTCTGCCCTGTCATACTAATGTCCATCATGTGAATTTCATTATTTGTGTTTGATTTTCCCCATTAATTCACCAGAAAGTTTTTTAAATTTTGCTTTTGGAAGTGCCAAAGACTTCATTTTGACATTCTCTTATTTTAATTTCCTATTGTAATTTGACCACATTCCACACAATGTTAAACGTCGTTTCAGTTGATCCAAATTTCATTTGTAGTGAATAAACTGTTCATTAGCAAGTATAATTTGTTCTTTTCCTGTAATCTGCTCCAAATTTAAGATGCATTTTGTCACAAAAGGAATCTTTTAATTTTTCAGTTACCAGAATATGCAGATATATGGATACTGGCAAATAGTTTCAAAGCAATCATTTACATTAAATGAATTTTGAAATCGACTTCTGTTTTACCATGCAAATATATAGGTAACCACAGAAAATGTTTATGTGGAATGGATGTAAAAGTTTCCTTATGGGAATACTCTGTAAATGAAAATGAAAAAAAAAAAAAAAAGAAAAAAAGAAAAAGAATTAAAATGTTTTCAAAGCAACTAACAAACCCCACACCATTTTGTGGATATTTTTCATTCTCTCTCTGTTCTTTAGAGTGCTTCTGAAATATCTTTTTAAACCTCTAATCAAGTTTTGGATCCTAACTAATCAGGAGACCTATGTAGTAGGACTACAAACACCTACGCAGGTTTTGTAGAAGATTTACAAGTCATAGTTGTGAAGACAATACAGTCATTCACAGATCAGTGGAAACCCTAAGTGTTCATTTAACCTTTAGCCTTAGTGTCATGGAAACCTGTAGTGGTCTTTCACCCATAACACCCTTGAAAATGAAGATTCCTTCTGGCCAGGAGACTTTCAATTACACTATTGATCAGAGCTATTTAAAGGATTATGAGCTCCTCATTTGGGCTGTAAAAAAAGTAATTACTTGCCAAAGAACAATATCTGTAAATGCAGTAGGTTTTGAAAATACCTATGTTGCTACACATATGAAAAACAATTAGACGAAGCAAATAACTGCTATAGAATAGTTAGCATCTCAAATAGTTATTTTTTTTCTTAATTTTTAAGTACCAAAATACTGGGATTTGCTGGTTTACATTAAGTCTCAAGGATAACTTGCACAGCTAAGTTTTCGTTTGAATATACTCATTCTGCAGTTTTCCTTATAGTACATACGAGATGAGATCAATTTTTATTTCACCAAATGGCTAAACTATGTAGTTATAAGGAACCTTAATGAGATAAAAAATTTCATATCAAAGTGAAAATGCATTGCATTTTCTCTTTTCTTGTAATATATTGTTTCCTGTTCTATCTCTGGGTTCAGTGGGTGATATTTCAGAATTTCCAAAATAGCTTTCACATTCTGGTGTTAATAAATAGTCTGTTTTAGCTTTCTATTTTCAGTTTCAATTTCCATAAATGTGCTGAACTCACACTCCAGGCTGTGGTTCTAATAATACCAATAATTCTGTCCTTTGTGAATCTTGTTAACAAAAGAAGGTAGTTGTATTTTTGCAACATTGAAATTTCAGAAACAATTATTTTAGGTATCAAATGTACCACTAACATCTCCCTAAAGTTTTTGAATAGCATAATGAAAGTACTTTGAACCTGTTGAAGGTTCCAGAGGCATTGCATTTCACAAAGCTCAAATGCAACACAAACCATATTGCTTCATAATAATTTGTTTTCACTTCATTGTTGGAGTCAAGTATTGTGTATGGACTATGATAAACAGATTCTCTGCTAGAATAAATGATTCAAACTCAGTTGACATCAGCAGAGGGAGGCTAACGTACACTGGTTTAGAAGCTAATCCTGCCCGTTACAATATCTAATATCAATCACATAATTGTTCAGTGGCAGGTAAATATATAAAAATGAATTCTCAGTTCTGTTGTAGTGATTTTATGCAGGAGTCAAAGCCTTCTTTATATTCAAGTATTTCACATTCATTTTTTATAAATACATTCTTTAGAAACAAAGGATTATATTTTGCTGATTAACAGATGGCTCAGAGAATAGGTTCAACAGCAAAATTAGTTAGGAAAAAATGGTCTTTCAAGAGAAGTGAACATGAATGTTTTACCTCATCTCCAAGACATCCCACTGGTCATGGAATGAGGTTTATACAAAGACATGCACTCACTACTGGTTGCAAATGTAAATTATCAGGGGAAAAAAATTAAGAGAGTTCATGGCTTTAAAAGGTGATGAAATGATTTGATAAGTAAGCTGTTAAATGGGCATGATTGAGTTTGAGCTTTTCTCTGCTGGAAAGAGTGGAACAGTCATTTAGATCACTCAGATTATGAAAATGTTTTGTGTTACTGTGAGATATTTTTGCTGATGAAAACTTGCAAATTGAGCAGGAATGGGGGATGTGGTCGGTACCCATGCTAGAATAGCTTTAGTTTTTCACTTTGAATTCTTAACAGATTTTCTTTTCTAGGCCATAAATCAGGCAAGCAATTAAGCACATTTTGATGTGGTGTCAAATGTGTGCTTTAAGTGCTTTCCTAAATTGAAAGAAATAAGTGATGCACTTCAATTCTTTTCTGAATTGGGGTCTTAATTTCCATCCTGTGTTAACCAAATGAGTCTGTTGATCTTTGCTGACAGAAATTTGTATGTCTAGGTGTTGCCTCACAACAGTGAAATAAAATTATGACAAAAACACTTTTCAAATATGCCAGCTAATTGGTAACATCTATCTACAGGTCTTCCAAAAATAATGTTTTTAACCTCATAGAGTCTAACTTAAATGAGTCTCTCAAAAATTAATGCTGTGCTGAGGAATATGGCTAACTGGAGGGTTGTTAAAGATGTGGATGTCGCTGTTTAGTCTTGACAGATAGGCCTCCACCCATCATCCTCCAGGGACCGGTCAACCAGACACTGGCAGTGGATGGCACAGCTTTGCTGAAGTGCAAGGCAACTGGTGACCCCCTTCCTGTCATCAGCTGGTTAAAAGAAGGATTCACTTTCCTGGGCCGAGACCCTCGGACGTCTATACAGGATCAGGGGACACTTCAGATTAAAGCGCTGCGGGTGAGTGACAGTGACAAAACAAGTGTGGCAAGTTTTGCACGGCTGTTCTGAGCTGTTGGTGCATGCCTCAGGTAGCTCTGCTGCCTTCCCATCGTCTTCAAAACTAACCCGTCTTTTTTGCTATGCAGTTCTCACCAAGTCCACATCCTATTTCATTCTTTGACACTGCGTAGGGAAGCAGGGAAGGGGGGGTGGAAAATAGAAGAGTGAAACTAGCATCAGATATTTCTATGAGAATTTCCTAAAAATAGAACTGATATTTAAAATTTTATGTATATTGCAATAAAACACATGAGTTGGGGATGGATAGAAATATAAAAGGCCAGTCCTTCCTTATCTTTTCAGTTAGTCTTACCATGAAGCCATTGGCCTCTCTGTTAAAACTTAGAGTAGTTCCTTGGCATCACCTGATCATAATTTTCCAAGGGCTAGTAGTGGTAGCACATAATCCAGAGTTCATCAGGGTTTGTCCATGCACTTTCTCCATTAATGAGTCTTGTCAGTTCTGAACTGGCT
Source organism: Acropternis orthonyx (assembly GCA_035583155.1). Taxonomy (NCBI): domain Eukaryota; kingdom Metazoa; phylum Chordata; class Aves; order Passeriformes; family Rhinocryptidae; genus Acropternis; species Acropternis orthonyx. The sequence goes on along the minus strand of JAWWEU010000001.1, from coordinate 10,214,969 downwards.
GATTTATTCCAATGTTATGCTTGCTGGAAATATTCCACCAGGCTGGAAATGGGAAAAGACAACTAATGCTGTACATGCAATCATATGCAGCAGGATTTCTACTCAGAATTAAATGGTGTAATATTTACATTTTGACACATGATACTATAATATTCCAAATAGCATAATGGTCTATGTTGTTGATAAATGTTTCATCACAATCTTTTTTTTTTTTTGGCTTTTAATTTTTCCCTGTTCAAAGATAAACATGTGTATTTGTTTGTGTGTATTTGGACAAGCATGCATATGGAAAAAATAGTAAGTTAAATGTCTTTATTTGTCCAGAACTCAAAGACAATTTCAGAAATCGTTTAATTTCATCAGCAGAAATTTCTGCACTTAGCTTTTCCATCCAAAAAAATGTCAACAAACATAGCTACTGATGACAAGACGTAAAGAACAGTTTTGTTTTCTGATACCATCTTGGCAGTGATCATAGATGAATTGTGAACTTTCTTGGAACAAAATGGAATTTATTAAAAAATTTATGCTGGCTTTCCTTGAGTAAACAATTTATCCTTCCTCCCTGGGCTCAAGGCAGATTTAGGCCATGAAGGTTAATGCATTTTTCCTGTAGAGCTGGATTAAAGAGTGCGCTTGAATAGTCAAGATTCCCCAGTAGTGTTAGAAAGCAGCAATTAAAGGTGGAAGCTTAGTGATTTCAAACAAACTTCCTGGCATTGATGATGGGCTTCTGTGGAGTGTCCATGAGGCAGAAGCTCCTGGGATACCTGTCTGCATGCAGCTATGCAAACAATGAAATTGGTTCTGAGTCGTGCCAGCGCATTAATCTCTCTGTCAGAGGCCCAGAGTCTGTAAACTAAAGGGGAAAAAAAATGCTTGCAAGGGGAGAAAAAACCAGTATTAGTAGTGAGTGTGGTTTTCAAAGACATGAGGCTTTTATTGATCCTTAAGTGGCTCATTCACTAGTAACCAATTTTCCTTACAGGTTCAGAAAGGCATTTTTTATAAACTCCTTTATAGCAGTAATGTGCACTGTTCAGCTCAGATTCAAGAACAAAAACTACACAGAACCATAAACTCCACATTTCTCCTGTACCTTGCCATTTTTGTGAATTAAATACGGATTTAAGTCTGGAATGTTTAACTTTTCTCTTAGGTCTACATGAGCAAAGACAAGCACCACTTCCTAAGAAAAAAAAGGGCCATGAAAATGTCCAAGTACACTTACATACCCAGGTTCAAAATAAATTAGTATTTGTCACTCACATGTCCTCAGCCTTCTGAATGAGGGTAGATTTAGTTTAGATATCAGGAAGATATTCTTAACTGTGAGGGTGGAGCAGGTTTCCCAGACAAGTTGTGGATTCCCCATCGCTGAAAGTGTTCAAGGCCATGTTGGATGGGACTTTGATCAACCTGGTTTAGTGGAAGATGTCGCTGCCCATGGCAGAGGGCTTGGAAAGAGATGATCTTTAAGGCCTCTTCCACCACAAACCATTCTGTGATCACTTTCTGCTATGTAGTTCTTTCTGTGACATCACAATCAAATTATTCATGAGCCCGCAACAGTCACATGGGCCAGAGTCATAAGTATGAACATAGAGGTTTTTCTGATGAGCCAATCTTCTCAGTTGCCCTGAGGAAGACAACTAAAATCTCACGTATGTCACTCACTCAGTATCTGTTCAGACAGTTCAACACTGATGGAAATCTCCCTTCTGCTTCACAGAAGTGTACCACACCAGGTCAAGGCACCTGCATTACCTAAGGAACAAAACTATTTTACTCAATAGCAAAGATTTCTCCATTCATCTCCCCTGTTGTTTTTTCTGCAGCACAAAACCCAGTATAAATAATTGAATTATCAACACACTGTGTCTGTATCTAATCCATCCGCTGTCTGGAAGTCAAATAATTTGCCATAACTTGCAAGAAGCAATGTAGCTCCAGCTTGCTTTATATGTTGAGTTTGTCTTCTGCAAGTTACTCTGTCATGTATACCACATACTTCACTGAGTATGCCTTACACCATCTGTCACTGTAGTACACAAATGAAGTTGAGAACCATAGCCTTGAGAAACGTTCCCCATTATCCCATAATGAAAAATTATATATTTAATAAAAACTCAGAGGAAGCAAAATAAAACACTGCTTCAGAATGCTATAAGGTGCTCTCCTCTGGAAAATCTTTGAAGAGTCTTTCTCATTTCATTAGCAGCACTGCTGTATTTTGAGTGTCTAAGCCATTGTCAGAGGGGTTTCACTGTTGCTTGTATTTCATGGAAGAAAATGGAAGTGCAAGTTATGCTCCTTCAGACAGCTGATGTGGCATTAATGAGTTGCTTCTTCCCCTGCAATCTCAGTGTATCTGAAGAAAATATCAACAAAATTTAAACATGACCAAGCTAAAAATCAATTAAATTATATATCAACAAGCAATCTAAAGAATATCTTGCTTATTTGCCTTGACATTCTTCTTGAAGAGTGAAGTATAAGCATGTATGCTGTAGTATCAATCTGCTTTTAACAGAAAACCCATACAATTCCTTAAGTCCAATAAAGCTTTTTGGATGCAGTTCTATTTCCATCAAGTCATCTGATGATGAATATAATTACTCTTCTTTACTGCTGGAGTCAGCACTCTCCTTCTTCTGCTTCCACCTCCACACTACCACTTTATGCATAGTGGTAGAAGAGCTCCTCTGTATATTTTTTGCTCCATAAAGTTACTGTTTTCCATCCATCTCTGTACTCTTCAATAGTTCCTGACTCAGAAATCTTTATTTTAAATTTAAATAGTGATTAGAAAGCACATGGCAAATTTTCTAGTAGAACAATTTATACAGTGATGAGATTAATATTGACACTCTAATTCAAAACACTTTCCCCAAATAAATTTAAAATATTTGAACTGGCAAGGGAATCACATAGTTTTATACAAATGCAATTTTTTTTGCTACCAAAGGGCCTTGCAAGCCTGAAATAAAATCCCATGTGAAAGAGAAGAAAGGTAAGCATGGTGTAGGATCTAATTTAATTTTCTATTTGAAAACTGCTTGGTGGACTGTCTGTGTAGAGAGAACCACTGCTAAGCATCAGCAGTATTTGTATGTGTGGTGGCCTGTGCCAAAATTACTTCATCTGTCATAAGAATCTAAGATGATGTAACATCCTTCCTTGGCACTGGAGCCTGTACCTTTGGGTCATCATGGGATAAAGAACAGCAAGATTTTACCTTCCAAGAGGTTAATTGTTACATTGTTACCTGATTTCACCTGCATTTTTTGTAACCAATACAAAGACTGGACTGTCAAAAACATCCATTCTGTAGCGTTTACAGTACTGGTACCATTAACAATATGAAAATTAGAATTAGTGAAGTATTAGAAGCAAGTAATCTTATTATAGTTCTCTAGAAGTAAGCCACCATTAAATGATTGTTGGAAAATATGTGGTGCCCTCTAGTCTGGTGTAAAATGTAGGCTAAGTCCTTCTTACCAAGAAACATTTAGAAAAAGAAAATTAGAGTAAACTCAGCTGATTCTAAAAGGTTGTTCAAACTGCCCTTATGCCCCTTTTATGTCCAGCTGTCCGATACTGGGACTTACACTTGCGTTGCTACCAGTTCCAGTGGGGAGACCTCTTGGAGTGCTGTGCTGGAGGTGACAGGTAAGTGACATCCAGGGCTGTTTCAGCTGGCACACAGTGAAAGTGTAGACCATATTACACCAATCTGAGTCAAATAATCCATTCTATAACTTCTGAGATTGACACAAAGTTTTGGATGAGAAGGCTGTGTTCCTTCACACACCTTGCATTTCATCCCTATTATCTTTAAATGCCTACTGCCATTGCAACACATTTTGTGTTTGTCTCCAGTGACAGGGGTAAGCTGTAACTCTTCTAAACAGGAGTGTTAATAAACTGTGGATTTATCCAGTAATTAACTTGGCCAAGAAAACTATTATGCCTACACAGATGCATTTCAAAGTCCACAGTGCTCCCTGTGAGTACTGGAGTTGATTTGGATACAGGAACATCCTCAGCTTTCTAGAAACAGAGTTTTTGGTATTTTATGTAAATTTCAGTAAAGCTCATGGCTTTTTGTTTTGTTTTTGTTTGTTTGTTTTTGTTGTTCTTTTTTTATTTATTTATGTATAACCTTTTGAGTTTTTGATTTTTTTTATTTCAGCCTTTACTTAAGGAATGATAGCTTTTCATCCAAAAACATATGCAATTTTTGACTTAGTTCTTTACAGATTAAGACTATTCATTATGCTGATTTTTGCAGATGTTTACCATGCTTTTCCTTTTAATCTTCTACTTTGATCAAATTATATAACCAAGGATAAAAAAATAATTGTTTTTTATTTGCCCTTCACAGAATCCGGTGGAGCAACAGTCAGTAAAAATTACGATATAAATGACCTTCCTGGGCCGCCATCCAAACCTCAGGTCACTGATGTTACTAAGAACAGTGTCACCCTGTCCTGGCAGCCAGGGACTCCTGGAAGCCTACCAGCCAGTGCATATATCATTGAGGCTTTTAGGTATGTGAATTATTCCACTTTTAAGCTTCTTTCTTTCTAATTTTGCTTAAACCCTGGTACCAGATGTTCTCCTGGTATTGTGGTGTTCTTTTGGACTCCACACATATCATTAGAAGTTCACTGAATGACAACTCTATAGCAGGCATCAATTTTTATTTTTTAAAATTGATTTTTTTTATTTATCGCTTTTTAAAAGTGATTAATTGGGGAAGGATCCAACTATTTCTACAGGTCAATAGGAATATAACAGAACAATGCAGTCATTACTTGTTACTTTTCCCTTAACATTGCTGGTCAGTGAGAGTCTCCTGTGGGAATGCTGTAGGTTCTTGAATATCGTAGTACAAATGGTATAAAAATAAATGACTGTACTGGAAACCTCTCTGCATACTTTAATTCCCACTCTTGTTAGAGCAGTACCTATTAAACAGTCAAATCACTTTAAATTTCTATTTCTTACTGTTTCAGATTGATGAAAACTTTTAAATGAAAGAACTAGTGTTGATAATTTAGGATTCTAGAATTAGAATCCAGCTACTCCCTTCCATACAGCCGCAATTACAGTGTGGGAGGGAAGAACTCCTGAGCTCCAATTCAGCAATTTGTTTTAGCTTGGGCCATGCCTATGACCGGGATCTGTAATACATATTTCAACCTTAAAAATCCACATGTTCTTGAATGTTTTCCTTAATCAACAAATAACAAATATTTCAGTTCATCTTTTAATTAAAATTCATGCAAGACTTTGTCAAAATCATATGCATGCAAATTTTAGCTATATTAATATGTAAAGAACATTATTTTATGTAGTTTGTTGTTTTTGTTCTGTACCTTACTCTTCATGCGTTGCATGAACGAAGAAATTGAAACGACATAAAACTCACAGCTTTCCATTTTCTTTTTCCTCTTCATATATTTAAATATTTTTTTATCAATAGCATGCACAACAAAACACAGTAAAATAAATTTTTCTCTTTAAACTTTTGTGATGTTTCACCCTAAATAAGCTTTAATGGCATCCCATCAATAATTTTACAAAAGCCAGACATTTTCATTAAGAGCTGTTTTTACAATCACACTTGAAATCTTTTCATATGGTGGATTGTAATGAATTGTAGTAATGTTGAATTGAAAATGTGGTGACAGAAGAAATATTCTTATACTTTCATTTAAAAGCAAATTTTCTGATTTTTTTTTTTGGTAATTTTTATGAATTTAATTCAGGGAGACACTTTTCTTCCAATGGCAATATATTGACATAATTTACTTAGCAGTATAGAAAATTAGTCTTTTAACAGAATTTTCCTTTTTAAGTCTCGTGTTTAAGAGTAGCCTGTTTATCATTCAAATTTACTTTACAGGTCTCCCCACTTTCCTTTTGCAGGTATTTATTTTAAAGAAAGAGCAAAAAGTTTTACTTCTGTTGCAATGAAAAATACTTTTGAGAGCTGTGTTAATTTTTTATCCCATCTCAGTGAGTTAGCTGAAACAAATATTTTTAATTTCACCCTGCTTTTACTACTTTTTCCTGTGCTTAGGATTGATCTTGGGTTACAAAAGTAGCTCCTTTCACTTCCTTATTTTTCTCTTGGCGTTAGTCTATAATCTTCAACCCTGTGTCATTGCAGCCAATCTGTGAGCAATAGTTGGCAGACGGTGGCTAACCATGTGAAGACCACCCTCTACACTGTGAGGGGCCTGCGCCCCAACACAATCTACCTGTTCATGGTGAGAGCCATCAACGCACAAGGGCTGAGCGACCCCAGCCCTATGTCAGATCCTGTCAGAACACAAGGTAAGAGTGGTTATTAAGGCTTCTGTGCTTGAGCTAAAATAGAAAGAACTGAGAGTTGCCCATTAGGTCAGCATGGCCGTTTGACTTTAGCATATTGACTGAAGGAACTGTGAATTGAGCTTAACCAATAAAGGTAAAAGTAGTCCAGTGTTTGGTGTATCAATGTGGAGCTCAGCAGAGATAGGCTACCTCTAAGCCTTTGTATGGTGTAGAACTTATGGTTTGCGCTTAGACTCATTGTGCTCCTGGTTTCTGTGAGTTACCCAAGCTTTTCTGAAAACTTCTCTCAATACTATGCTCTCCTCAGTATCTTTTCTCTCCATGTCCTTACTTCCTCTCCATTATTATAATAGGGATATACTGTATACAGTGTTTATGACAGGCAGACACTGTGTTTAGCATTAGTTTTAATCAAAAGAATTACACAAAATATCTGTAGCATGTTGATTAATCCAATCCAATATATAGGCAGATAATTAATGTAAATTAAGGCATCTGTATGCTAAGAATATACTGAAGTTATTCTGACAAAAGTGCATTCTATTTGTATACCTGCATTTCTAAATTCTTTGTATTAAGCTACTGAATAAACCAAGAGGGAAGGCTGAAGTGGAATCCCTCATTTATGGGGTGGCAATGGGATTGATGGCTGTGATCCTCCATTCCTATTGAATCAGCTATTGAATCCTGGTCATATTGCATCAAGTTCTAGCTCTATATAACTGCCACAGACAAATTTTCCTCCACAGCATGGATTTTTTTGGCTTTGACAAGACACTGCTGGAATAATTAATTCAAGAGTGTAGTTCTGTATTGCACAGGTTGAGATACATGAATCAATAATTCTTTGGAATCATGATTTTTCAAATCTAAAGCAGTAGCTCTTCTCACACTTAATTTAAAACGATATCCTCTTTCTCTGTTATAAAAGAGTGTATGGAGAGGGTATCCAGCCTAAGTGGTTTGGGTACTTTCCTGGTCCTAGATGGAAAGAGACCACCTATAAGAGTAGGGTGGTATTTCTTTATCACATAACCATCACATCCAGTCTCTCTCATCCCAGCCTAGTCCTGAATAAATCTGTCCTTAATAGTTATACCCTCAAAATAGTAACCATGGCTGGAAAAGGGGAAACAAAGCTGCTTTCTGTAAAGCTGAAGGAGTGAGTTGTGCAGGGATTTTGTGGCTTGACTATCCACAGAGCATCACAAGTTTTCTTCTTTCTTACTCTCCCATTATTATAGGGTGACTCATGCTTTTCATTGCAACAGCCTTTTAGTCTGCATAACTTATCACCTAGCTAAAAAAACAACTTTGTTTGGCATTTGAGTGTCAAGTATAGACTTTTTATCTGACATACTGACAAGCAATTTGATTTCAGTAAAAACATGTCTTTTAATTAGCTACAGCATGTGTTGCAACTTCCATTTCCAGTGCCTGTTTAGCACACTGAGACATGTACAGGATTTATATCTTCTTTGCAAGCCTGCAGTTTAATAGAATTAAATCATAAAATCAATTGAAAATTAACATAATGTTTTGATGTGATTTCTAATTATGCCTGAATTCAATTCAGGCTCACAGAAGAAGCTGACACACAGTAGAAATCCTATTCACAGTGGCCATGGAGAAACAACAAAACAGCTACAGCAGTGCTATATAATAATTTGCAACAGGTGTCTGTGGTAGCTTTAATAGTTGAGCATTTAATGTCCTGGTTTTAAGTATGGCAAATACCAGTAATAAGATTTTATGTATATTTTCACCAGTGGACCACAAGTAGACAATCAGGTACTTTCAATGAACTTAACTTATGTGACTTCCAACAAATAAGGACAGAGAAATCATGATTACTCTAAGAAAGGAGTTGATTTTGTGTTGTATTATTAATAGACCAAACCATATATTAAAAAAATTTAAAAAAATAATTCAAGAAACTAGATATAATCCCCTCCCTGAAATTAAAATTAATAGCAACTAACAGAAAATTCACTGGAAGCTGATAAAAGAAGTTATAGAAAACATATAACCAATATTATTTTAGAACCCTCTTAATCATGATCAGAATATAGCTTCTTAAACTCGTTTTGCTTGAGTCATGATTTTATTATTCCAATACTTGATGATATCCTTAGACACAGATCAACTGCTTTTCCACCAGAAGCCTCCTAGGAATGTGACAGTGACAAGACATTATGCTGTGAGCATCACCCATGCAAATGTTTTCAAGTGTGCATATCAGATAACAGAATTCCACATGTACAACTTGATATTAATTTTTTCGCTGTTATTAATTCATGTTATTCCCTTCTGGGCATATGGCCCAATAAAATGGTGAAATGCCATTCATGCAAATATATGTAGAAATGTATCTTCCTCTGAGGGGATGCAGGTATTTTGTTGGTTTATACCACAGGGTAACTTAACCTAAAATGTAGCCATGTAGCTTTTTGTGGATAGCAGCATAAATTAGCATCCTGTAGACCAGTCTGAGTGGCTCTCTTACAGGTCCATTTTATAATATCTCTTTGTTTCTTGGTTGCTTTGGATAGACATAATTTGTTAAACGAACTCCTTGACTGACATATGTATTTGGATTATATTCCCTTTGGAGATCCTTGGAGCCATTTTAAACTGATTATCACTAGGAGCTTGTGGCAATATTGTTTATTGGTGACTCAGAACCCATAACAATCCAGAATTAAGAACCTGGAATATTGATCATCAAGAACTACTTGCTTTCAAAATCTGGAGTAATGTGATTCAAACTCAATTATATTTAAATGTTTCATTTTTATGATCTCTATTATTTCTTTTTAATAATATTTAGAAGATAAATCACATGCTGCCTGCTCCCATATCTAAGTCCATCAGAGGGAGAAAAACTTTTATGTGTGTATTCTCGTCACAAGCACGTGATGTTGGTCCAAAAAATGGGGAACTGTCTTTGACTAGTGAATCCCAAGGGAAAACCAAGCAGAATTCACAAATGCCTAGACAGGCATGGCCATAATTTATGAGGCCATTCTGAACGTAGTCTGTGCTTGTGTTCCAGATCCCCTCTTCTGGAAAAATTACAATCAGATTCCAGCTGAAATAATCAGCATGTGCATTTCTAACAGGCATTATGCAGTCCACATAGGAAACTGACATAGTAAGGGCTTCTCTAACTATTGTCAAAGAATGGTGGTGAAAGATCCTTGAAGGAACTATTGGAGGGATCCAGATTTCACTGGCTCTTAGAATACCTTAATTTCTTTCTAAGTTGGACACAAGGAATGTGCTACAGTGATATATTAATTGGGTGATAGCTGTAGCCCAGCATTCTCCTTTTGAAGGAGAAAAGACACACTGCCCATCTCCTTCACCATTTTCTGACACATGTTCTGTTTGCAGTTTAGCAAAGGTGATACGCCTTCATTCAGTTTAACACTATGACCCAAATGGGATCCCTAAAGACTAGGAAATAGGATCACATGTGATGCTGGAGTTGGAGCCACAGTTCTCCATATGTGTGTATTAAGTTATCAAATAAATTCAGATGATGACTAGAAGAAACAATTTTAGCACACACTTTGAAGGGCACATAATCTTAAAAAGAAAATTTTTGTGGTGAATTGGATTTTTTGGGCTTTTATTAGATCGGAATCAGTTTGGTTTCCTAAATTAATTCTTTTCATATTTACACTAGATTTCATTATCCGTGTCTGTAAAGGGAAAATTTGCTTTACAGAGGAAAATGTTATTTTTAGTGTTTGGTTTCTTGTGTGCATGGCATGTGGGGAAGCTCTGTGACAGTTTGGAAACATAATAAACTTAATAAGCATAATAAACTTAATGCTATGTATGCTCTAGGAATTAAAAAAAAAAAAAACAAAACAAAAGAAAACAAAACAAAAAACAAAACCTGTTCATTTTCTTCAATTATACTAACCAGTTTGGTTCCAGGTATCTAGGCAGCAGCATTATTATCTGAGTATTTTGGAACTAGTGCACACTGCATCTCTTTCATCACTTACCAGAGCAGAAAAAACTTTACCATCTAGTCTGAATACTCATTTAAAGATATTTGTATTTCATTATTTCTTAAGTGTCTAAAGGTAAATGGTTTCCTTGCATTACTTGATGTTCTTTGGAGTTTGTATTTAAACCTTAGTGCTGTATTGTTTCAAAGACAGTACTGTAAAGGATGTTTAAATCAGGTCATTAATCTATTCAGTAATTTTTATTGATGCCATATATGGCTCTTCTCATTAAAATAATGCTTTCATGTGTGTGCCTGGCAGATATCAGCCCACCAGCACAAGGTGTGGATCACAGGCAAGTCCAGAAAGAACTGGGAGACGTCATTGTACGGCTGCACAATCCTGTTGTGCTGACACCCACGACAGTTCAAGTCACCTGGACGGTAAAGCCTCTGTTATTACCTTAACAGTCCTTTCAGTCTGCCTATTTTGTCGACTTATCCCCTCAGTTTTTTACGACCTAGGAAAGCTCCATTCTTCACCCCAGTGTGACTGCTCTGACACAGTAACATTCTACAAGGGGGTGTGTGTGTGTGTGTGTATACATACATACATACATACATACATATATATATATACATATATATATATGGTAACAAAATAGACTCTTTATTTTCTCTTTCGAGTCAGGCACGTTCAATTCCTTCAGTCTTCTGCTCAAATTGAGTTGGCTGTCTGGCTAGAAAAATATTATAAAAATAAATATTCTTAACACCCTAATCTAAAGGAGAAGTGGCCTGTGGGTTCATTACTGTGTATGTCAAAAAATAATCAAAGTTGAATATCAACAGATATTGCTGTATGAAAAAGAACTTTGCACTTCAAGGCATAAGGACCTCTGACAATACCCTATTATTTAGTGACCCAAAAATGCAAAAATAGCTTTCCTACAGGGCACTTGCAGTGAAGTCAGAAGCATGTGGTGCTAATGCCTGATCCACTGTATAGCATCTGGTTTTCTGGCATAAGCCTTACCCACAATCAATGAACATCCTTTCATTATAGAAGACCAGAGTCTTTTTGGCAGTACTTAACAACATTTCTATTTGAAGGGTCAAACTACTGGGTAGAATTTCTGATATGGTGTTTTGGCTTTCAAAATACTATGTTTCCCTTTCTGAGGCTTGAAGGAAAGCATTTGTAACTGTAGAAGGAGAGAGTTCCCAGGGCACTGCACACTAGAAAAGAGTGCTTTGCTTTTGGGGCATCTGCCCCAGAGGAAGGCAAGCCCCAAGTGGAAGAGTGAGAGAAATGATACTGCACATCACTGAAACTTGTTTTATATAGGATGAATTCTCCTAAAGGGCTATTCACAATACTCAGGGGTTTTCTTCTACATGTCATATTGCTAAGAGGTTAATGTGTACAGGGGATTAGACAACAGGAGATAAGTGTGATGATAGACTGTGTATTATAAGGATTACTGTTGTTTTTGCACAACTCAGCCATATTTATGGGGGCTTATGCACCATCCTTGTTCTGACAGATTTCAGTGGTCAGGGTACAGATTAGAATAAATAGAGAATCCCATGATTTTTTCTTTCTTAGAAGGTTACTTAGAGTATGTGTCACTGCATTTTTCCACTGATGGTGTCAACATGCCTTTCTAAAAATGCTTTCTGTTTCAGCTACATACCTCCAGGGCAGGCTGACTAACTTTTGTAGCAAACCCTTTTGCCCAAACAGATGGATCAGTAGTTTAGAAACTGAATGTTAGCAGCCAGTAATTGTAAACCTGGATCACATCCATGTGGTGCTCCTTTCTTGGATATGACAGCTATCAGAAATACAGTTTCATAGGCTAGCCTTTTCTTTAGCATATACTACAAAAGGAACCTTCAATGTAAACAGAATTCAGTTTTATACCATGTAGCCAGTACCATTATATTATAATGAAATATATGTGTATATGTATTTATGTGTGTGTGAGTATATGGGACTGTATATAGATATATATATATATAGTCATCTAAAAGAGTCTCTTGGTGCCCCTACTGTAGAAGTAATGACTGAACAAAACATGGCAAAATAAAGGTAAATTGTTGTGAATGCTCTGGATGTCCGCTTATTGGGAAAATCCTCAAAGCAGTGACCCAATGCCACCTGACAAGCACAGAGGCCTCTGTAGAGACATTTTGAAATTGCCCACGGGAAGAAAGACAGAAAGGAAGATCTCTGAAGCAGCTAATTAGAAACTACCCAGCAACCAGAACAAAACCAATTAATTAACCATAGTCTCTAGGAAAAAAACCCCCACTCTATCCAGAGAATAAAGTCAATGCTATTAATATAAAATGGTTAGATAGTGTAGCTATCATACAAAAGGACAGAAGTACCATGAGAGTCATAAGACTCTTTGTGTTGACTTTCTGCAATTCAAAGAATGAATGACAAGGAATGTCCTTGATTACTGAATTTCTGGCATCCTGACTAACAGCAAGGTAACACCACTTTTTTCCTCCTTTAAGAGATTGTTTTGTTTTTGCTTTCTCTTTATTTTGTTCAAATTTGAGTTTAAAATTTCCAAAATAGTTTCCTGCTACTGTGTTGCAGTTTTAAAATATGCATATACATACGCACACATATCTTGTCTCTTTTAAAAGAAGGTCAGACTTTCAAAGTCTGTTAAAAAAAAAAAAAAAAAAAGGGAATGTCAGAAGTTAGGTTTTCACTGTCACTTAAATATATTCCTCTTGTGCATAGATATTAAAATATAGCTGTAATTATCTGGTCACATAGAGGATCTCTTCTTCATGGAGCTATTCAACATTTCTTTTTATCTTCTTTATTCACTGTATGGCGCCAGGTCTTATTAAATTCATACCATTGAAACCTTTCATTGAATAAAAAAGTTATTAGTTTGTCTCACATGCTTGCTTATCTGTCACGCTCTCAACCATAACATTTGGGTGCTTCACAAATAATACCAAATTTAACATCACAATGATAAAAATGTGTCATTATCCTAACTTTACACATAGAGGGGTGAGGTGCAGAGGTAGCTATTGCTGATGAGACTTAGGGAGTCAGATATGCCCACTGCTATCAAATGGCTAACTGTAAGCCTTGGACATGAATTATTTTCACCTTTATCAAAGCATTTTGCATTGCAAGAGCATATGGGATACTCCAAGCATTTTTTTAGCTGACCTCAGCTATGGTTCAGCACTTCTAGCCTCAGTGGACATTAAACTGAAAGTGTCACTAGTGGCCCGATATGAAATGTTTCCCAGCATTAGAAAGAAGCCCTGTGGCACAAGCAGGAATAAAAATAAGGTCTTCAATATGACAAAAGAATTGTTGCTTTGAAATCCTGACTGCCTTCTAGGAGACTACCAGGCAGAAGGATAATTTATTTACATCTATCTTTTAATTTGATTTAGATATTAGATGAATGTACTTCACCAGAAGCATCAAGAGTCAAGTCCTTTAGACTCTCTTCCAGTGTATCATCCCTTTATGCCTTGTAGGACAGATAAATGCTAGTGCAGTTTGAATTTCCAGAGATTGCTGTGAGCCCATGCTAGTGAGTTCAGCACAGCGTGTAAGATATTCTGCCGAGACTGAGAACTGCTGTGGGTATTGTTGTGGGAGCACAGTATTTCTTAGGGTATTTTGGGGTAAAAATCTGCATATTACAGAGCATATTACAAAATGTCTTTAGGGTGCAGATTAGCAGGTTTGCCTGGAAGGAGCTTATATTTGTAGGATAAGCTGCATCACGAGTTTCTTGCCATCTTTTTAACAACCTAATCGCCATAGAACTTGTCTTGTGTTCTGCTGGGGCATGTGCAGATTTGAACATGTGGGGAAAATGAGTTTCCTGTTCTGCAGAAATGGTTTTGTAGATACCTCCTGCACTACATACTCATCATAAAAGGGGGTGAGAAAGAGCACACAGGACCAATTATACTTGTAGGTCGCCTTAAAGCATTAGGTCAATGCTGAGCAGCACCTACCCAGTAACTGCTTCTGCCTTTTAAGGAGCATCTGCAGCTTTTGCCTTCTGTCCTTTGAGGGAGAAAGTGTATCTTTAGATCAGCAACTCTTGCAGATCTTTTGGGTTGGTATCGCTGCTGCTTGTACAAATTCAAGAGTAGTTAAGTGTCACAGGAAGACTAGAAATATTCTCTGATCCCAGTATTTCGATGCAGAGAGTTCCTGCAATCACAAGTGAAATGCAAATGTTGAGCACTTTGTATAAGGAAGTAGCAAACCTTTACCAAAAAAAAAGAAAGAAATGAGATTACCTAGAAATTACTTCATTCTTTCGTCAAACCACAGTGCATGTTTCTGCAACTCTGCCAATGTGTGAACACGTACCAAAACTTACAGAGTTGTTTAATTCTTAGCATAGTTGAATTAATTTATTTAATACTAAGCATATAAGGATTTTTTTAGTGGCCTGCTGTTGGTGTGACACATAATGACCACAAAAATGCAGGAAGTTGTTAAGTCACAGTCTTTGTATTATATATGACTGTGTGTGCAAGTATATATAGACATATAAACATATGTATACACATATATGTATACATACATATACATGTACACACATATGTTTCTGCATGTATATGTGAAATATACCTGTCCTATACCTCACAAATGTCTCTGGTTAGTCCATGGAATTATCCAAGAGTAATTTTTTAATAATTTGAAAACTCCAAACAAAAAAAAATCCACCTTTTTCAATAAGCGAAGTGCTCTCAGAGCAGTTTCCCAATACTTTGACCTTGTTCATTTAGGCTAGTTTCAACTGGGCATGAGAGAGAGCTTAGTATCCTGTCCTTGATACTGAATGTTTATATGAACTGGATGTTTATAGAAAACATTTAACAGGCATAGTATTGTCTTTTGTCAGTACCCTCCCAGACCCTAAACAATGGAATGCACTCATTGCCAATAATCTGAAATTCGGGCAGACTCAGCCCTGTTGTAATCAAACTTCTTATTGAAAGCTCTGTGAAACTTGTGTGATCCCCAAATCAAGCTAGTTTATAGCACCCATAAACATGACAGCTTTATTGTACTACTGCATGCTGTTTTCATATTCCTTGTATTGTTTACTCTTTCAGGTTAGGAACCTAGAAGTCTAGGAGGAAAAGATGTGTATGGACAATTTGTGTATTACCTATATATAAGTAGATAAAAATTGTATTGGAATCAAATTGGAATCAAAACTGTTACACTTATAGGCATCCTGTAGGGGTCCAGTTCTTCTCAGTGAGTTGGTGGGTGCATTTGTGTTTGTCCCATGCTGTACAAAACACTTCCTGTACTGTTTTGTAGCAACACACAGTGTTCAGCCTAGTCAATTCTGAATTTTCAATTGTTCTCCACTAGGCAGCAGTCAATAGAGCTTAAACACACAGCAAAGAAAAAACTAAAAGTTCTAAGAAAGTTATACCATCTTTCAATATAGCTTCTAACTGAGAAGTTAGGCAAGAATCAAACTCAGTGTTTGATTATTAAACATCATAACTTTATATTGTAATTTAGGTTAAGAATCTGTATGGTAAAGTGCACAAAAGTGTTATTTTTGCTGAATTTTGTAGTAAGAGTGAGGTTCATAGAAGTTTTTATGTCTGTAAAACATTTAGTTAATCAAAGTCAAACATGGATAAAAACAATTTACTCTGATTTACAGACTCCCTTCATCTGGAAACAGCTGCTTAATGTTCTTCTTAAAAACACAGCTTGATTCTTTTGGTATTAACAAGCTATTATTGTGAGTTATATCCCTCTTTCAGTGCATAAATTCACTTAAAGTGAATGTAGAGAAGTTTATAAAATGCAAGCTTAATGTTGTTGTAACATATGTTGCAAGGTTTTGAACAGTGACAGTTTTGATGAAAGACATTTCTGCCTTGCTTTCATAAATAAAGCTTTCTTCTTGCTTGCCCTGCTTTTTAATGTCTAAGAAGCTGTGTCCGCTCTGAATGCCTCAATAAACTGTAACAAGATTATAGGAGAAGCGTAATAAACCGTGGTTTGTGTTTTGAGCCTTAAATTCTTTTATTTTTAAGAGAAGTCAAACAAATGTATCTCTAATTTTGGAATATCTTTGAGGTAGCAAATTGACAAGAACATAAGAGATATCCTACTTATTGAATCTTGCTTACAACCCAGAGATTCACCGAACACCTAGCTGTATACTCTTGTTATTTGTGCTGCTTCCTTTGCTCTTTATTCAATGGCTACAGAAGCATCTGGATTTAGTTTAGTTTTATGCATCTGATTGTTTTGACTGGGTTTTTTTAACAGGCAAAATTAATGCAAGCATCTTAATAGCTAAAATCATTGGGGTTTGCCTTTTTTGTTTTTCCTGCAAGATAAAAAAATGCACGCAATCTCTTCAAATAAAAATCCTGTTTATATTTATGACAGGTTAAAATTGTTAAACTTCTATGCATGGTCCAGTCTTCAATTCTGCTTGCCTAGCAACAAATAAAATATAAACCAAAAACAACATTCCATCTCCATCTGATGGCCTGAAAGCATCAAAACCTCAGGACGCAAAGAGACTGCTCAGACTGTGAATGCAAGAAGCAGCACATCTTTGGAAGTTGTTTTCTCTGCATCTGCCCTATGTTTATTTTACTTTCTGGTGCATCTCATGAGCTGTGAGCCAAGTATTGGACTAACTGTAAGCATGTAGGGTGTCTTCAAAGACTTGTCCTTTTCTGAAAAGAATTTGTTTTTCTTTTCTTCTCATATTTCAGCACATCAGTAGCCAAGATGTGCTTAGTAAGTTTACATGCAGCAAGCCTTATGCCAAAGTTTTCTTTTCATGATTTGTTGCAGGGTGGGGCCTTTATGATTTAAGGTGGTATTTGTCATGATATGCAGAACTGAAGAAAACAAAGCAGAAAGAACTGTTCTGTAACAAGTAATGTGAGACAAATGTTCTTTACAGACAATTAATCAACAGTGACTTACAAGAAGGTAGTTTGATTATTAAATTCAGCATCAACTGTTAATTTTCTCTTTTTGATGAGTACAAAAGTATTCTAGGCAAATGTTTTGTTTTCTTTTTATACAGGTTGGTTTGTTTTTGTTTGGTTTGGGCTTTTTTTTACTTTAATATGTCTATTGATACATTATTTAATGTCATTTCCAGGTTGACCGCCAGTCCCAATTTATTCAGGGCTACAGAGTAATGTACCGCCAAACATCTGGCCTACCTTCTCCAGCTGTGTGGCAGAATTTGGAGGTCAAAGTCCCAACTGAACGCAGTGCTGTCCTCGTCAGCCTGAAAAAAGGGGTCACTTATGAAATTAAGGTTCGCCCTTATTTCAATGAATTCCAAGGAATGGACAGCGAATCCAAGTCTGCTCGTACCACAGAGGAAGGTTAGTAAAGTGCTCAGAAAAGCCACAGGCTTCCATACCTAGCACTGGAGGTGAAATGAAGAGTGACCATTTCGGTTATGGTGTGTATGCGTTTGTTCAGCTCTATTTCTTCCACATGAGTTCTGTTTGGTAGATACAGAGGTGGTTAGGCTTTGATATCACATTCAGTTTTGTGCTGTAAGTGTTCCACAAGAAAGCACTGGGCCAGTCTTCTATTCTTTTAGTTGATACATCCTTCTAAGGTACAGGTGGCTTTGGGTCTTCCAAAAAGTGTGGACTGCAGCCATTCTTTTATAACAACTGCTGCTGCAATAAAAGACTTTAGTCTGCACTATGAAAAAAAAGTAAACGAAAGGTTTTACAGATAAGTGTTTGATATCAAGCACATCTTTCTCAATGGGTGATAATGCAGATGAACAGTTGGTTGGGAAATGAGGAGTAGTGAAGGACACATTTATCCGGTCTGCAGAAACTCCAGTCTCAAGGACATGCCACTTCAGTGGCACTGCTCAGTCCTTTGGAGGATTTCCTTAAGTACCTTTCAAGCCTCTCTGAAACAGGCAGGATTCAGGCATAGTAAACACTTTATACTACTGAAATATTCAGGCTTTTATATTTGTAGCATATAATCTGGTATATGGTTTTGCTAAAACATACGCACTCCAAGACTGCTGTTTCTAAATTGAAAAGTAAAGGGAGTGAGGTGAGATAAAAGTAATTTTAATAATTTTCTCTTAGAAGCCTATCTTTCTACCTACCAATGCAGCATTTGCCTGGAGAATCTCTCCTGTAAATGCAGGAGGTCAGAACAATGAGAGTTCATCTCTCAGTTTCACTCATTTTTTCTGCTTTTTTTTTTTTCAAAGCAAGAGAAAGAAAAACTGGTGAAGCTTCAAAATGTTCATATGGTTTCAAAGGGTTTTGAGTGCACTCTGTCCTCCTTATTGAAGGTGCATTGTAATCATCTACAGTGGTCTCCTGAGGTTTAATTTAGTGCTGATTACCAAGTACTTTTTAATTCTAGAACAGCCTTGCTTATTATTCACTTTTCTCTTTGATTTGTTATAATTATTGCCCAACATGTAAGTAATCCTGAAAATAACTTGGTTGGAGTTTGCACTATATGGATGGGGAAATTCAGTGTTCTGCAACATGTACAAGAGTGTGTAGGAAGGCATTGTCAAGTCTCATTTAAAATTTTGGAGTTTATGGTTCCCAGTTCTTTGTTCAAACAATGAAGCCTAAATCAGTTGGTAAAGAATATCTTTGCAGCAGTCTGAACAAAGCTTCTTTAAAAAAAAAAAAAAGGAAATTTTAAAAAGCTTTCTACAGGTGAAATTGCTTTTCTAGAGTTAAAATGTTGGATTTTGTCCTCTCACTGGCAGATTTTCTCCTTGTCCAATTTCAACTGATTTTTGGTGTTTATTTAGCTTCATCTAACTGTCTCTTGCTAAAGGTAAATTAAGAACTACTGAAAAAGAAGATTTTATAACTCCTGTCTATTTCTATAAAATTCTTGAGGAATGACATTATCTTTTAACTTCCTACCTTAAAGGACACTTTGTTCATGTGGAATAGTTTTCCACATAATGAGGATTTCAAAATATTTCATGCCCACATATATGTAGAACTTTCAGCCAAGGATCTGCTTTGTGGATATATAACCTTCAAGGAATGTGTTTACAAGCATCTCTTCTCAAAAAATATCAGCCTAGAACATGTAGTATTATCCCCTGACAAATGTCAGCCCCTGTAAAAAATTTTTTGTCTTTCTTGGGTGATAAAATTAAGTACTTCCATGAGAAAATTAAGTCATTCAGTAGATGCAGTTCTACAGATATTTCCTTTAATTCCTCATTTTATCCTTGTAATTATATTGGTGTTCATGTATCTCAAAAATAGCATCAACTAAATGTTTAACGAGAGTGGTTTTCTTCTCATCCACTGAAGAAAGATGGCAGTCTATTTAAATGTATCCCACTTGCTGTGTTGCCTGTGATTCCATTTCGAAAATGAGCTTTTTTAGACTTGACTTTTAAAAAATGTCAGCTATACTATTTTTAGAAAATCATTTGGAAGAGTGATATGTGCGTTGGAAGTTTTTTGTGACATCAAAACAAATAGCCCTGGTACGGGCAAAGTACGAGCAAAAGACAGTGGCAGCTTTCTGCTGGATTGAATTTTACATGCCATGTTACTACTGAGGCCTACCTCCAAAAATCAATTTTGCTGCAGTTAGACTTTTCCTCTAGACCAGACATTTGTCACAGTTCAGTATCCATCCATCTCCTGCCTCTTTGGCCTTGTGAAGGTAACAAATGGAATTCTGTTTGGCTGCGTCTGGAAAAGATGAGCAGCGATTTGGGTTCTTTCATATCTGTAAGAAGAAGCTGAGCACTGGAATAATTGACCTGTCAAGAAGCAGGCAAGGTGTTCTCCACGAGCCAGCAGCAAGGGAAATGAGAAAACGGTTTTAAAAATGTTATTTTTCAATGTGATCTATTTAATAACTGCAGCAGTGTCAGATGAGTAGCTTAATTTATATCATGGTGCCAGCTTACAGAGTGATATTATCAGAGAGAGGAAGCAGAACTATTATATACATACATGTGTTACACACATACAAAGAGGAGCTAAATCAAATATTTTATCATTTTCACTATTTCTTTCGCACTTGCTCTAGAGACAGATGACTTTTTTTTCAATTACATCCACTGTTTTAAATCTCTTTTGGAATAACTTTGTGGAGTAGTCTTTGTTTTGCACTTTGTTTATCAACACAAAAATAGGAGTCAGTAATGGAAGTCTCCTTAGCTTTTATCAGCTGCTGTCTGTCAGTGCCTCCTCACCTTAGTCCAGTTCTTAAAAATGATGCTTTCAGCTGTATTCATCAGCTGCAGTTTTAATTTTGCTTCAGAATGATCATATATCCTCCAAAAAAAACACCAACCACACATTTATAGAATATTAACTAGAATATTCCTGGAGTTTAAATGCAAAGACAAACTAATAAAGTGTGTTTTTCTTTAAATGTTAGAATCTGGTATTCATTTGACATTCCTTTACAGTCACACTCCCCACCCTCACCCCTGCAGGTATGACTATATAAGAAATTATATTTCTGAATGCCCTTTTTGTTTGAGTAATGCAAGTAAATAAGTTTGAGTGAGCTATTCCATTGTACTTAAAACCAAAAATTAGTTATACAGTGTTAAGCTTTGCCATTTTTATGATCTTTATTTTCATGTAAAATATTCTAATAAATATCACACACATACATTTATTCACAGTTTTGTTGTCATTGAATAACTTGAAGACTTTTAAAATGCTAATTTTTTACTGTGTGGCAAATTATTCCACTGGCCATAAAATACACAATGAAACTATTAACTTCACCAGTTTTATGCTTTGCACGATCACAAGGAGTAGCCCAAGGCCACCTTTGTGTGCTTCACTTGAGCTGGCTGAGTCAAATTGTCCACAGTACAGCTCCATTTCTCCCCTCCAGTGCACTGTTTCTCTGCATCAGGCAAGGTCACAAGGACTCTACTAAGCACTACTAGCTGAACCAGCATCTGAAAAGGTAGTTGTCGAAATGTGCAGCCTCCAGGGACTGTAGTATGGGTTGTGGGTTTTTTTTCTAAAATACTTTTTTTTCTGATGTAATCTTGTATGGTCCCTTGTCCCCGACTCTGATACCCTGGTTTGAAGTTGTCCTTCCTGCAACAGAGTGCTCCAGCTCTTCAGGGTTATCAGGGTAAAGACTGAGCTCAGCTCCTTGAGCCTGTGCCAGGTCAAATGCTGAGGAGCTTCTGAAGTGGGAACACAGCCACGCTCGAAGAGGTCACGGGGAACAATAATGAAATCTGAATTGGCTCAGTAGACTTGAATTCCTCTGATATCTTTGGCTGTGTTTAGTTGTGTTAAACCTGTCAGACCTTAATACAAGGATGCCAAGGGTTCTTGGCTTTTCTGAGAAGCGTGGTCCAAGGATGGTCATATACTCAGGATATCTGTTAAAGATAAGAGTCCTGTTGCCATAGAGCTTAGCTGTGAGGAAGTCACTCTAGACCAGAGGTCTGGAGTCAGGGATCTCTGACACATGATGTAAGATGCCCAAAAGCAGAAGGCTATCTAGTTTTGAATTTGGGGTGAGGGACTGATAAATATTTTAGGTTCTGGTATAAAGTCTACTAAAGTCTTCAAAATCAGCTTCTGTATATCATATTAAATGTTTTAAGATCATATTAAAGGCAATGACAAATACATGGAAGGCAAATTCCATCAGTAGTTATTAAACACAAGGACATCACCCTGGAACAAAAGGTGTCTAAGCAACAGTCTTCTGTGAATTGGAAAATTGTCCTGGAGTGGTCTTGCTATATACTCACTTTATTAGTTCACACTTTCCTATCCTCTTTGTATTAGTTTTGTTGAAAACTGGGTAGATGGACTGGGATAAATGGAATAGCTGGATTCTAGGTCCAATTCAGAGCAGCTTCTATCAATAACTTTTTCCCCCCAAGGACTATACCTTAATATAATACACTCGACCTCGGTGGCTTAGCTTGCCACTGTGGTGGAGTTTCAACACTTACCTGGAAGCAAGGGAAGGGCGAGGGGGGGCTACAAGAAACTTTAAGTGGCTGGGGAGGGCCATATTCCCAGCCCTCTGCCGTGGCAGCCGTAGCTATGGTGGGAGAGCCCCCGCGTGGAGATGCAGCAGATGCTCACAGAGGGGACCTTTCCGTAACAGGGCTTCTGCAGCCCTTGCCAATCCAAACGTCCTCAGCCAACAAAAGCACCCTGCTGTGACAGGGGCTTTGCCAGCCTAGCCCTGATCACTGTCAATGTTAATTTTTATTTTTTTTCCCCCACTTCTAGACAACTAGCAGGGCTGGCAAGCAATTGTCTTGTAGAATTGGCCTGGATGTGCACTGACCAGCAAAACAGCTGTGAATGGTTGAACTGAACAGGACTCTGAAGAGAAAGCAATTTGCCTGGGGGTAAAAAAAGAGGACATAAGTATATATGTGACCTAACTTAACACATGTCCTGTTCAGTGGCATTTGATGCAAAGCCGTGAACATTTTAACCCTTTTTCACTTTGGAGTTGCAAGGTTTTATGTTTAAACTCGTAAATGTCTTCCTCAAGGACAAATAGGAAACAAAAAAAGGATCCTTAAATGTCTGCTGCTCACATTATTATTATTATGTGGAGAGAGAAGAACCAGAAAACTTTTCAGGTCAGGTGAAGAAGCCTCACGTATGACTTCGTTGATATATATGTAACAATCCATATTTATTATGGGGGGAAAAAAGCAAATGTGAGACCAATTCCAATGCAAACTTAAGAAATGCTAAACATAAATAAATGAGGAGTGATTTGTATTGATTCTCCATTGCCACAAATTCCACATTGTCATTCAGCTCTATGCTTCTCTCCAGAACGGCATTTTTCAAAATTGACAGTGCCTAACAAAATGTGCATACCTAGGCCTGCAGGGAGTGTGAACTTTTTATGCTGCCTGCTTGCTCTTGCAGGGTTTCAGCAAAATCTGTGCTCTAGCAAATGGATTAATGTCTTGCTTCTGTTTCTTCCCTCTCCTTGGTGTAGCTCCAAGTGCCCCTCCTCAGTCTGTTACTGTCCTCACAGTTGGAAACCACAACAGCACGAGCATCAGCATTTCCTGGGATCCTCCCCCTCCAGATCACCAAAATGGAGTCATCCAGGAGTATAAGGTAGAAATTATGTCTAATGGGAGGGTTGTGTGTTTAAGGAAACTGCCTGCTTGAATTACAGAACAATAGCCATGTTTATGGATTTAGATCCTGTCAGCATTTACAGCTGCCCATATAATTATATGTAGAAAGAGGACTGACTGCTTATGGATTTCTTTTTTTTTTTTTTCCTTTAAGCAGTAGTACTGTTATATTAAAAAGTAAAAATACCATGAGCTTTATCTGGAAGAGAGGTGTAATTTCCAGCTAGTTTACAGTAGTTCTCTTTTTTGCTTTTCCCTGCTATGGAATGAGAAGAGATTTTTTTTTGTTAAGGGCTTCTGTACTCTAAAGACAGGCAGTGAAGTCCCTGTCTTAGAGTACCTTCAATCTGGCAGAAAAGTTGGCAGGAAAGATACCTTTTCTTTCCCCTGCAAAAATGCAAATCCTAACACTTCAAGGTCAAAGACTGTGGCTCTGGGAGACTACAAGGTTTCTTCTGAGTACTATGTCTGTCAAGCTTCACAACTTAAAAGTGCTGGGTTGTTTGCTCTGAGGAACAGGTTGACCAGGGCTACTATACCCAGAGTTGGTTACATGAGAGTTGTTTGCATTGGTTGTATTTTCTTCTTCTTTGTTGCTATGATAGCTCAAAGTATCCACTCCTTATATGTTATCTGAAATTTTTGTTGTAGTCTATAATTCAATACTAAGATCATGTTTACACAAGTGTATTTTGACAACACGAAAAGAAATGCACTGTGTTATTGGGTTGGAGGACGATGAAGGAAATGTTTGGGCAAGGTTCAGCTTTTTCGCAGGCTTGTGACCACGGAGCACACTGTTTGGTAAATTAACCTTGCTGTGGCTGGCTTATACACCAAGGGTGAAATTTTTAATTGAAATAGAACAGGGCAACTTTCTTGACAGTCCCACAAAGGGTGGAAATGGTGGGTGCAGCTTATTTCACACAAAAAGGTGTAATTTTTTTGGCCATGCTGTATCTTGAAGGAACACAGCATGAAGAAGGGAAAGGGTGCTTGACTTTTAAATCAACTAATGGCTCAATCTCTTCCAGCTTTTTGCTTGGTCAGAGGGATGCAGTAAATATTCACAATATTTATGTTTAGCACAGAGCTTCTTTTGTTTTGCTTTTAGTCAATACCAGGATTTATTAATCCCAGTATTTTATTGATCTAATTTTCATATCAATTAGTAATTATCTTTTGGCTTAATTAATCTTGGTCCTGACTCCAGTTATAAGTCAATATAAACCTTGCTTACAGGCAAATAAGTAAAGCATACTCCTAAACCACAAAATATGTAGATATGAAACAAAGTGGGCTGATGGTTAATAAAACCATGTTCCAGGTGAGTGTTCAGGCCTCTAGGCTGTGTATAAAAACAGCTGGAGTCACTACCTATTACATCCCTCTGTGTTAGATTAGGTGGCTGCCTGATTAGTGAGCTGGCTACAGGGAATGTGGTGCAGAGTTTAATATTTCCTTGAGTATAAAATGTCTGCTGAGGTTTCACAGTACATTTTCTAACAAATTGAAAGTAGATCTGTTGATTCCACCTCAAGCATTCAGAGCACCTGTAAATCAATTTATGAATTAAATGCCTTTAATTAGGGGTGTCTCATAGCTGCTGTAACCTGAGACCAGGACAGACAAGGAGTGAAGGAATGAATATCATAGTTTCTTGTCCTAATGCATTCTGGCCTGCAAATAAGATCTCACTGAGCTTAGGAAAACAAGGAAGCTTTTTTTCCCTGCAAACTTTTCTGTTTCACAGAAAGGAAAAAAAAAAAAAGAATAAGATGTGATAAAACACTAAGCAGGGTCAAAAATAAGGTTAAAGGCAGCATTGCCATTGCTTAGAGGCATCAGTCTGTCACTGATAGTGGTTCCACCAATACTGCTTTCTTCTGCTGTTGTTGGTATGTAAGTGTACACGTGATGTATTTATGCATTGATTTTCTTGAGTGGTAGTAGATGCTTTCTTTAACAATACGGACTGAGTATATGCAGATAACATCAAATGAAGAAGTATCCCTAGAAGGTCTTGGTTTTGGTCTTTTGCTTTAGAGAGGTCTATAAAAATACCAGAGAGAGACAGAGCACTTTGAAATCGTAGACATTTCTCATTACAAAATGCCAGCAGAGATTATAGAGTGGTTTTCCTGTTTAATTAGATAGTAACTGAGCCAGGAGCTGATACCTGGATGTAAGTAATCACAAAGGCAGCAGCAAAAAGTGAGTTTATACTTACTCCATTTCATAAATTTTAAATATCCCTGTTGTACAATGAAAAGAAGTTGAAAATAATTTTGAAAATAATTTTGAAAATTGTCTGTTCTTTAGTACTTTAAAAAGTGTTTCAACCTGTGCTCATGTTATTCAATGTCTTTTTGGTATTCAGTGGGAAATTTAGAAGGGAAAAATGTTTTTAAAGGAACGATTTGGTGGTAATCATGTTACTGAACAAGATTGCAATTAATGTATAACATCTTTTTCACTTGGGTGATCTGGTCTGGGTTTCTAAGAAGTATAACCACTGAATTTGCATTCCATGCAGAGCCAGAGTCCAGAGAGTTATTTGCAAGTAGTCTTTGCAGCTGCCTTGGTCCTGTTGTAATCTAGAACAGTTTTTTGAGCTAAATCGTTTCAATTTCAGCTATTCCTGGACATTAACATTGTTAAGAATCCCAGAATAAGTGATTGTCTTGAAATACCTTGATATGTCATATCTATGCACAATTGTGTGAGTGTGAAGAATTTCGTTTATTTTAACACATCAACTTTTGTCCCAGATCTGGTGCCTAGGTAATGAGACTCGATTTCATATCAACAAAACAGTAGATGCAGCCATTCGGTCTGTAGTAATAGGTGGCCTATATCCAGGTATTCAGTACCGCGTGGAAGTTGCTGCAAGCACCAGTGCAGGTGTGGGAGTAAAAAGTGAACCACAACCCATAATAATTGGTAAGTGATTATTCTGTTGTTTTGTTTTGCCTGGTTTTTTCTGTCAGAAATGCTTTCATAAATCACTTCTGGAAGCATAAAAATCCACAGAGCAAAAGACGAGATTTGAATAGAGCCTGGTTAGTTAGCTTTTAACATCCCACTGCCTCCTGATGTTGTGTCTTCCCTTCATGCAGAGTTCTTGCAGCCAATGGAGGGAAATATGTTCCCAAGACATATGAGAAAATGCAGATTGTCTAGTGAAACTGATTTAATGTGGGTTTTTTAATGAATTTATCACTTCTGCAGCTTGACGGATTTATGGAACTAACAGCCCGAGTTCCCTTTTCCTTCTGTTATGATGACTGTAATGTTGCCTTACTCACTCCATTAGTGCCTAAGGTACTGTTTACAGTTGTTTTCTGAGCATTTGAAGTCAGTGTTTCTCAGGTATCCCAAGCAGACAATCCTCCTCTGACAAAGAATTAGTGGCCTCTAGACCAAATAAGAGCAAAGGTAGCATTATCACCCCTGCCTTTGAAATGGCTGTTTCTTAGCAATGTTTTCCATGCTGAATTAATTTCCTGACCTGAGTGAAATACAGATTCTGTTTCTTCTGAAATTTTTCCTGAATATAAAATATAAAGGCGGGAACAATACGAGTGAATAGGAGTAACCTTATTTAGCAAACCTGAATTGAGCTGTGCAAAGCAGCTCCTCTTTTGAGTGCATAATACAGAAATTTTCTTGCTCTTATCTGTATGATCTAATTTAGTTAGTATTTTAATAGGCCTTTGTTTGTTTGTGGGACTTTTGTTTTTATTAAATATTTTCTTTCTAGAAAATGTTGCCAACGTGCTGTCCCAAACACGGACTATTCTGTCATGTGTAGACCTTTATAAGGCCATCCCTTAAGCATTGCTTAAATGTTTCATTATATTTATGTTCCCCATTCATCAAAGCAGAAACTAAAGTACTTCAACTTTGGGAGACAGAAATACAAGAGTGGAGGTGAAGGTAGAACTGGTAGAAAAGGCTGCCACAGAAATGCCAAAAAAAAAAAAAAGGGGGGGGGGGGGGGGGGGAGAAAAAATAATTCTAGATTTAAAGCAAGAAATCACCTAATAGGTGTGGATTTTGGACACCTCTGTGTCAATAACTGATGTTGTTAGACTTGTCTGTCACTGCATCCACTTTGAGCAGGACTTCCTTTTCTTATTTCAGTAGGGAGTCCATCTAACTCGGCACTACACTTGTTTCAGCAAAGCACAGAAGTGTGTTGTATTTTCAGTACATGAGTAGCCTTGAGTCACTTAATGTGTTATGAGTTAAACTTGCACCAGAGGTCTTCACTGGATGATTCCCAGAATGCTCAGCCCCACATCTGGGTACAGTCCTTCATCCTGATTTCTTCCATACAGAAAAATGACTGGTACAATTGAGAGTTAAATGCAGAGAGATCTGCATCCCCCCCCAGGAAGGGGGAAAGGGATGTCAGGGTCCAAACAAAGTAAGAAAGAAAGACAAAAATTCGTTGGCATTTAGAGATTTAATTTTGCACCGTTAATCTTAGTGATATTTATTTGTTCCTTAAATGATACCAGAATGTCTGCATCAGCAAGTCTGGTGGCATCTTTCACGTTTAAGAGTCTTTTGCATGAAAATTAAAGAAGAGTATTTTTTGTTTGGGTTATATTTCTGTTCTTGTTTTTGTTTTCCCTTTTGGTAGCCCAAAGCTGGATGTAGTTATTATATATATGGTCTCCCTTTTCTTTAGGTCCCATTTTTTAATTGATTATTAATTGCTGGTAGTTATTTCTCAGACTATAAATTTGCTTGTTAAAGGTAGCAGTGTTTAAGTGACACCCTTTCTGGAAAAATTGAGTTGGTGCCAGTCAGTGTTTGATGGGAAATCAAAAAACATAAAATATTAAATTTTTTTTTAAAGTAAATTAAAAAAACTAATTACATGGAATAAAACTGAACAAATGAATAAACCTCAAAACAATGAATGGGAAAAAATTATTGAGTGATTGTATGTGGCCTGGTGATTAGCTATACTATTAAACAGCTTGCAAACAAAATGAACAACTCCAGAAAAGCAGAATTGTGGAGAGAGTAGGTCAGCGATGCAGAAGAGTTTCTAAACAGTACAGCTTTCATTGTCATGAAATACACAGACCAGTGTATAAAAAAAGAATGATGTAATTCTTAAATACAGAATTTATTCTTCTAAGAAGTTTGGGGTTTTTTTCTGAAAATGACTAATTTGCGTGGTGGATAATCAACTAGTGCTGTCCCAGAGCAATTCTAGGTAACAGACCTGTGACAATCCAGAAAGTAAAACCAGGAACAGTCAGAGGCATATTATTTCTTTAGTCAGGAATTTTCTCACTGCTACAGGAATCCTGTGCCCGTAAGTCAAGCAGAATGCTGAAAAATTTAATGGAAGACTCAAAGGGAATCAAGAATAAAAATTTTATGATCACTAATGATATACTAAAAAATTGTCACTTGGAAAACCAGAAATAAAATTGGAGATAATGGCAGTGTTGGTTAATGCCATAGCTATTATTTCTCTTCATCAGTTGGCCTGTTCACTCTTACATTCCATCATTGGCATAATAATATGAGCAACAGCTGCAAACTTTCACAGTAATAGGTACAATCGAATCTGATGTGTCTAATTAATTTTTGGTCCAACAAATTAGTTTTGTTCTTCATTACTCTCCAATGGGAGGAAGACATTATATTTCATTATGTTTTTGTCTTCAGGAACAATGGAGCGTTACAGGTCGCACACTTCCCTTGTCTATGTTCTAATTAGTTGAACTGACAGCATTGTTACAGAAACACCTGCAGTATATGAAATAGTACACTGGTGCCTTGGATGACATATTTATTACTTCTGTTTAAATATTATATAAAGAAGTACAAAACTAATGCCATTTTTTTCCTCAACCCCCAACAATTATATTAATTTTATCAAATGTCAGTGGATATCATTCATCTGTATCCATTTATTTTTCTGTCATCAAATTCAAAAAGCATATGTTATTTTGACATTTAAATTAATTATTACTTTTGCAGTTGTAATTGCTAGGCACAGAACGGTAAGAGCAAGCAACCAGACTGCAAACTTTAGAAGGTAATTTGGAGACAGACTGTATCTTCTCTTAGAGAGGGAGAGAGTAAAGTCCATTGAAAGGTCTCCACAGGCTCTTTGCAGTTTGCTCTCACATCCTCCATTCTCAAAAGACTGGTTTCTGACCTCAGAGAAGAAGATGGGGTCCTCAGATGTTTTGGAGCTGGTGCTTTTCTTGAGTCCAGGAGCACCTGCTTCTAAAGCTGGTGTCTTTTCCTGCTCTATTCCATGGCAGCACAGCTGCCTCTGAAGCAGTGCAAACATTACCTGTTTTCTCACCATGCCACTGCTTTGGCCTCTCCTCCAAAGGGCACAGAAATTAACTGTAAGTTAATGGCAATTAGAGCAACGCTAATTCCCGTGCTGATTACTACTAGAAAATCAATTGTGTGCCTGGAAGAGCATGCCATAGAGTGAGTGCCTCTTTCTATTGGTTTTACTCGCAGCACTTCCTCTTTCAGCACTGGAGTGCACCCGTGATTGGTTCCGTGGGCAGAAAAAACAGGGGAAAATCAGATAAAGAGACATCTCTGTGTCCCTTCTTTTCACCTTGCCAGACGTGCTTACTCAGTTTCATTCTCACTTTCTGCATCAGGACTGGAAACTATTGGGTCTTTGGCAGAGGCAAGAGAGGAGAGGAGTGCATGGAAAAGGACAGCTGCAGCTCCCAGACCCTAGTGTTAGTAGAGCTTACCAGCATGGACAGTTCATGATGCCAGTACTGATGTACATTTATACATTAGCAAGTCTAGTCTGTCAGCATCCTTCTGTGGGACCTATTTTGCTTGAGGGAAGCCTCTTTTGTTTCTTGCCCAGAACGACTGAAAGCAAGCCAAGCCCTAGCACAGTTTTAACAGTCTGTTTGCAAAAGCAGACGGTCATCATTGCTAAATATTGACATGGTGCTGAAAGAGAGAAAGCTTAATAAAATCCCCGAGATCACCAGCAGTGTGATGGCAATGAGATGCAGTGCATCGTGTTTCTTTCTGACTGACTCAGCCCGGCTCTGAACACGATCGAGGGCCTGAAGCTCCACCTTGGCTGGGGCAGTGCTGGGCAGAGCCAGTCCCCGAGGGAGCGGGGCAGGAGGGACACACTCAGCCTGGCAGGCCTTCTATGAGAGATCCCCATCCACAACTGGGCTGGTGTAAGCCCTGGGTCACCTCAAAGAGGTGTCTATGGAGACAGAACTGGGAGTATCCGACTTCCCACATCTGTTTGAGCCAGCGACCCTGTGCTGGGTTTAGGCTGAGGCTGGCAAGCTGGTCTGTTGAAAGAAATGAGTGGTAAATCTAACGCATTGCTGAATTACAGAAGAGGAACACATACGTTTTCACCGCAAGGCATAATGATGCCATACTTTTAACAATTGCCTGTGAATGACCATTTCAGTGTTTTATTGCAATATTCAACTACCTTTATGTGTGTGTGATAGACTCTCATAATTGAGAATCATAGTGTTTGTATCTTTCTTATCTCAGTAGAGTAGCTACTCTTGCAGCTCTTCAGCACACACGCAGGCATCTGGGAATATTGCATAAACACTTCAAGGACCGAGCTCTATAAACGCTTTTACCGGAAATGATGGATAATCCTTCACGAATTTCAAAACTGCAGATGTGGGCAGTTTATATCAAATGTACATAGAATCAATATTCATGGTTTGGCTTTTTTTTGCAGAAAAATATGTTCTGCATTTCCTAATTTTAAAACTAACTATTTTTGACAAGGCAAGATTTGAAGTACAAAACTGCTGGCCCTAGAACTCTGTGCTTTAGCATTTCCTGAGTTTCCATTCAGATTTTTATGATCAGTTGTTTTCAAGCCAGACATGAAGCTTTTTCTTTTATAAATGTTCCCTTTTCGAGAAAGAGTGGGACAAAAACATTGGGAGCATCTACTGGAATTTACAGTTTTCTTATGTAATATACAATTTAAAGTCCTATACACTAATTTTTGATTCATGTCACTTTATTTTAGATTCTGCATAAAAATGATGTCTTACAGGTTCACATTAAGAATTTATCATGCATACTGTAGATGAAAAAAATAGCATCTGTTGCTGTGATTGTTTAGAGCTTAGAGTTAACTATGTGATTTTCTGCTTTGTGTCAAAGCTGGTACACTTAGAATTTGTATGGATTGTTTTCTGGAAAATGCATTTTATTTTTTATTTCGAATTTCAAAACTCTAGCATTTGGGGAAAACAGATGAGTTAAGTAAGAATTTTTGGCATGCTGACAGCAATGAGAGAAGGAACTGTCTTCTGATATTCTAGCATATTATGTGTTTGGATTTCTCATTTGGAAAAAGCTATTTGTGATTGCTTGATTTATTTTTTAATAGTTTCCTATAATCTGTTTTCTCGTTATTGTGTCCTGTATATAATTATGTAAAACCAAACCAACAAATACAAATATTGTAGAAAAAGAAGCCCTGGATTTACATCTGTTAGATTACTTGGGAGTGTGCTGTAGATCTCTCCTTTCAAATATATGTTTGCAAAATGGATATGGATTTACTCTCTAGAAACAGTGGGTTTCTGATGTGCATTGTCATTCCTTAAACTTCTACTGTGGATAATTCTTTCGAGGTCCATTACTTTTGGGGGTCTTCGGGTTTTTTTAATTTTCATTTGCACTACTTTGTTCCTATTTGTGTCACAGAATCCATAATAACCACATTCTGTTGAATTTCTTTTGTGCAGGAGGCCGTAATGAAGTTGTCATCACCGAAAACAACAACAGCATAACTGAGCAAATCACTGATGTTGTCAAACAGCCTGCCTTTATAGCTGGCATCGGTGGTGCATGTTGGGTAATTCTGATGGGTTTCAGCATCTGGCTGTACTGGCGAAGAAAGAAGAGGAAGGGGCTCAGCAATTATGCTGGTAAGAACAGTAGCTTATTACCATCTCATCAGTTTGATCACGAAGAGAACAGGGGCTGTTAAACCTACTTAAAAAAACATGTCCAACTTCCAGCAAAAGTGTCGTGGGTGAATTTTGTATGCTTGTTTTTAATGTATGCTGTGAAACTGCTGGTGTATGAGAAGCTTCAAATGCATTGCTCGGTACCACATTTCATCATTATCGTATGACACACTTTTTCAACCTCCAGCATATCTAGCATTAAAAAAAAAAGCACAAGGAGGATTAACCTCTTGTTCCTTCCTCAGAAGGCACTCTGTTAGCAGTTCTGCTCTATTTATATGTTCAAATATGAATTAGACTAGACCCTCACAAGGAAGGTTAGAGAGTATTTGGTCTTCTCCTTCATTCCCTTGCATTTCCATGTATCTGAAGCCATGTGCATGGGAAATAAATTGAGGTCCTTAATCACTGACTTCATACCTGTAGCTGGAAGAGAAGAGTGATGTATTAGACAGAGAGGTGTGGTCAAAATTTTCCTCTGGCAGAAGCCATAAAAAGTTTTGTCTTGGAGGTAGAACATCTTGCAATGTCCTCTTGCACTAGAGGTTTGCTCCAGTTACAAATTAGTTTTTGAAATCTACATTTGGAAAAACAAATGCACCTGCCAAATGAAAATATTGTCATCTTTCCCCAACTTCTTTGTATTGTGTACTCTGTGCTTCAGGATACTTATGAAGTTTTAAGAAGTCAGGTGAACTGCCACAACTCTGAAGGTCACTCTGAAGCCTAATTTAACACATAAAACCCCTCTGTTCTTCAAGTATTGATACAGGTTCTCTTGGAAGTGCTTATTAACATTTAAAAAGAGAAAACATCTTCTTTCTGTGCAAGATTTGCCCAACTGAGGAAGCAGCATATTTAATGTTGACATTTTATCACACTAAAGTTACACAAGTGCTCTTCTATGACGAGTGATCACATGCGAACCGGAGGACACAGTCTCCCTAAGTAGCTGAGCATCTCTAACTACTTGCCAAAACCCCACATTCATTCACAGCCAAACTGTCCTTCTCAGCTTAGCATTAGCCATCATCAGACTCCTCAGTGTCCTGACTGGGCTCCCTAAACCAGAAGGAAAGACGGTCCCTGTTATTTTTCAGTCCTTCCTGCTGGATTTGTTTTCCACTGGCTTAGTGAAACAGGGCAGGTCAAGAAGACATCAGACAAGCAGTGGAAGCAGAGGGAAGAGAGACCAGTGGCTTTTTTTTTGGACCTTCTTGGTTCAACAACCTCCTCTTGTGCCACCATGTGACTTCTGTCATTCATGGGTTGTGCTTTTTGACAAGGTTGTTTTTCTTTTTTTCCTTTCCTTTGACAGCAGTGACTTTTGCTTTTTGAGGCAGGATGTTGTTAATTCAGAAAGTAATATATCACTTACACACCTATACATTGTTTATATGATATATCATTCAGATCCCAAGATTTTTCATACTAGGGGACAGCTGTGCTGTTATTCCTCTTAGGAAAGTTTTGGACACAAGCTAAAATTAGTCTTTTCTTAAAAAGGAGAATTATTAGCCCTGTATGTGAGTTGGCATACTGGGGGGTGAGCAGGGAAGAATGGAGAGCAAAGTCTTTTATACTTTTAAATGCATAGCTGTAAATAATTATAATAGTTGTAATAAAATGTGTCTCCTGCAACTCATTCTGTCTCATGATGTTTGCTGCATCTAAGTGTGATGTGAACATTGCATCATGAAATTGTGTATGCTTTCAGCAAGGAAACTAGATAACAGATCATGCTTCAAAATTCATCCTAATATTTACAACTTTGAGAACAGCATGTCCACAGAGAGTCTTCAAATGTGACTGTTGAAATTCACTGCTCATCTTTCTGACCATCATTTGTCATTGGCTGCTGGCTGGTTAGTGCTTTAAGCTCAGCTGTTATGTCCTGCTTATGATATTCAACCACAACTGAGTAAATTCCAGAGGAAAATCGTGCCCTGCAATTAGTACTTTTTTTCAGGGTGTGTAACTCACAATGTGTTTGCTTTCTTGTTTTGCAGTTCAGTCCTTCACCTTCACCCCTGCAGGTACTGTCCATTAGTCTGTCTCTTACCTCACCAACACATCATTGCAAACACTAGTTATCTCAGTGTTTATGAACATGTGAGATATGCAGAATCAAAACCAAATACAAGGAGAAATACTTCGGCTGCCTATCTGTGATAAAAATGTAGCATTCATTTTCCTATGATTCCAGGGAAACATCATAAAATCTGCCAGGATTAATGTCTTTGTCATTATAATTCTCCATACTTACTCATTTATTTAACTCCTTGAAATAAATGCAGTTTTGAAAGTAATTTGCAGGACAAGATGCTTGAACTAGCTTAACATAAACAAGCATTAGTCACATATAACTGAATTTTGATTTTAAAGCTAAAGTATCTTGAGCATTTTTTCAGTGGAGAAATGGACTTTCTTCCACTCTAGCTCTTAGTCACATATGTTTGATTTACTGTGAGGTGTTCAGATCTTCAAGCAATCTAGTGATTAAATGAAGCACTCATTTCTTTTACAGGACTTTTGGAATTGAAGCATTTTCTTTTTTTTTTTTTTTTTTTCTGACTACCCAGTTCAAAGCTGGTATCCTATTTTTCATATCTTTAAAAAGTTAGCATACGGTAGAGCAAAATCATAAACAAAAAAAAGATATGTGAAGGATAAACGAAGTGTGGCTGAAACAGCAGGTTGCAAACAGCTTACTCAACATATGGATAGCCAGGAAAAATAGGTATACAATTAATAGTAACAATTAATACAAATAAATAACTTCTGCTCTCATACTTAATCTCGACACTTAAAAACTCAAAATTAATTGTACCTCAGTGTTACAGTGTGAAAAACTGATAAATCTCAGCATTTTCCGGCAGAAGTCTGTAAAGTTTTTTGTGTGTAGTTTGGCCCCCCAGTTTCAGTTACCAGAGCTGTCTCCTCTTCTGTCCCCTCTGCCATCCACGTGATAAGAGTCCAGTCCTCCTTCTGCACTGCTGAGCCAGTCCTCACACTCAGGTAGCTGCTCTCACTCTTGCTTGCCTTCAGCCACAGCTTCTGTGTTTACCTCAGCAGGAAAGGGCAAATGACTGTCAGGGCAGGTGAGCGGAGGTGGTGGTGTCTGCCCCGGGGGCCTGTGGTATTGTGAGGAAGAAGTGTCCTTGTGGAAAAGCGCTGGGGGCTCAGGATTGCTCCTCTAGCTCCCAGGCAGGTTTGGTCAAGTTAGTGTGAGTAGTGGCACAACATGTCCTAACCTAAATGTTCTACTGGCTTTTTTTTGAGAGACAACATAGGATTTTTTCCAAAATGCTTCTTTGCGCTTGGTTCTGTCAGCTGTCTCTAACTGTGGTGGGTTTTTTCCATTGTGTTTGTAGCATACATTGGCATGTATGTTGTGCTGGAACCACAGTGACTGTGCAGGATTTAGAGCTCCTGATCCACATGTGCTGGGCAACCAGGATATGTCAGAGGCACGGCCAAAAGTGTGCTTTTTAAAGGTAGTTTTGACATCTTGTGGACTTTGTAGAACTAAAACAGCACATAATTCTATTTCCTGGCCTATCATCATTTCTGGAGGCACTGAAAACCTAAGTCATCCAGTAGTCAAGTCCAAAAAAATCATTAATTCAAAAAAAGGTTTTCCTTGCAACAGAACATAGTCCATGTTTTTTATCTTTATACCTAGAGTTCCATAAGAAACTTCATTAATTCTCTAGTATTTGAATTTGCCATTGGTAATATAATTTAGACAAACATATCTATGCTTGTGAACGTTTGTCACTCACAGCTGTATGTTGTTACCTTCAAAGTTACGATTCATAAACGGTTTGGTTTTAGATATAATTATTTAGACAGTGCTATGTAGTGTTCAGAATCTCTTCAGAGACAGCTGTCAATGAAATTTTACTAAAGATGAATTTATCCTAATACACTCAGATTTTAAAAGGTGCACAACTTTTGTTCAGACATCTGCTTTAAATCCATCAGAGAGCTGCAGAACATGCACATTTGACTGTGTGGTAAAGAGAATTGAATCTATTAGTGGAACATTCATATACTTACTTTATTTCACACACAAAACAAAAACCTATTATTTCTGATGTGAATACTTTTTGGTCTGTTTTTCTTCAGCTGTTTTTGCTTTTGTGTAGAATATAGAACACTAAAAATAGGTTTTTTTAAAGTCTGGATCCTGCAGTTCAATAATTACTTGCTAAAAATATTCTTTTAAGTCATTTTCAGATTATGGGTCATTGACTATGGTCATTTGTTATTTGTATTCTGTTATTAGGCTCCTAAGATGTATAATTTCTGCTGTGTGACTAAACTACTGTAACACTCCATGTAGGAGAAGAGAAAACAGCAAATCTCAGGCAATTGGTAATGATTTGTGTCAGAGAAGAATAACTGATTGAGTTAAGTTCATTGAGCTTTCTGTCTTTGTGAACATTTTCATAAGCACTGAGTAATTGCTCAGATTGGTCACAAATAAAGTGACATTGAAAATCATAGCTAAATCTTTTTAGTCGTTTTCAGTTGAACTGACTCGAGTAGTTACTGAGCCACAATTCCATACATCACTGTTCTTCCAATTCGCTTTCCCCCATCATGACTCACCAGGCGTTGATTCTCAGTAATACCAGTACTACAAAACATATGATTAGCTAATATGTTTGTTAGATTACTGCTGATAAGTAGTAGTGTCATTGTCTGCAGCTGTACAAGAACTATACAATTTTGTTACCCTAACATACTATCAGCAAAACCAAATCTGGCACAGATGCACTAAATATACAAGTGCTACTCCTTTTCAGCCATCTCTTCTGTAATATAAAGGATGGATACTTTTGTGAGTTTCTCTGAAAGCTAAAGTACTGCTGCACTGGGGTTTTTTGGTATTTTTATGGTTATCTTTTACTCAGACTGCCTGGATATAAACCCACAATGTGGGCTTCCACATGATACAAAGATAGATGGCACAAAGGAAATACCTGAACACTTCTTGTGTAACACATGGATTATTTCAATACTGTATTACAGTGGCAGCACAGAATTAATTTATTTATCTCCTTATCTTTCCTGTGCCCTCAAACATGTTGTGCCAGTACCCACTCACTTGAATACTCAGGTGTTTTCAAGTGTCTAGGCTATCAGCCATGCAAAAGAAGTAAATATGTATTTGAACTTATGAGTAGGTAAGCTTATTTAGTGACTAGTGCTCCTTGGGATTAAAGATTTCACAGAACTGAGTAAACAAAAAAGAAATTAAAAATAGATAGAGATTCATGAAATGCTACACATTTTATTTGCAACTGCTGAAACTATTAAATGCGGATAAACTATATGACAGAATCATCCAAAGGTAGACAGAAGATTTGATGGAATTTTTATGTCCTGATTATCTGTTCTGAGTTAATGCTTATTAAAAGAGGATTAATCTACATTCATATTTGAGAAACAGCTTATCAGAAAAAGGAATGAGTCTTGGCTGGCAACATTAAAGTTTTCATTTGCAGTAGGAAAATGTGGCCTACTAGAGATAGCATACAGAAAGCTTTCTAAAGCTTTCTTTCCTCAGAATGTCAACTTACTATACATTCATATTTTTCCAGTTCTAGCAGGCATGAAGATTAAGTTTAACCTTGTCAGATAATATTAGTAAATGATTTTGGTACCTCCTTATATATTTAATAAAAAGCATCTGAAAAGCTCCTTAATGTATGCTGGTTTTCAAACAAATATATACAATATAATTTCCTGAAATATTTATGCATTTGAAATGCACTTTGGATTATATTTCTGCATTTTTGCAGTCCTTGAAGTATAAGCTGGTGGGGATTCCTTCAAAATCTCTCTATGCAGAGGTTTTTTTTTCATCTTCTTTTGAAAACCAATCTCATCCCTGCAGGTCTTCAGCCTTTCTAAGAACATATATCAGATGCAAAGAATGCTGAAAGAGCTTTTTCGCTTCCTTGGTGATAAAAAGCAAGGGAGATGGGTGGGTCAGCGATAGGGACATCCTTCCCTTCCTCCTCTTACATTGCCCCTCGAAATTTCTCTGCTGCTTTTTGAAGTGGAGACAGGATGAATAAAGCCAGCTGTCTGTGTGTTTTATTTTTACAGTGACATCTACAAGCCTGCATTGCATTAAGTATGCTCCTATTCAGGCATTTAGACTTGTTTTGTAATTGCAGAAATCAAACTGCAGGCAAAAATGCTGACAAAATGTATGGCAGGAATGATAAACATAGTGCTTGTGTTGGCAGCCTGACCATATCTTCTGTTGTTAGCTGTCTTTCCTTTCACAACATTGATTCTAAAAGAAAGGCACCTTCTCTATCCAGCCTTAGGTAGCCCATTCATGGATGGCATCAGGAATACATTTTGGATTTTTTTTTTTTTCTGTAGCATCTGGTGACATGTCCACACTTCAAGAGGAATGGTGGCACACTTAATTAATATTCCAGAACCTTTTCCATCAAGCATAGTAAATAACTAAAATACTTCCTTGCTTGTTTTCTCATTGCATACAGTGGTATACAGGGTATAAATGAAAGAACCTGTATTCTTTCCCAGTTCCATACACATCATATAAGCCAGACACAGTCTTCTCCAGCAAAAATGATGTCACTGCAAGACAAGTTCTTTTTAATAAACTAAGCTGAACCTTTCTTCTAAAAACAGTGCTTACACTGGAAGTGTGTAAGATTATTTAACGAAAAAACAAACAAACAAAAAACCAAACAAGAAATAGTTCCCACCACCAGGATACACAGATAGAAGGAAAAGGAGCAAGTGCCGTGCTGCTTGTCTGTTCTCCAGTCTCATATGCCACAGCCAACCTGCAGCAATTACAACTCTAGCAAAGAGGTTTTGGTGTCATGCCTTCCCGATATGTTTCTCACAGCGTGCCTTGGAGTTTTCCCATACCTGACTACACAGGAAATAAAATGCGTCAGGCAAACATTGCTGCAGTCTACTACCAGCTCCTCCGTTTCAGCTTTGCTTTGTAAAGGTACACAAGGGATATAAATATTTTGAAGACTGCAAGTATTGTTGGGATTTTTTTTTCCATGTGATAGTTAAAATATCACACAGCTGTGTGTGTTACTGGAGTGGTGATAAAATTACTTCAAAATTATTTCTGGTACATGATAGTCTAAACAAGAGCATTAATCCCAAGCATCTTTTAGAAAATATGTTTTACTGGAATTCCCTTAAATCTGTAAACTTTAGTAAAAAGGGTTGTTACGAAATGAGCCTTTGTTTCTCATTTGCCTTATTTCTTGTCCTTTTGACAAATGCAGAAAGTTGGAGAATTCAAGTATTAAATTTGAAAGGGAGGAGGAGAAAGGAAACATCATCTAATGTACTTTTGACCAAGATACTTTGAAACATCCAGGCAGTGCCCATGTCTTTGCATATTAACATGATCTTCACAGCACTTCAGATTATTTACTTTTAAGCAACGAGTGATATAGTCATTTGACAGCCTGTTAGAGAAGGCACTGTTGGCTCTAAAATGAATTACCTGCAATGTTTTACCATGTCTTGTTTTTCAATAGCAGGCTTTTATTTAATACTTTCCATACTTGCATTTTGATTTTCTTTTCGTTAATTGGTTTGATTACATCCTTTCAAAATTCAGCTATTAACCATTTTGATGTGACATATGACTGCTGTGATTTTCTGATATTGATATTAGTCCGCTCTGCAGTGAAGGGTAATTAATCACCCTACCTAAGCACTCTTCCAGCAGAGCTTCCAGAGGGGCCAGTTTTGTCCCCTTTGCTGAATGTAGGCTGTGAAATTATCCTAGGACTTAATAAAGTGACTAGGATTCTATAAAGTATTGAAAGTATTTTCCCTGTGGATTTATGCCATTGCTAATTCTTTTAATGATGAAAAAATTTCTATGTGTAAGTAATTTGGTGTA
Organism: Acropternis orthonyx; assembly: GCA_035583155.1. Taxonomy (NCBI): domain Eukaryota; kingdom Metazoa; phylum Chordata; class Aves; order Passeriformes; family Rhinocryptidae; genus Acropternis; species Acropternis orthonyx. The sequence goes on along the minus strand of JAWWEU010000001.1, from coordinate 10,174,544 downwards.
GTAATTTTGTCTGATTAGAATAGTGTATAATAGCCTAATTCTGGATTGGTATAGTTTGGACCAATACTTGGAAAATCATGCAAATATTCTGTGAGCTAGAATTTAATGATGGAAATTTCTGTTTCTAGGAAGGTAAATAGTATTTCCAAACCAAGGCCTATTTTAAAATAAACTGTCCCTAGACTTTTCCATAACTCTCTGAAATTCAAACCCTCATCTTGTCAGGGGCCTGCATGTGTCCAGGACATTGGTATAATTTAATAGTCTGTCTTATCTATGCTTGGCAATAAATAATGAGATATTGCCACTGAGGACCAGAGTAGTCTGTTGGCCTTGATTCAAAATATTTGCCAGTGCTTCAAAAAGGAGCATCAAGTGTTGTCAATTAGCATCTCACCAATAATGTGGGTTTACCTATATTGCCCTGAAATGTAATCCTGTTAATAAGCTAGATAAGGGAGAGGCTGTTTTTTGTCAAACACCCATGAATGGAGACATAAAAACAATTGTCTCCCTCTGATTATGTCCTTGCCATCCCCTATGGATGGAAGACTGGAAACACTTTTTTTTCCCCAGTGACACTGGCATGTATGCACTTATGTGTGGGTGCCTGTTCTTAAACTGTTCTTCTAATGGAAATGGTGCAGCTGTGTGCTTTTTCCCGTCCCTTCAGCTGTAATAGAGCTGTCCCCTCTTTCCCAGGACTGTTTGTCCTGGGAAATGGCATATTTGTGTGGTGACATTATATTACTGCATTACGACATGATGTTATTAACTCACTGGTGCAATGTCATTATGTACTGAAGCAAAAGCATGACAAGAAAACAATTTCATCACATGGCTCAGTCTTGCAATGCAAAGTCATATGAAGGGGGCTGTGGTAAATGCAGGCCTTTTGCCCAGATGGCTGATGTGCCTTGCAGGCTGCAGAGTGAGTTGGTGTCAATCAGTACCACCCAGTGAAATCCTAAACAAACCGTAACCCTGATGTGCTTGATCCTCTTCTTATCATTTCTGTACTTTGTTATGTGATGATGCCAACAAGCCTCTGATCTTGGACACTGAGCAGTTTGAATTGTTACTTTTAATGATTACTAACTGATTTTTCCCTGTCTTATATGTGTGTGCTTGTGTGTGTGTATGTTTGTTTGTTTGTTTTCCCAACCAAAACACAGTCACTTTCCAAAGAGGAGATGGAGGACTAATGAGCAATGGAAGGTATGTTTCTTTGTATAAAGGACTTTCCTTTGTATTTATTTTTAAAATTAGGGATCTGAAAAATGCTATACGTGATGCACTTGGGTCATAACCGATCACTGGGAAGACTGACAACCCCAGGAGGAGTTAAGTAGCTTACCATGGGGTTTAATGACCTATTTGTTGTGCACTTTGTAGGAATCAAGCCCAGATGTTTCATATCTCCCAGGTGCCCTGGAAGAAATGAGTAGTAAATATCACGAAGAATGTGTTCATTTGTTACCAGGATGTTTATTGCATTAATTAGACATTAGCAAATGAAGTTGCTGTTGTTTAAGACTCCTTATTGGCTCCCCCTAAATTGCTGTGAGTGAACAATTACAGTTAATCGATCACGAAATAAATGATTCATGGATGATGAATAGGCTGTAGATTGATAGGACTGGATTCCACAACTTTGGCTACTCAATTGAAATTGATAAAAGCTGATAACGGGCCCATATATCCTCATCTATTTTCCCTTTGCCAATATGGAGATTGTAATTAGGCCCTGGTAATAACTTCCAATCTCCTGTTTAATCAATATTTTAGCAAAAAGAGATTAGGCCTAATGAGAGGGAGTAGATGTGGCGAGAATGTGGCTGGGCCTTCCTATTGTGGTTTCCATAGAAACCGATGTTTCTCTTAGGGATTGTGCCAGGCGGGGGTCTATAATGCACAGTGATCGGAGATGTTGCTCCTACTTCAGGAGTGCTTTAATAACCTAGAAAGGCTGCAGAACTGTGGATGGCTTTTTGTTTTCGTCTGGGGGAAGGGGGTGTTCTGAAGGAAATTACCTGTTTTCCCTGATAAATAAAAATGCAAACAATCCACCTGCCTTGCTAAATTTCTGTTTGTCCTGGGGTGAGAGAGAGTCATGATTCCTTCATGGCCTGAGTGTGCCTTCTCTTTCACTGTGCTTGCTGTTTAATACTGCTCTCAAAGCTGGGAATTACAGAAATATAAAAGCCATGCAGTAGTGGCAGACAGAGATAGCTGTGGACTTTCCATTAATCCTACTCAAACCTGTTTGCCTCTAAACCATCCAAGAGTGCTCAGAGAAAGAGTTACCAGCCTGTAGATGACAGGCATGCATTTGGGATGCAAGGGAAGGAAGAAATAGTAGCCCAAAGTCCTGGAAATGGCTGATATGGAGCAATCAGTTTGAGTGATGGCTCCCTTGAGGTGGTAATTTATCATGCAGCCCTGGTGTAGGGTCCCGTGATGGTGCTGCCTAACTCCTGTTTCACACAGACAACGGAGTTCATTGGGATTCTGGCAGAGTTGCGACGGATGCCTAGTCCCACTTCTACTGACAAAGTTGATTTGTATATAACCTTAATTAACTGCTCAAGGTCTTTAAATCATCAAAGGCTACACAATTTTAAATTGAAATAAATTAAAGTCTTCTAAACTGTTAGTTACCTGTGGTGTTGGGAGAAAAGTGATATGGCCTCTTCGATCGCTAGTTGTCTCACAGATATTGTAATTTAAATATATATGTATATATTTGTGTGTATATCTCTTTTTCTTATTCTGCTTCAGTCGACCAGGTCTGTTGAATGCAAGTGACCCCAGTTATCCTTGGCTTGCAGACTCCTGGCCTGCCACAAGTCTGCCAGTAAACAACAGCACTAGTGGACCCAATGATCTTGGCAATTTTGGGCGTGGAGGTAGGTTTCCTTTTATTAAGTCACCGTATAGTATGCAATAGGCTTCCATTTAACAGTTATGATAAATAATGTGTAATATTTTTATCATTATAGTTCTTCCTATGTATGATTCTATATTTGATTGAAAATTGGCTTTAAAATGTTTATTTTGATTTGCTGCTTTTTACTTCATAAAATGCAGGTCTAGTTTGTAATTCACCCCACAGTGGTGAGACAGGGTCTGCTTATGATCTCAAGAGAAATATATTTGTTGCTCAACCTCATTCCCTTTTGTGTGGAGATAAGCAATCTGCTGTGCAGGGCAATATAGCCAGATATAAAGGATTTCCATAAGAGCAGAGAAGAATTTGGGGGATGCACAAAGGATGTTCCTTCAGCAGAAGAACAGAACATTGTTGCTGTCACCTTACCCATCCTCTGAGGGCCTGCTCTCAGTCTCAACCATAATCCATAATCAATGCAGAAGGCCTCAAAGGTCTTCAGCAACTTTCCCTCTCTTTGGAGGAAAGAATACACAAAAGGGAGCTATTTAGATTTTTTTGGGGGATTTGTTTCCATTTTGAATGGAAGGAGGAACTTTTTTGATAATATTTAGAAGGCAACTGAATATCTGCCAGCTTCTTTGGTGTGAATATCTTTAAAATAAAACCCTTCAGTACTTTTCCGTCTTTTCTTAAGCTCACATAATACAGAAAAATTACCATTTTCTTCTAGCATTTGGCTCTACACAACTGAAATTGGAAGCATGTCTTAAAGTTTTTGGCCTCTGAGCATGGATGAGGCATAGGTCCAAATTTGTGCAAGAGATAAAACAGTTACATTTTGAAATTCAGCAGCTTAATTCCACCCATGATCTTTACAGTTGAGTTCACACTTTTATTCTGGCTTGTTATGGGACCACTTCTCCCTATCTGTTTCAGCAGTTGAGATTGGATGCTTCTGCATTAAAGATGGACTAGAAGTCAGATGTCTTTTAACATGTATAGACAGAACATTAACTTTTTAGATAGAACTCTTTTATTGGTTAAAAGATCTGTGACAATATGAAAGGTCTGTAAGAATTTTAAAAACAGGTGGAAATCAATCACACTGGAAACTCAGAAGCTGAGGCAGGCAGTTCTAACACTGCCCTTAAGAGCTAGAGCCATGTTATGCCCTAGATAGGCATTTGAGAGCAAAGTTGTAAGTGGGAAACACCAAGAAAGAGCTTCCCTCCAGAAGTACTTCAGCACTATTTCATTTACTTCAAGAATTACAAAACAAGTTGGATTTTGGAGAGTTTGGGGGAAAGCATCTAGCGGGAATTCCACGTTCATCTTTCATCTGAAATGTGCAGTGTGGGGTTTTTTGCTATGACAACTTGGTGGGAAAATCACACTTGCCTTTTACTAGCTCATTATGTCACTTTGTAAAATGGTGATTTAATAGCTCTTTCAGTGCTTAATGCACACATCTCATTGAGGTCAAAAAAGTAATCCGTGGTTGAACTGAAAATCCCCAGAATGTCTGGAGAACCTCAGCTTGTTAGTAGGAATGACTGAAAGTTCTTTGCTGCCAGGGAGCTATGCAACTTCCCTTTTAAGTGTGTGCAAAGGTATAGTTCTCCATTTTAAAATGACTGTATAGAGATGATACCTCTTCAGTTGCCAGAAATATGCTCTAAAAGACAGATGTATGTCTGACTACTTGAGAGATGAGCATTTTGCTAGTTTTTACTACCTGCAAATCCAACACAGACAAGTTAAGCTGGATTTACTTCACTTTATACATCAACAACGGAATTTATTTACTAAACTTCAAGCCATTATACTTTTATGAAACCAACTGTGGAAAGGAAAATCTTCATAGTGTAGATGAAACGCAAGAAAGATGGGACTGCACTTGTTTCTCACATCTCATGCTGTATTTGGACGTAGATGCTTTTCTGTTTTGTGCCCCTAGAAAGGACATTGCACGTGTGCAGATAGATAGTAATAACCTGATTTTGGAATATGAGCTGTAGTTTTCATTGTTTGTAATTTTTTTGCACGTACAATTTATCTGAAGTTATAAGTTAATACAATTAAGATCTTTTTAATACTTGATTGTGTCCATTTCCCTGTTGCCTGAAAAACCAGATCATGCTGATAGACCCAAATTTAATATCTGTTTTTGCAGTCTCTGCTGAGCTCCTGTTATTGCCATATTTATTGTTAGTATTATGTTGTTGCCCTGAGACTGCAGATGTTATTAGGGTCCGTATTAAAATGTTCACTGTTGCACACATGAATGCAATAGAAAATAGTTTTGTGGTCTAAATGTTCATTCCAGGGAATAAAAAAAACCAAACAAACAACACACCAAAACAACAAAAACAAACACCCAAACCAGTGGGAGGAGACCGTGGTGTCACATTTCATTGCTGGATAAGTCTTTGAGACAATGAGAGAACAACTGTGTTCCTTGAGGTTTCACAAAATGCCCTTCTAAGTCTAGAACTGAGCCTAAACCCTCGTCTAGGTGCAAGAATCATCTTTTCTTTCTGGGGCTTAAGGTATTTACAAAATGACTGTGATCCCTAGAATGGGACCTGAACATCCTCACTATAGGAATATGCATTATCTCAAGTATGATCTCACATTTGGAATCCATATCTGCCATCTGGCTGTAAAAAGAGAATGGTATATAAATGTTGGTTTTTTTCCCCTTTTCTTTTAACAAGTACATTCCAGAATTGATTCGACTTTTCAGAGTCTAAAAAATTGTAAAAATAGTACTATTTGATATACTGACCTCTGAGGGAGAAGGAAGAAGATTGTCTGATGAGCTGTGGTTCTCCTTGGAACATTATGCCAGTCATCATTAGATTCTCCACACATCAGTAGTCTAAGTTTCTAGGTCTAGTATTCCACCAGCAAAGGTCAATTCAGTGTTTAGTAAGAAGAGAGATTGCCAATCTAACTGATTAAATATACAAACTGCAGTGTGTGATATGATTCAAAATATGTAGAAAAGTGAACAGACAGTTAAAAATGCTGTACTGTTTTTCAGGTAAATGTACTGGAGTATTTGAACAAGTTGTTCTTCATTGTCAACACTGTGTTGCCATTTTGAGGGACTGATCGCTTAAATCCCTTCATAATAACAGATTTCACATATCAGGAACAACTTGGTTTTGTCAGGTTTTTCTTTGTGGAAAAGAAGGAATGTACTAGCTAATGTCAAAAAGAAAATTAGATAAGCTGATGCACAAAATTTCAAGGAAATCAAGGTGATGCCCTTAGAAAAATACTTTGAGAGCTTTGGCATCCATACAAGAGTTTTTCTACTTACTTTCTCAGAAAGTTCCCTCAATGGTTTGTAAATTCTCTCCTTTCATCATTTCCCTGAAGCCCAGACAGTTTCATTGGTTCTGACATAGAGTGAACAATTGAAAACATTCTTTAGTAGAGAAATATTCCAAACTTCTCTTTCACAGTTGAAGGTATGGAGAAAAAAAGAGATGGTTTTAGGCAGTGAGACGTGAAGGGCAAGTGGTAGGCCTGTCACAGCTGCTGATGGCTTGGCCATGGTTGTACATCATCTTCCCTTCGTTGGCTCATGGACCTGTCTCAGCTGAAATGCAAACGTGCAAAATGACACATTTATTTCTCATCTTAAACCTTGATACTTTCAGGCTTCCTGTGCATCAATGATTTGTTTCATTCCCCTGTGTTCACCACAGATGTGCTGCCACCAGTGCCAGGGCAAGGAGATAAAACCGCTACTATGCTTTCTGATGGAGCCATTTACAGCAGCATCGACTTCACCACGAAAACTAGCTACAACAGTTCCAGCCAAATAACACAAGCGACGCCATATGCCACCACCCAGATACTGCATTCCAACAGCATCCATGAGTTGGCTGTCGATTTACCTGATCCTCAGTGGAAAAGCTCAATTCAGCAAAAGAATGACCTGATGGGATTTGGTTACTCTCTCCCAGACCAAGGCAAAGGCAACAATGGTAATTACAGCTCTAATTTTCCAGAGCTCTTGGCTTTATACTGTATCATCTGTGCATGAATTAGAAAATTCTTTTGAGTTATGTGAGGCACTGTTCATTCTTAACTAATGCTAACGCACCTTGCATGCTTGCTGAACCTCATATGATCACAAAATACATCATTCTGTGCTTTTATTCCTCTTTGTCCTCTGCTGGTCACCAAGCCATCTGCCTTCCATTAGGCTAGGGTAGGTGTACCTTTAAAAATAAATAAGTTCCAACCTGCCACCCCGTCACATCTGCTGTTGACTTGCTAACTGCATGTGTTGCATGTGCTTGTGCTGTCGACTAATCCCACGATGCCACTGTGACCTTTGCCGTTTAACCCTTAGCCTTGCTTTACATCCCTGACTACCGGGTGGCTGAGGGACTGGCTAATAGATTGCCACACAACCAGTCACAGGATTTCAGCACCACCAGCTCCCACAACAGCTCCGAAAGGAGTGGCAGCCTCTCAGGTTGGTTCCACCGCCGTGGGTAGGGGAGTGAGGGACGGAGGGGTGTTGGCAAGCGACTCGATGGGGAGGCACAAGGCCTCCCAGCCACAGGTTGAGAATTACCACGAGAGTGCCTGCCCTCTAGTAAATACTGGAAAATAGGAAGTTTCATTGGAACATCAGAGAACACTGTCACATGGACCCCTGCTAAATAAAAAAAGCTTTTGGCAAAACCTATTTGGAGATAACTGGAGATTCCTCCCAGGCAGTACTTGTCAGCACAATTGCCAGCCTCTCCTTGTCACATCCTGTCCCTGACAGCACAGTTCTTGGAGCAAATGTATTTCTGCACCCATCCTCAGTTTACAGGTCTCCCCACACTGAACGTCATGAGGAGAGTAATGTTTTTGTTGAGTTTTTAACAGATCCCCGACTCCCACGAGCTGTTTCTAAATGCTGTTCTTCAGTGAAACAGCTCAGAAATAATTGTAGCACCCTGAAAGATGACTGGGATCTCAACAAATTGTGCCAAGCCTGCATACAAACAGGATGTAAATTTTATGTGTGTGCTGCATGTTCTTTTGGAAATGTGATGCATTTTCATCAGATGAAAATGATTGTAGTACATGTGATTGTGTATTATATTTAAACACGCCTTTTTCTTGATTTCTTTAGTTTTGCTTACTTGTTGCTTATGTCATGTATAACTGTCTTTTTTTCTTTTTAATTTCAAAACAAAAAAATGAAAAGGCAGCAATTAGAATGAATACCTGTGAATTCACTTAGCTGAAATATGAGAGAGCTGAAGGGACTTAACCTTGATATTCATTCTATATCCATAGCCTTTTGAATTTCCACTATAAGCTGGAGCAATCATAACAGTAACAGACTAAACCCAGAAATGGGTTCTTTATGTCAATTTAAATGACTATTCAAATTGAATCTTGAGATTAGAAGCCTGTAATCGTTGGTCCATACCTCAAATAGCCAAATGTGTTTGCAAGTCATGTGTTCTCAAGGGAGAGTATTAGCTGATTTGAGTGAAACTGAAAAATAGGCTTATGGCATTGACAGAGAGGTGTCTGGGAGCTAAGTTCATACAATACTTCAAGAAAGATTCTTGTTCCTTGTATGTGAGATGTATTGGCAAGTAGCTTAGGAAATCAGCTTGCTCCCCAGGCTGCATGAAAATGCAGAAATTGATGTGCTGAGGTACATATGTGCCAGTTATCAGAGGGCAGTATCACACTTCAGATATGTTGACAGCTATGGTTGCCTGAGAATTTTCTCAGAAAATACGAAGTTTCACTGAAAAATGCAAGTTGATCAAAAGCTGGATTTTGATCAAATATTTCAAGTGAAACATATTTTGTGTAGTGTTTCTCAGTTTGAAATAAATTTTCTGAGGACACAAGGAAACTTCAGGTTAGTCAGTCTTTCTATGGCCAGGGCACTCCTGTTGTGACCAAGGCAGCTCACACCTGAATGCCCCAATGCTCAGATGACTGTCAAATTATTGGACTGCAGAGTCAGTATTTTGCTCTCCCTAGCCTGCTAATTATACCTTTGATACAGGATAATTATGTCTGTAATACATGAGAAACTGGGGGGGACCTTCAAATAGTCTGATAATTAGAGCATCACTGGAGTCAGAAGACCAGCTTCTGTTACATAGTCCCCATCAAGGTGAGCAGGGACTTGTTCACTCACTTCCTTGGTTAGTACTTTAAGTACTGCTTATTCTGACTAAGTTTCTATCTCTCTTAAATGAATATCATGAGAAATTCTATTCCATTGTGGAATGGAAAATAGCTAAAAACTCAACTGCTTTATGAAGCAGGGAAATTTTGTAGCTGTACTTTGCACAGCTCCCAGATTATATCAGTGCTATGATCATCAACCCAACTGGCAAATTCTTTTTCCAGGACCTGATTCATCTAGAGATTTAAACAATATAATTGAATTTCAGAGTGAGGAGACATTGAAACATCAAGCATCATTGCTATGGGGAAACAAGGCTTTGGTGCATCAGTTTTCAAACACACATCAGGCATTATGTATTAGGTGTCTGTTCAACTAGTCTGACAGTGGAGTAACTCTGCCCATTGGGACAGAAGAGAAATCTCCTACCCAACTGTACAGTGTAGACTGCTTTCCCTACCAATAATGACCTTGGAGTTCCCTTCTTTAATTTATTCATGTAAATAGTTCCTTGTCTTTTTGCTTCACTCTTTCTAATATCTCCATTATCTTTAACCTTTCTCTCCAAAACCCCCCAAATCCAAGTGACTCCATATAATATAAGCACCCCACACATGCAGCTTCTATAGTACTACTCTTCTAAGGTTATCAAGATGCTGCACTTGTAAAATGTTCCTCACCACCTCAGCTAATCTCTAAGCTGAAGTTGTTCTCTGCATTTCACTTCTCTAAGTATTCCTGGTTTAAATCCTCCTGCTGCACACACACTCTTATGCACGTGCTTTTCCCACTAAAGCAGCCCCTCCTGCCTTAGCTATACTCCTGCTGACTTTTCAAAAATTTCCCCACATCCCACAAATTTAAATTAACCTACTTCCTTTGCACTGTTCTATGACCCTATGTCTATATCCAATGTTTGCCTTACCTGTGCTTTGAAAGCTTCATTTTCCCTCCAGAAGGTTTGTGTATTTGTTCCTTTTTCTCCACCATCACTGGGGTTCCTTTTCATTGGTCAAAATGTTCTTTCCCTTTTCAACAAAGCTTCCCTCTCTACCAGGCTACAAAAAGAGGGAAGAGCCTGTCTTGAATACTAATAGACGGAATATCGGCTCAGTTCACACATAGTGAATGGCAGGATCTTGGCTAGATTTACTGTATAGCCCTCCAAGATAAAGGAGGAAGAGCTCTGGTCTGGAATTGCGTAGTGGAAAGCAAAGTCTTGTTTGCAACATGCTGCCAGTCAGGCCAATTGTAAGCCTTGCTGGACTTGTTGGCTCTCTAGCAGCCACAACCAGAGGTGAAAGGAGAAGTCATGACTACTTCGGAGTCACAGAATCATCTTTTCCTTCCCTATTTGTTCCTGCTTTCATCCAGCTGACATTTGGAGGTAACAGAAGAAAGCCATTGTCTCACAGACAAAAAGTCCCATGACACAGGCTTGTCTCTGTTGCTAGAATTGCACCTGCTTCTGGATTTCTCTGTGCCTAAGTCTAGAGCCAGGACAAAGAGGGTGGTGCCTGCCAGTGCACTCTGTGCCACCCTTCCTGACCAGTCAGTTGCAGCTTTTTTGATTCATTGATTCAAGAGATGTCAATGTGTAAGGTGAGTTAGACTGTCCTTTCTGCAACAAGAAAGGGATGAGTGACAGCCAGCTGGGTACCCCACTGAAAAGACATATGACAAACCATTCCTCCACCCAACAGTCCAAAGAGTTTGACAGCTGCAACAAAACAGCAAAAAATAGACTGTTCTCCAAGCAGTCAAGGGATTCAGAATGTTGGGCCATTCTTCCTCTTAACGAATTCCTAACAAGAATGAGAAGTCAGGGCCAAATTAAAAGAAGCAAAGCAAGTGGGATGAGAGCTTTCTCTATAAGCTATCTCTCTAAGATCACTTTCTGACAAATGGAAGCATCTCAGCTGGAGAAGTGGATATAAGGACAAGAAGAGAGGAACAGGGGGCTTAAACAAAATGCTTTGCTCTCTTCATTTCTATCAGCCTCCTCCATTAGAGTTTGCATCAGAAGTAGAACCTCTTCTCCATAGTGGCACAAGATATTTGAATCCTGTGAAACAGGCAGTCCTAAAACATTGCACATGACTTCCTGATCTTTTAAAAAGATAGATCTTACTAAATTCCTATCAGCAAAACTGTGTTCCTTTTGTTTTGACAAGTTAGTCTTGTCATTCTGGCTGAAAGATATTGTGTCTAATGACAATTTTTTTTAGATAGCCTTAGATGTCCTTAACCTCTGTTGTTTCCACAGAAAGTGATTATGCAAAACTGTGTTACAGTCACACTAGATTCTGACATTTGAAATAATTTGCTATGTTTTATTTTATTTTTATCTAAGAATGAATTCAAGAAGTCATAAAGCACACAGGAATAAACCAGGAAATATATTTCTGATAAAGGAAGATATGTCTTTCCTTGTTTGTGCACTTCTGTGGTGCAAATGTACAGAGTTTCAAAAAGAAGTGATTTTCAGCAAATATTCAGAATATTTTTCCATTCCATTCTATTATTACTTATAACCTTGTGACAGCATTACCACGTTGATGCTGATTCTGCTGAGATATAAATACCTCTTCTTTTTTGGGGCATGCCATCTGGAATCAAATTTCTTTCAAAGAAATGTAGATAGATAGCTTTGTTTTCCACATTGTATCTCTAACATTTTATTTTTCTTTTTGAATTTGCAGGTGGCAAAGGAGGGAAAAAGAAGAAAAACAAAAATACTGCCAAGCCCCAGAAAAATAATGGTTCAAACTGGGCCAGTGTTCCCCTCCCACCCCCTCCTGTGCAGCCACTTCCAGGCACAGAGCTGGAACACTATGGGGTGGATCAGCAAGAAGCAGGGTAAATTTTTTTCTTTTCCTTTTGCTAAGTGACAAGATTATTCTCTTTTGCTTGAAAAAAATAAGAGAGAACACCTTACCCTATAGACTTATTCAAGGCTATGGAGGAGGAATGTGTGAATAGCTTCTCTGGATAGTGACTGAAGGTGGAAACAAAAGTGACCTTGCTTCACCATCATGTAGAGCTTCACTGCTTTCTCATGCTGAGAAGTATCTCACTTCACAGGTAGCTTAATTGAATTCTGTTGGGCGTGCGTGCTGCTGATGGGACTCAGAGTGAGTAAGGATGACATAATCTGACTCTGTATTTTTTCACTGCTTTGATGTTTAAAAATATTAGAGCCAACAGAACACAAAAATACCCCCCACCAAATTGGATTAATTTGTGAAGATCCACCAATGGATAATAATGTTCTCATCGGCTTTTAGAAGAAATTTCACAGTTGAGGAAGACATCCTAATTATAGACTTCCTGTTGTTGTCATTTAAGCAACTCTCAAGTTTCTAGAACCTTCCACCTATTTTTATATAGCTTGAACTTGTTCTCAAGGACACCAAATCACACAAGAAGCACTAAATGAGAAGAAAGAGATATTTCCTGCATATGTAATTATGGAATGCTTTTTATGAAGTGTAATTATATGACGTACCAGGAGGTTATCAAACTCTGGAGGAAAATCAGAGTGTACAGAAAAATAGCTTACTGTGGTCAGTTCTGTCGGAGCCTTTGAGAATAATTGTTCTGTCAGGGACACATTTCTGCCTGTTTAAATACATTGATTAACCAGTATTTCCTAAGAGTGAAACATATTTTAAAATATAATAGCTTTACTGAATCAAAATATTTCAAGTGTTATCTCTTTTGTAAACATGAAGCATTGATCGTTACTAGTTTTATGATGAAAATCAGAAGAATTCCATATTATTTGAGTTTATACCAAGTCCTTCAACTCTTAAAATGAGTAACAACTAACTGTGTTAGTCAGTGGAGTTCTTTTTGAAATTAAGGCCTATTCAGGCTGTATTAAAGTTAGAATTTCAAAGCAAATATAAAGGAAAACAAGTAGCCTTATGGATTGTGTTGTTTAAATCTCAAGGCAAAAAGTGCATATGATCAGTCTGTATTCTGTTATTAAAGGCTAAAATAAATTCAAAATGGTTTCTCTATATAATACTTGTCTTTATCAGTTTATATTCTTAAAACACATGTGCAGCCATTTTACTAAAACAATTATGCTATAGAAGGCAAACAACTTGGATTTTCTTTCAGAACAATGAAATAGCATAAAAGGTAAATGGAAATATAGAGGCATCCCTTGTGACACAGGGCTTTACTCCTCAGTTGCATAAAGTATCTGTAATTTAGCTGGAAGGAATGATGTTGGTCACCAGGACAACATTGGTTATTTAAGGATAAGGTAATCACCAGCCTTCCAGGTTCACAGCAATTCAGACTTAGTTTTTCCTCTGATTATGTTCTGAATTACTCTTCTCTGATTTTTGTAACATCTCATTAACAGTGGTTGTAGCATGACCTGGTAATATGCATTTTACCAAACACACACAAAAAAAATTGGATTTACATTATCAGTCTGGAGCTAAAATAATTTGCAGCCACCTTTGTTGAACAATGAATCTGTAATGCACATACTTTCTTAGGATGAATCCAATAGTAATGGTCATTTTTATGCAGGGATTGATCTTGTTTCCGTGGTTTTCAATGTGCTAAAACAGAATGAATCACAGCCTGCATTCCTTTATGTTTCCTTTACTCTAGACATATCGGGTGAAAAAAAAAAAAAAAAGCCAAAACAAAACACATTTTATCTGTCTTGATTTGTTTTGATCTATTTTATCTGTGACAAGTTCAATATGTTTTAATTTTAGAATTAATTACATGCAGAGAAGATGCTTTTGCTTGGTTTTATCTAAACTTGACAGTAAGAAATTGCTCATTACTTATTCATTATCATCTACTTAGATTTTTCACAAATAATATACATGTTCTTGAGCCAACTCCAGTAAAGTCAGACTGCATATTTTTGTTTAGCTATTTCTACTTCTTTCTATTGATTATACCTTAAAATGGAATATTAGCTGCTGCATGTCTATGTATTTGATACTTATTTTCTGTCTTTAAAAAAAGTTAAGAAAATAATACCTTTTACATGAAAAGGTCTTTTCTGGTGAGGCCTAGGTAGGGAAATTTCTCTTGTTGTGACTGTGTGTGTAACGAAACACAGTTATAGAACGTGCCCATTATCCATCACCTTTATTTTTTGTTTTGAAGGAAAAAAATCTATCAGTGTAATGAATGAAGATTTTAATAGCAAAAGATTACTATAGGATAAAATTGCTGAGAATGCCATAAAAATTTTCAGAAACATAGTCATGTTTGTAACCAGAACTTATTAGAGACTAAATTATAATGAAATTACAATTAGAGGTCCCTAATGTAGTTAAGGTGCTTAGATTTTAATAAGTGTACTTGAAAAAAAGTTGCATTTTCACCACATTGGATTTACTCAGAAAACCAGAAAGAACATGGATGTGACCAATACTCACTATGTTGGTACCACAAGTTTCTATAAATAAATCATCAATGTGACGTGTAGTTACTATTAGGTTTGTAGTTACTATTAGGTTTGAAGCTTTTTCTTGCAGGCTTTTTTTTTTTTTCCTTTTTTCTTTTTTTTCCCTCTCAAATGCAGGTTAGAACTTGTGGCTTTTTGGACATCTTACAATATGAAGGCAAAGGTTCTTGTACCTGAAATCTTGAAACTCAATGTCCTGAACTTCAGGCTTAGGCTGCTTTCCATTTCAAACAAAATTTAGGTAAAGATACAGTACTTGTGCAGAATCTTTTCACTAAGAAATCTTTCTACTGCGAAATCTTTTTACTATCAAGCTGAACATTTGGGGATTTGAAGCAAGTAGGGTCAAAAGGCGAGCACTTCCAAAGATCATTTATTTATCACTGAAAAGTCACTAGGGAGTGTCTTTTTGCCCTATCCTTTTAAAGAAGAAGCCATTATACCAAAGCATGAGGTTGGGAGAGCAAAAGTAAGTGAGAGAGCTGCTGCACTGTACATTTTTAGCAGCATGAGTTAGGATGGTCCCTTCAGCCTTGGGTGCAAATATCATGAGTGAGTATTGTTAGGAAAGGCAGATTACAGCTGGCCATATCTTAATTCTCTGCTAAGGTTGAACTTGTATCATGTATAATTTTCTTAAATCTCTGTATTATAAAAATAGTAATGATCAACCACTCAAAACTCCTAAATGCCAAGTGTTAAGATGCAGCCTTTATTTTCAACCCTGTACCCCTTATCTATGTATTGTATATCTACGTATAGATTTAGAGTAATACCAGCGTTAATTACCAGATACGTCTTCCACAGACTCTTGTATGATTAGGACAGGTTGGTTTCACTATCTGGAATCTGTGCTTTTAAATACCGACTACAGACTCCTGAATAAGGAAAAGGTAATCTAATTGATTTTAGAAATCTTTGGGTTTTGCTTAAAGTAAATATTTTATTCACAGTACAGGTTTTAAAACTTCTCCATCTCAGTGTTCCCAGCCTTTTTGTAACTCGTTTTCACACTTGAGAAAATTGTCAGTAATTCATTTTTCTCTGGGAAATGGTAATTCCTTCCTTCCAAAACAGAAGCCTTAAAGGAGTGTTTTTAAGCTGGTTTGAGAAATTAACTGTGTAACGCAATGCATTGCCTGCCTTCATTGCAGAAAAAAAAAGACCTTGTCAGCAGTCCTTGAAGGTGGAAAGAAGATAAAGTGACTTAGTAGATGATGCTTGGGAAATGGCCTTTAGAGTGTGAGATGGTTTGAGAGTGAAGGAGCTGTGAGAGCTTTTGGTTGTCTGGTTGCCTTTAGAAATAAAAAAAATAAAAAAAGTCCGTCTATCCTGAGTTATTTTGGAATACAGTGGGCGTTAGGAAGAAATGTGTGCCGATGCTCAAGGGACTGGCTGGCTGACTGGATGTGAAAAGCAGACAGTTGAGGTTTGAGTGGTGTGATCATCATCAGAGCTGTGCACAACTGAAGTTGTGTTCAGATTAGGGATTTACTCTGGGGAGATAATGCACAGGGAATGACCACAGTCACTAAGGCCTGTACACCTTGAGTGGTGCCGGTGTCTCTAAGGGACAGGATCCCAGGATGATTCTGTAATACAACACTGAATTGAAAGGTCCTGTGATGAGTACAGAGGCAGAAGAGGATCAACTTGCTGGCAAAGCTTGCATAAAAAGCGGTAATAAAATATAAAGCTTCTGTTTCTACCCCTGATCAGATATAGCAGGACCCCTTACACCTTTGCTATAAGGCAAAAATTGAACCACAGCTGTGAGAAGATCCCTTATATATGAAGAGAGATGAATTTGATGTTCAAGAATACTGGTAGTTGTTAATCTTTTAACTTTGGGCAGGTGTGTTGAAAGTGTTCAGAAATTCAGCAGTGTCTAGGTAAGTCCCAGTACAGACTGGTTAGGAGGTGGGGTGCTGGCAGAGCTGTCAACATGTGTGCTAATGTATCTTATCAGCAGGTGCTGTGACATAGCATATGCTTAGGGTCAGTGCTGCTGTGACATGAATGTATTACACATCATAGGAGATACCTGTATGCAGTGTGGGAAGACCAGAATTCATGAGGAAAGTGTAGCTTTTTATTGAAGCTGCAAAATTGGAACAAATAGTAAATTTATGCACAAATTTACCGGAGGAGGGAGGTAAATAAATGCAACTGTGTAAAGCTCGCTCTACCTTTTAAGAATGCTGCTATGTCTAGGTCAATCTTCATGCACTCTCCTAGATTAATGATTCTGGAAGTGAGTTAGTTCATTTTTGTTGTTGATTGTGGTAACATGATCTAATCACCACTAACAAATGTGATAACGGGTCAGTAATTTTTTGGTTGCGCATCTTGTTCAAGTTGCTTAGCTGTTGTGGGAAAAATTAAACTGACTCAGGAAGGACAATTTAAGCAATTATGATCCTGTTTTCATTAAATGTTGAAACACTGTGTACGAGGGTTACAACAATAGCAGAAATGCTGTATACCTACCCTCTACACTCTCTACTGTGTGGCAGAGATGAGATTTGGTTGATACTAAGTTTATTTGGTTTTCATTTTAGATATGACAGTGATGGTTGGTGTCCACCTTTGCCAGTTCAGACCTACCTACATCAGGGCATGGAGGATGAGCTTGAAGAAGATGATGATCGTGTTCCCACACCTCCTGTCCGAGGAGTAGCTTCATCACCTGCCATCTCCTTTGGGCAGCAGTCGACTGCAACCCTCACACCTTCCCCACGAGAGGAGATGCAGCCAATGCTTCAAGCTCACCTTGATGAATTAACAAGGGCTTACCAGTTTGATATAGCAAAGCAGACATGGTAAATGTTTGAAGGGGCACCTGTGATCTGGGACATGAAAGCATAATAATGATTTGTTCCTCTATGACATAAATATTGACTGTGTTCAACATTTCAATAATATTTCCAAAGAAGTAAAATGGAAGAAGAAATAGTAAAATTGCATCTAGAGTGTGAAGGCCTTAAACATAAGTAGGTGGTTTTCAAATCATAATGCTTGGTAATAAGTTAAATCTTGTCTAAAAACATGCAAAATCAATATTCCTCTGAAATTTTACATATGTTCAACTAAGTAGTTAACGCCCACCTACTGACAGCTTTTATACAGTCAAGAGTACTCTCTTTTCAGGCGACCAAAAGATATGAATATTTTAGGATTTTCAAAAATAATGAGATTCTAAATTCCTGATTAAAAATAATGATAGTCACTTGAAATAGCAATATAGCAGCTTTTACACACTGTCACATGAGAATGAAGCATTTGCATCTCTGACTGTAGTTCGAAATACTACGAGAATTCTGATTCATAGGAAAAGCAGAGAAATAGCGGGAAGAAAGTTGTTAGTATTTACAAAATGGATCTAGTGTTTTAGAGTGCTTTATGCCTGTTTAAAGGAAGAACAAGCAAATACCACAGTAACATTTCCCCTGCAAAACAAACAGAAGCAATCTCTTCAGGGACTGAAAAAGAACTTGTCAAGTGCACCAGGCTGGGGATACGGTGAAGGTCAGTTGCTTCCTGGATGCTCCCTAAGCAGCAGTTGTCCTTTTACAACTTTTCTATCCAGACAAAGCCTGCAAATCTCGGAGGAGAGGAGCAGAGCTAGTTACTGAATGGCACACTGCCAGCAGAGAAGCAGCCTTTCTTTGCTGGTAAATAGAGCCACAAAGTTATTCAGCTTGAGTTCCCATAAATAGATCAGGCAGGTAGGCAGGTGGTGCCAAATCAAAGCCAGCTGTTTCCCCTGGACACCGTGGAAGCCTCGAGGCTTGTCTGCAATCTGCACTCAATCAACAGGGTACTTTGGTCCCGCTGCAGCGCCAGGCTGCCAAGCACAGACCCCGGCCTGCCTGTGGGACAGACCCAAATCCCAGGCAGCAGCTAGACCTGGCCTATTGAAGGTAGCTGACTTCTGAGCCAGCACACAGATGCACACCCTGTCAGCACAGTCAGTCACTGCTGCATTTTGCAGCTGTTACCCTTTCTATGCCCTACAAACCTCGGGTTCCAGTCTAGGCACGGATAATGGAGTAGGACACTGTAGCAAAGCCTCTTGCAGGAGACAGGAAAAGGTCTTGCTCCCTCTTTGGAGGAATGGAAATTGATTGGGAACTTTCATAATGCGCTTAGGAAGATACAGATTTTAATGTCGTTCTTGAGTAAGGTCACAGTAATTGAGCCTGAAACTCTGGAGAAAAAAATATGAAGGAGATAACTTTTTTTTCATACCAAGATCTCATAGTTATTGGGTAAACACTGAGGGTTGCAAATACAAGTGATTTTTGTGCAATGGAATTGTTTAATGATTTATATTGTTTGGCTGGACATGTATCACGCTGGTCAAAGTCAGTAGAAAGTCCTCCATTGTTTTAACTGGGAAGGAAGTTACCTTAGTTTTCTTTTTACAAAGTTAACCTGGCCAGTGTAAAAAGAGGGGAAGGCACAGCAACAAAATGAGACCTGTCAGATAGGTTACCGTGGGAGTAACAGCAGAGAAAGAGAGAGAACACACAACTAGGAATTTAAGAAAGAGCACATTAGAGATTACTGAAAGAGTACATAATCATTATGGCCTTGATCCAGCAAATCACTTAAGTACATGCTTAACTACAAGTACATGAGAAATTGACTTCAATTGTTCTATCACAAGCTTAACATTAAGCATATACTTAAGCATTTTGCTTGATTGGGAGCTAATCACAGTGTTTATTGAGGGTTAGTTAGAAGGTAGTGCCCTTTAGCACAGTGTTCTGAACACTGCATAGCTGAGAACCTGGTGTCCGGGCAGAGAAATATTCAAGAACTGCTAATCAGAAGGGGGTTGTATATCAAAAAGGAAGCATTTGCTCTGCAAATAAGGTTCAGAATAAGCAATAAGTGAAAACCTACACAGAGGTGAAGAATGATTTCAGTGGTACATAACATTCACCATGACGTTCTCATATTGGATAGATTTACTTTATGGAGTGGGAAAAAAAGAAACCTCATTGAATAAAGAGAATTACTGTACTCATAAAGCATAGGCAATAATACAGCACAAAGTTTTCATTGAAAATATAGCAGATCTCAAAACCTAACAGGTGACAGCTGTAATTTTTTCTGTTATACTGATGTCCAAGTAAGAGACCAGCAGAATCCTGGGTCCCATCCAGAGTGCTGCCGATTCACATCAGGTCATGGCACCTCATGTACAGTCACCCAAGGATTTCCATGTGCCTAGCAATTTTAAGCATGGTAGATGCTCTTATGCCAAGGCCAATCATGCCTGGGTCCCCTGGCACAGCTTGCAGTGTACCTGTTGTGCTGTGAGGAATGCTGCTTTGAAAGCTGATGGTGTTCTTTTTGTCTATATCCTCTCAGAAATCAGGCAAATGAAACTCCAAATCCCAAGCTTGCCTTTGGCCATTTAGCTATCCTGTGGGTGGGAGTTTTATCTTTGGTTTTTTTTTTTTTTTTTTTTTTTTTGTGGTTGCTGCATGCAGTAATTTCACACATGCATGCCTTAATACTGCTGCAATTAAATCAATTAAACTGCTTGGAATAAAGCAAAATGAAAAGGCCTCACTGATAATGTGTTCATTGGACTTGAAAATTTCTCCTGTCCTACTGGCCATTTCCTCCTCTTTAGGGTGGTTTCTGCTTCAGGGCACTATGTCTGTTTAAGTGGAAGGAGTGGAATTTAAGTTTGGTTCAATGTGTGATTTGCAAGGTGGAATATTGGGTGAGACACTTATATGCTAGGCTGGGGTTCAGAATTGTGCTTTTCCGTGGGTTTCCTACCTGATTTATGTAGCCTCTGTGAATATCGCTCTTCATCTGTAAGGAGAAAATCTTAACCTTCCCCATCCTAGGGGGGGAGAAGTATATTTAACACTGGAAAGTGTGCAGGTGCTCTGGTATTAGAAGCTACGCTGAATAACTGAACTGACTTTTCTTGACTTTGACCTAACAAACATATTTTTTTAATCTACTTCAGGACCTGTTGAAAGGCTTATGTTTTAATGACCATGGGGTACAAAATCTCATCCATTCTGATAACTTTTCTTGTTTGTTTGTGTAGGCACATCCAAAGCAATACACAACCTCCTCAGGCTCCCGTTCCGCCCCTAGGATATGTATCTGGAAACCTTATTTCAGATTTGGAAACAGATGTTCCAGATGAGGATGATGATGAGGATGATATTGAAGAAGAAACTGTAGAAATCAGTAGGCCACTAAGAGGTCTAGAGCATACTCCAGGCTCCAGTATGGACAATCTAGACAGCTCTGTGACAGGTAACCAAACACAGTTAACAGTGACACCAGCTTGTTCCTAACAGCAAAATACATCATCAGTCAAATACTTTCTAAGTGAAAATTTATTCCTCTCTATTTCTGTAACATTTAAAATGTGTTAATACTAAACACTAAAGTTAAAGGAGGATTTGGAAATACTTTGCTTTGCTGCAAAATGATAAGAAAATTCATGAATTTTAAAAAGCTTTAAGGACTTGAAAGAAAACTCAATTATATTCCTAGCTTTCATGGAAAGTTCATTCTACTAGAGAAGCAAGGCGGTTACATAAAAAGGAGGCGGAAGACCTCAGCTTAGGAATATATATTTCGTAAATCAGAAGCAGAGTAAAAATGTTATCTTAAAACACTTTTAGGTATTTTGCTGGGTAAATGCTTTCCCAGACAAACACAAGGAAGTTAGAGACTTCAGAGTAAGTGTAGTTAGATCATCACAACATTTCTTTCTAGAGTAAATACAACATTTATATAGGATATGTGTATTTTAAACCTACTTTCTATTGCTGAATTTAGTAATTGTTCCCTTTCAGAAAAGCTATTTAATTATTTTGACCCTCCTTCCCTCACTGCTTCTTGCCCTTTGCATGCCTTGGAAAGCTACAACATCCTCAAAGGGAACCTAGAAAGGCATGCTGAACTAATGCACAGAATTTGAGTGAATGAAATGGCTGTTGGTGAAATGTAAACAGTGAAAAACATTTGATTTTAAAATACAGATTATACATGGACATAATGTTGTTTTTGTAAGGATCAGTGTATTTCCCTTCAGGTTGAACTTAAGCCTCTATGTAATACAGTTTGTCCATAATGTGCAGGTGTACTGGAGACCTGCAGGTCCCAAATGTCCCAGTGTCTATAGCTCATGAAAGCTTTTGGGTGCTGCTTCAGTTTTTGGTCTCAGCACACAGACACTGTTGTTAGTTGTACCTTAAGGGAGACTTGTTCAGTATAACTTAGTACCATAGTGCCACTGAATACCATCTCATTGTTCTGGACCTTTGAAATTCCAAGGATTTTACACCCTGAATTAAAAATTGCTCTTCTGAAAACACTGGGTAAATATGGCAGTGTTGGAGCATCAATACTTATAATTTTCTTCCTTTTTCCTTGTTGAATGAAATAGTGTGTAGCTTAATCCTACTTTCCAGGTTTTCCTTCACCTTTGGACCAGACTGCTTACCAGTCTAATTAAGATTTAAGAATTGTATCTCTCCTACTGTGATTTGAAATCCAGATTCAACTGAAGGCCATAGAGTTAAAGTTTAAATCCCTGAATTGAGAAGGTTAACTTATTAGTGCATGAGTATGTTAAGTCACTTTGCTTGAATTTCCAGCATAATCTCCTTCGGGCTATAATTCTGCATATTTTTGCATATCTCACTAGTGGCTCAGAAGTCTTTCCATTAGGAATGCAGTAAGAGTTTTGCATTGGTAATACAGCAATAAATAACAAAAAAAATCAGGTTTGTGTATATTTTTCATTTGGTATATATTAATATGCCAATGTTCAGGTACCTGTAAATCAGAAAATGAATGTTTTCACATTTGCATCTTCCCCTGATATTTTGGACCACCCTATCTAGAGCAAATAAGGAATAACTGTATTCCTGCTCCAATTTGTAGACTTTTGTTCTTATTACAATTTATCCTTTCATGAATAACATTCAAATTTCTTATAATATTTATAAATCTTGGTTTATTATTGGAGTGTTGAAAGCCTAATTATTGGAATGTTAAAAACTTCCTGCTGCATTATTTTGGAAGAAACTGGTCAGGACTTGATTATGTAGACTGGGAGTGTATTTTAAGGTGTTTTAATGCACTCCCACTCATCATCACCACCACTATCCTGATGTGGCCTCATCCAGGTGAAAATTAAGGGTTTGCTTTTGCTTTTGCATGTTTAATTACTGTCTAGATCTGTCTTTTATCTGGTTCACTGCATGGCAAGGTGTGTGCTGGCACTCCAGGACGGGAATGTGCAGCTGGAAGGGAAGCAACAGGACAGAGTGTCCCTATAGTGTATAGCCAACACTTAGATTAAGATAGAACAATTAGGGAACTATAGCCAGAGTGTTAGTCTAAATGATCTGTAAAATGGCAAAATATACAAATAACAAAACTGCTTCTGTTTTCCTCAGTTTCTGTATGGGTAAAGCATTGATTTTAGGAGGGCTTGTTTTTTCTAGGGGTGGAAGGAAATTTCTTCTTATGCTTGGAGTTTTTTCTTTTTTCTTCCCACCCCCCCCCCCCCCAAATCTTAATTTTTGTTTATCTGTTTCTGTTAACTCTTCCAGGCTGTGTTTACTGGTGTTAATGAGGGTATAGCAAATTGCTTTCATTGTTTCCAAGCTGTTTCTCATTCTTCAACTTGATTGCTTTTAAAATACTGCAGAACAACTAAATTGTTTTCTTGCACAGAGAATATATAAGCTATTTATTTTCACAGAGCCTTTGGTGACTTAACCCAGATTTTTTTTAGGTATTTATAGACCACATGTTTGCTTCTCTAAACATTATATTTGAAAATGGAGGCAAGTGAGAACATCTGACCCATATGAAGCAGTATTTCTGTTCATTTTGAAGTGCCTTGTGAGTTCAGTGTTTGTGAGAAATCTATATTGACATCCCTTGATCCAGACTGCCTTCAAATAGAGTTGCTGTACAGGGAGCAGGACAAGTTTCCTCACCCTGTACTGTTGGCATGCTCTTGGATTGAAATGGTGCTTTGTTCTTCGTGGCTGAGCTGAGACCTAGGATTTCACGCAGCGCCAAATGTGGAATTCTCTGAGGGGAAACACTGGCACAGTGCGAGCCAAAGCACAAACTGCTAAATTCCTCTGACACCACAGTGTTGCTCCTTTAAACTGTTTAAAAGTCAAGTTGTCTTCCAGGCCCTTGAGTTTTAGTTACAGCTAGCTGAAGATTCAGACAAGGGTTTAATCTGCGCCATTAAGCTTTTCTCTTTGCAGGTGGCAGAGACATAATGTTGACGTGCATAATAAAATGCAGAGAAAGGAGGAGTGCACAGTAACTGTACCTTAATACTCTCCAGATATCGCAGAGAGAACTCAGGGAAGAAGGTTTAGATTTGAATGTTTGTGGGATTTAATATGAAATTAAAGCCAAAGTTTTTCTTCATTCCCAGGTTGTTAGGATACTTAGTGACTGATTCAGCTTAAAAAAGAAAGAAAAGAACTGGAAACCAGTGGTAAAACTTTTGCTCACTTGACTTTTAATTCACAATTATTTAGGGTTGTTTTTGCTTTTGGAGACACACTGAAATATTTTCTTTTGCTTATGTTTAATGTTTGCCATAATAATGAATTACTGTGCAGAGTTATGGCATGAAGAGTCTTATATTATTCTACTTTAATAGACTTAATTAATTGCATATGATGACTGTCTAAGAAATTAATTTGGCTCTCACTGAAATCACTAAGAACAAGACTAGTTTTTTGTCCTAAGTATTATGGTTTGGGGGTTTTCTTTGCCCTCTCCTTATTTTCTCCTCCTGCAGCACCACCAGTGAAGCTGGTAATGCCAGCTGATGTATCTTCAGTCCTGGTGCATTTTAACTGAGGGGAGAGATAAACCCATTAACTAGCATGGAAATGAGAAAAACCCCTCTTCTGCCTGATACTAACATAAACAGAGATATTCTTGTAAACAGTGCCACTGCAAATGGATAACAACTTTTTTTCCCAATAGAATGCTATAGATCTGAAATTGTAAAAATCTCTGTAGGTTGTATGGCTCAGCAGGGAAGAATGTCCCTTATTTGACATGTTTTGGTCTTGATTAAAAGAGTCACTAATCTCTGTCTGTACGGAAAAAGTTTTTCATTCATTGTGTCTGAGCACAAATGGAACAATTCTTGAAAATTGCACAATATAATTTTCTTGAGCCATATTTTAGCATGGCAGAGCTCAATATTTATATTGATTTGCTTAGGGATACCTATTGCAAAATATTCTATTTTATAAGCAGTTAGACAGATTGCGTTTAATAGGTAGAATGTGTTTCATGGATTAAATATGTGCTCAGAAAATAGGAAATGGCTACTTTTTGTATCTCATAAAAATGGTAATGCAACAATTAGCAGGGTCATATTATAAAGCACAGACTTTACTCTAGCTTAATGGATCTAGGGATATGCATTCATCAGCAACGATAGATTTAGCATAAAATGACATGTAAATGAATTGATGACTGATCATAAATTAATTTTAGTGCTGAAGAAGTAATAGAGACACAGCAAGATGCCACTTTATCATAGTATTTTACTGCTCAGCAACATTTGAGCAACTACTTAATGTTCTCTGTGCATTTCTTTTCTAACAGCTTGAATAAATTTGAGAATTTTTTGTGCCTTTCAGCAATATGGAACCCAAAAAAAATCTAGAAAGATGGAATGCAAACAGAAATAAATTTGACTAAGTGACATAAATTCATTTTTCATTAGATGTTTATGAAGGGCATTAATTATAGTTGGACCTGTGAAGTGCCAAATATGTATGCATGATTTTTACCTCCTTTTTTTTTTTTTTTTTTTTTAGTGTTTCCTGCCCCAAAATAAAAAATTTAAAATGTATGGGTTTATTCCAGGTGTATACATTTAAAAATTCAGGCAATATATGGTGAAGTGTAATGCAAAGTATAAAACAAGGTCTAGTTTTTGAAGTGTGATCATAATTATATTCTGCATTCAGACCCTTCTATTATTCATTCTTATTTTGATAGTACAATGAGTATTTCCTCTTCTATTCCATCCCTTTCACCAAAATCAGTGGGCACAAGAGAGAATAACGTCTTTCTCCTGTGCAAAGGCTAAGAGGATTCTGTAACTGATTCCAGCTGAAGTAGCATCAGTCCTCAAGGACGTCACCCATTCTTCACAAACCTAAGCAGTCTATCCTTGTTCCATTAAAAAAAAAAAGTCCTGTAGGGGAGCAGGTTATGTGTGCAGTATGTGCTTGATGGTCTTGTGAAGGAAAGTGCATACACATGAACGTACCAGTGACATCATCTCTCAAATTTAAGCAAGCACATGGAGTTTGGTACATACAGAAAAGTATCTAACAGAATTTTCAGAAGTGTTAGCTGTGTTGTGAGAGGCTTTTATTTCACAAGTGCATGAGATATTTTTATTTTTAAGTAAAGCAACAGTACACTTTACAAAGAAAAATAGCATTTTTATTGCCAGCAAAATGCCAGTAAAATCAGTAGCAATGCAGTCTACTAGAAGCTAGCACCTCTATTCCCCTCACCTTTCCCTTAGAGCAAAGAAGCTTTCTGTTTCCATTAACACCAAGAGATATTTTATGGAGCAAGAAAACAGAGTTCAACTTTTCACAGAGTGGATTTTGTTCTGCATAAAGCATTTACTGCTGCTGTCAGCAAGAGTAAAATTTACAGTTGCCAGAAAGCGTAAAAACTCAAATGTGCTCTTGGAATACACATAGTGAGCTGCATGTAAAGGAGACACTAAATGCCTGTTTCATCCCATTTCAAAATGCACAGTTGATCTGAAAGGAACGTCAGCATCTCTTATTCTGCCTTTATTCAGAGAAAAATAAATGCACATCTGATTTGGAAAACCAGAGGCCAGTGGATGCCTTTAAGCAAGCAGTCACCATGTGTACTGTGTTAACACAGCTATGTGGTAGCCTGAGGTGCTCAGGCTGGGCTCCAGCACACCCATGCCTTCTGGGCAATGTCCACACCTCTGCAGGTCAAAGCAAAATGGGTTTTACTGCTGCAAGTTTTGGTGGAGAAAAGAAATTGTTTATGCAGGGAAACTGAATACCTCTGGAATCGATGAAAGTAATGTAGAGATTTCGCCTTTAGCTCTCTGGTCACAAACAGCTGTGGGTGCTGTACATGTCTCAGGGTATCTCGCTGACTTCAGCAGTTATACAAAGTTTTGCCTCTGCTTCCAGCAACTGGAAGTATCATAGAAGCATAAAATGGTTTGGGTTGGAAAGGACCTTTAAAGGTCATCTGGTTCCAACCCGTCTGCCATGAGCAGGGACACCTTCCACTAGACCAGGTTGCTCAGGGCCCCATCCAACCTGACCTTGAACACTTTGAGAGATGGGACATCCACAGCCTCTCTGGGCAACCTGTGCCAGTGTCTCACCATCCTCAGAGTAAAGAAGTTTTTCCTGATTTCCAATTTAAACCTACTCTCAGTTTCAAAACCTTGCCTCTTGTGCTGCCACTACAGGCCTTATCAGAAAGTCCCTTTCTGTTTTTCCTATAAGCCCCCTTTATATATTGAAAAGCTGCAGTAAGATCTCCCAGAGCCTTCTCTTCTCCAGGCTGAACAACCCCAGCTCTCTCAGTCTGTCTTCACAGGAGAGGTTTTCCAGCACTCTGCTCATTTTTGTGGCTCTTATCTGGACACACTATAAGAGATTCCTTGTCTGTCTTGTGCTGGGGAACCCAGAACTGGATGCAACTCCAGGTGAGGTCATGATGTCCCGGTAAAACTCACATCACTGTGAGAACTGAGCTACACTTCCAGCCTGACAGATCTCTCCTAGCACAGCTGCTGGAGGAGAGGGGAAGGGGAAGTGATCCATGGGCAGAGTACTCTATTCCCAGCTTTACTAATACTTGCTGTCCATGGGAATGTGAAGGAGTTGAGGAACTGGGATTTTTTTATAGGATTAACCTAGAAAACTGGCAGTCTGATAACAGCAATTAAAAATTTAAGTATTTTTTTTAAAAAAACCAGCATGTCTATGAGTGTGTAGAACTGTAGCTGTATTTACACACATCAAGAGAGAGCATTACGGGCTTTTGTAGATTTTTAATGTATTTCTTACCAAACATGGCTAATTATTTTTGGACTGAACAACAATCCAGTCCTTCAAAGAGTAGATGAAAAATAGCTACTAGATGAACCCTGAAAGTGTCCCATCCAAATTACCATGTATATTGTATGTTATGTAACAGCTGAGTGCTTAGCAAATGGACAGAGCAACGTGAGCAAATGGATATTAAAACTTCTTTGGAAATAGCCATAATCTTATGGACTATGATACCGAAAACAATAACTGTTCTGTACAGTATATGATTTTGTATGCCTCTACATTGAGAGTAGAATGTATCACACAAAACCCTTGGGCTCTGAAACTAATGGGATACATGTTAAATTTTTAGCATCCAAGTATCATCCTTTGATATCTTCAGCTCTAGTTATTTTTTTTATGTTTCAGCTTGTGCCTATGTATTTTGCAGAATATGTCGATAAGCAATTGTTTGAAAATGTCATCAGCTATAGCATTTCATTTTCTTACATCTTCATGAAGTGTTTTATCTGTAGTATTTCTTTTCATGCATCATCAATAACTGTTGCTAAGCCTCTTCACTCTCCATTCTCTACGATGTCCTATCGCACTTTGATTGTTAGTTCACAAACTGTCTTCTCAGAGAAAACTCAGTTTTAGCCTTCCCTTGCTGTTATCTAGGCTCCCTTACATCTGTCTGCATCAGATCGAGTCTGTTTGGAAAATAACAATTTTATGTGTGCTCTTGGCAAGCAGAAGCTCTTGGCTCTGTCACTCTCTGTTGCACTTAACACAGTTTCTGCCTGTCAGACCTCCACAGACCTCTTTGGTTTCTTTTCTTGTATCTTAGGAGTGGATGGGCTTTTGTTATTATAGCCTGCCACTTCACTGACATTAAAAACTTTGGTCACTGCAGCATCACAAAATAATCCATTGTTCTTGGGCTTTGTGGTGCAGCGTGCTACTGAATTCCAGCATTCATTTACTGTACTCATGACTTGTTTTTTGCAGGATATTTTTAATATTTGACACCACCATTAGTTAATTAGCCTATCAATTTGGTGCTCCTAAGCAGGTCATTATTGATTTACTACTTAGCAGTTTTAAACACAATAATACTTCCTTGCACTTTGAAAAAAGGACTACTGTTCTGATACACATCTTACGTACATTTACACAAATTCAGCTGTGCTGAGTAGTTAAATTGGGGCCATGTTGTATCCCTCCACACATGTCTTCCTGTCTTTGAAAAACAGTTCTCTTCAGATGTTCATGGGTTCGCTGGGCTTTTTTTCTTTTTTGTCAACATATGCATGTGACTGTTGTTAAAAAGCAAATTTCAGGTATTTCTGTACTACATCAGAACAAAATGCTGTGTCTACACAGCACCACCTAATGCCATGCAGCAGCTCAGGTCCCAAAAGCAGTCTGGTAGCTGTGCACCTCAGCTGGACTTGGTAACTCATTAGCATGGCTGCCCTGTTCCTGGAGCAGTTAAGTACTTGCTGGTAGCTGTTTCCTTTACCTCCTGCTCCACTGAACAGTGTAGAATGACCCTGTGACATTTTAGAAGTACAGAACACCACCATCTCCGTCTGAAGCCAGGAAAGAAACAGAATTACAGTACTTTAAAAAAAAAAAAAAAAAAAAAAAAAAAACAAACCAAAAAAAACACATTTGAACTGAGCAATAGGTTTTGCAACTGCTGTGCTGCGTAGCTGATTGGTGTTTGATTCATGCATTGGAAAAATTGAAAGAAAATATGAAGGAAGAGCAAATAAGATTAATCCTTCCTTCACTATTTCACTCTTTACACTCTAGTTATATCAAGATTTACATATTTATTTTAAATGCTTTGTCTTGTATCTGGTGTTCTGACTGCATTTTTATGATGTTGTTATCACTTGGGTCTCCTGCAGTGATGCTAATCCACTGTTTGAAGGTACCATGGGGCCAACATTGCCCTGGTGACTGAGTCAGTATTAAATTTGACCATATATTTGCTCTGGTTTTGAATCTTAATTATTTCTAACCTTTTAAAAAATTTGCTTTAATCCACTAGAATGAACTACTTTAGGTCAGCTTTCTTCAGTCCATTAAAACTGCTTATTTATTTTAAAGTTTTGATTGACAAAATTACATAAGGCCAGTCTTGTTCAGGATAGTTCTTAAAGCCCAGGTCTGACTAACCATATCTACCAAGACTTACACACGTGCAATCCAAAATTAAAACTTGTTTTTTCAAATACCTCACTAGATACTGATTTGTAATAAGTCAAGTAAAAAAAAAAAAAAAAAAAAAAAAAACAAAACAAAAAACAAAAACACTCATTTCAGTTGCAGGAAAAAACCTATTAACTTTCAAAAGAATTTATTATGGAGCCTTCACTTTTGTAGACAATATGTATAATTTTGTTTACAGGATCAAAGCTACACAAAGCAATCTATGAATGAGATCCCTCTTAGCTTTGGGAGTGCTCTGTTATACCAAACGCTGTCAGATCAACTTTGGGTTTGATGTTGTGAAAAGTCATACTAAGTGGGTCTTTAAGCTTTAGATGAATATTGCTCTTTTGTACCAAGCTCTGTCGAATGAATTTTGGGTTTTCTGTTGAGAAAGGACATACTAAGTGGATCTTTAAGCTTTAGATAATCAAAAATATATCAAATATGCACAACTCACTAGACCCCTACATTTGTTTTTAGGTTCAATGGTAAATGGATGGGGTTCTGCGTCTGATGAGGATCGTAACTTTTCTAGTCATAGATCTAGTGTAGGTAGCTCCTCAGATGACTCGATCTTTACCAGCGGCAGTTTTGCACAAGCACTGGTTGCAGCAGCAGATAAAGCTGGTTTTAGGCTGGATGGAACCAGCCTGACAAGAACAGGTTTGTAGACTCCAAGTTGATGCTTTCTGCATGAAGGGTGTCTTTGCCTATTCTTCTCTTCTTTCAGTGTGTCTCACCCTTGTCTAACACGCATGGAATAAGGTGGATGGAGATATTTTTATCAATACATTTCAAATGAAACCTCACGTTATGTTTCATATTTAGTGATTTGGAGTAGTGAATAGCACAAGCTTTTAATCTGCACCTTTGATCTGCTGCACCTCTGTGCTGACTACTATGCATTTACTGATGTGCCCCATTTAATATTTCAGTGAAGAAATCACTAATTATGCCTTGCAGTCTTTGATGATCTTACTTTCTGCTCCTCGCAGCCATTCACGTTTCCAGTGATGAGCATCATATTTAAACTATTGTCTCCATTCCTGCTCTTCTGCTGCATTTCTTCTTGCAAAAGTGTATTTTTCTGTGAAGTTGTTCTAAGCATGGGGTGAATTGGTGTGCTTTTATTGTTAACAATACAAACTGTTTAAAATCTTTATTAATAGTTGATTTTAAAATAATTCAGTAAGTTTATATATTTTGATAACATTTAATTTTAGTTATGCCAACTGAGTCTGCCAAGTAAAATGTAACAAAGGTAAAGTGACTATTGCTTTTGAAAACAGCCAATCTTTGAAAATTAATTAATGAAATGTAATTTAGTTCATATTTTTAAAGCTTCATATGTCTTATTTCTTTAACAAAAAAAAAAAAAGAGAAGGGAAAATTATCTTTAGATATTCGGGGGGGGGGTGTCGAGAAATAAAAGAATGTATTTGCATTTTCTTAGTCATATTGAAACAGAAAAAATAACTAATTATTTAAATCCACAAATCTAATAGCAA
This sequence comes from Acropternis orthonyx, assembly GCA_035583155.1. Taxonomy (NCBI): domain Eukaryota; kingdom Metazoa; phylum Chordata; class Aves; order Passeriformes; family Rhinocryptidae; genus Acropternis; species Acropternis orthonyx. The sequence continues at coordinate 10,143,175 of JAWWEU010000001.1, read as the reverse complement.
ATTATGAACTTGGGTCATATTTTTGTTATGGTTCCTCTCAGCCAATTCCAGCCCACAGCTCCCATAATGTTCCCATTGTTTAAATTTTTTAATTATTAATCTGGTATGAAGTCTCTCCTTCAGTAAAATGTATGCACTCATGAGAATGTTAGGCCTGAAAAGCACAGGCTTTCTGCATGCAATGACTTTATGGCAAATATCACCTTTTAGGAACATTAGGAATAAAAGAGTTGATGGCAAAGTCCTGTGTCTCCCACAAACTACAAGGTGAAGAAATACAGCTTTTCTCAAACCACTGGGACTTTTGCCACTGACTTGGGCCGTGGGTAGCTGTCCTTAAAAGAAGGTATTTCTCCATAGTTGAACTCCTCAGTAGCTTCTTACACTGTGGAAAATTGACTGAGTAAATCTGTCATATCATTTGATAAAAAACAAAGCAAAAGAAAAGAAGAACCGATGTAAACCTTCACCCATCTGCTATGGGCACATGTGGCCAAACTATACCTTGAAATACACTATTTTGGCAGGGATGTTGGTAGTGTTCTTGGCTTCACTAAAAGTTAATGCAAAGATTCACCCCAAAGTTAATGTCACTTTTATCAGGCCTTTGAGAAGTGCAGTTTCCACCACAAACACACACATAAGAGAAGTAAATAGACACACAAACAGGTAGACATTTAAAAATAAATATGAATTCTTGTGTAGCCATGTGAATGGAAAATACAAGGGAAGGATGACAGCCCTCTTGTCAGTTATATTTTCCTAGCTTAATTAGGTCACGAATGCACTTAAACTGAGCGCATGCTTGTAATTCCTCAGACAGACTATTAGAGTGTAGGGTACAAAAAAAGTGTCTAGCGGTTGCGGTAGAGACTTTATGATTATTACCCTCTTACTCTCTTAATGATCCAGCAGGCAAAATGGAAATAAAATAAAACCCCCATGTAAACAAACAGCCCTCCCCTCTTTTCCTCACGGAAACCTCAGCAAATGGAAATAACTCCCCCGTGCTCACTGCAGTTTCATTATGAGATGATACCTCCCAGGGTAGCGTGGATCGATCAGACATGCCTGGTAGGGACCTGCCGCACCACAGCAGCCCCCCATAGTGCAAAATGGTGTCTAGCAGTGGAGAAGCAGCAGTATCATTTCTGTTCATTGCTCTGGAGGGACTCTAAAGGTCCTGACTCTTTACTCCTTTGCAGTCTGGACAGTTATTTTCGCCCAGTTAGAACAGCTGTGAAATATTCTCACCGGCAGATACTAAAGGAGATGTCCAGCTTGATAGCCTCACGTGGGAATGTTTGATTGCCAAGCATAAGAGGCACTGGTAAATCCAGATGCAATGTGTCTCTCCTGCCAGACACTTTGATTCCAGTTTCCAGAAGCCATCATGTGATTTGCCATGAAGTTCAGACAGCTTTCTTTTTTAACACCCTTGGGAAATTAAATCAAGAATTAGTGAATTCATCCTTGTCTCCACTTACACACACTAAATCTGCTACAGAAAGTCTGACTGCTCAGCACTTCTTACTGGAAGGGCTGCATACAAATACAAGATGCTGTAATCATTTGTTAAGTGCATTGAAAAATGTGTTTTGGGAGTCTGCACATCATTTGTGTTTGTCCCATGTCTGATTTAGGTGAGTGCTATTTATTTTGCCCCTTTTTCATGAAGGGATAAGAGGGAATGGTTGGTGTCTATTTCTTTTTAAAACCAACATTCTGAATGAATAATCACATTTCCTTAGTCAAAAGGATAAGTGTGAATAATCTGTGTCCTGCACTCACTAGTTGCACTTGCATGTGAATTTGTTTTTACAAAACATCTGTGCAATGTGCTGTGAGCTGAGATGGAATTTCAGGCTCATATCTGAATTTCTTTGCATTACTGATATTTTTTTATTATTTTTTTAAATGAAATGTTAATATTTTGTGTGCGTTCATCTGCTGTTTTATCGTTATCCATGAAACAAGGGCTTGATCACTTGCCTTTGTCTGGCTGCAGCTGTGCCAGCTATAGAGGTTAATGTTTCCAGCCTCCCCCCCAAATGTTTATTACTGCTTTTTTCCCAGCTCCAGAATTAGCTGCTTGAGTGGGCATTCTGTAACCCATCTCAGTTAAAATTATCCAGGTTAGCAAAGGCATTGTTTTCAGACCCTTTAAGTTCAACTGGGCTTTTCTTGGTAGAGGAGGGTTAGGGAATGTCCACATGAGGGGTTCACACGTGGTAACCTCCAATAGCTGGCAGGGACAGAGCTGGGAGACAAGCCTGCCTGAGAGCAGCGTCCTCCTCAGGGTGCGTGTCAGTCAGAAGGCAGCAGAGCAAGCCTGAGAGAGTCAGCAAATCTCTGAAGTCAAACAGTGAAATATTATTCTAACATGGATGCATTAATGTGAAACACCATGTGAGAGAGATTACGGCTACCTTTTCACTTTGCCCTCTTTGCAATGAGAATATTTCAAATACTGTGCTGAGCTGCATATTACTGCTGATTAAGCTTATATAGATCAGGTCCTGTGTGATGGCATGTTGGAATTAAGTGCAACTGTTGAAAGGTTTTACTACACAACATAACTCACAGCAGGGTAGACCCTGGCCTAACTTAACTAGAGGATAAAAACCCCTCCTTATTACTTGGGCTCGGCTGACCAGAAAAGTAACAAACAGCCATTTTGCCACCTTCCATAAACTCTGACACCATTTGGAACTACAGTTCCACTGAAAGAGCAGAAATTCTCACTGGTTTATACATTTTACACTGCAGATAGGATTAAAACATGTAAAAATTTTAATTACCTGTTCAAAACAAATTAAAATGTTAATATCCCCAAGACACATGGCAAGTACAACCTACACATCAGCAAAAGAAAGCAAAAGAGGGTGATCTTTAGTTTTCATCAGTTGTCATTAAACATTAAGCCTGGTTAAATTAACTGAATAAAAATACCAGAATAAGAGGAAGTGAAAGTAGTAAATGAACTGTGCTGCTCCTCTGGTTCTTGCATGAGGCTTTTAATCATCTGCTCCATAGAACAGCATCAAAGATATTTTTTAGGAGACACCATGTAGCTTGAGTACTATATATATGTATAAATCTGAGGAATAAATTCAGAGAGAATACATTTTTTTAACATATAAAAGTACTGAAAATGAACAGGGGAAATTTTAGCATTTCAATATTCCCCCATTTTTATTTCTTGAGAAAAGAGAGCCCTTAAATATACAAACCTACACTGCTACATAGCTTGCAAAATCAGTTATGTTTATCTCACTGGAGTTACTCCAGATATACAGTGCATATGGGAGCCTCTAAAATGAGAACCTGGCTCGGCAAACATGAAAGTGGGAAGCAGGAGGAGATAAATTTGATATGATTGCAGAACTGTTTTCCTTCCCTGCTCAAGGCTGAGGAGTTGTTATGACACATCTGTTCAGCATGCAGAGCAGGTAGGAGTTACATGGCATACAGTAGTTTTATCACAACAGATGGAATAATTTTAATTATGAAAGTTAAAGACAAAAGAATGCCAAGTTTATCACTTCGCTTGTTGTGGTGTATCTTAAAGCAGTTGTCATCAGTGGGTACCTCAAAGGGATACTTTCTTGCCTCTGAGAATTAGACCTGATGTAATGTTTCGGAACAGACATTAATAGAACAGCCAATTTCAAGGCAATGACATTTTTTCATCTGGTTTCTCTTCTTTTTTCTTTTTTCTTTTCTTTTTTTTTTTTTTTTTTTTTTTTTTTTTTTTTTTTTTTTTTTTTTTATATTTTTTAGGCAAAGCATATTCTTCCTCTCAGAGACCTCGGCCAAGCAGTCCTTTTTCTACTGACAGCAACACCAGTGCAGCTGTCAATCAGGGTCAGAGGCCAAGGCCCACTAAAAAACACAAGGGAGGACGGTTGGACCAGCCCCCTTTGCCTCATCGTAGGGAGGGAATCACAGATGGTAAGTGTTGTGGTGAGGGCCCTGATGAAAACCTGCAACAAGCAGGGGTCTGGAGTGGGAGAAAACAGAGCAATCTTTTAAGAAATGTAGGTTATAGTGAATTACTGGTTTGGTGAAGTGGGGTCCCCACATTGCCTCGTGAGCAATAGTGCAACGCTGGCAGTGTGGAGCTGGGTAAAGTGAGTCTTCAAGGAGCCTTCCTTCATTTCAGCTCTGGACACATTAGCATCTCTTAGGTGTTCTGGGATTGCAGTATAAATCTTACCCAAAAATGGCTGCGTTGCACAGGAGTTGACATTAAAAAATAGCCTGTGGGTAATTTTACATTAAATGAAGGTAGCCACCAGCAGTGTTAGCAGTATGCCATGAATTCCTAAGGAGAAGTGTAGAGCCACTCCCACAGCACTGTTTGCTGTGTGCTGCTTTTGACAGATGCCCAACAGCTACAGCAACATGTGCCATGCTTTTCCCATGATTCTGCCTCACATCTTGTCCATGCTGCTTTAGTCCTGACATCCACTGACCTCAGTGACTTTGTTTCCCTCTTTTACATCTCTTACTCTCTCTGACCACTGCTTCCCAGCTGGAAATTTCAGGCTCTTCTAATGACTAAGATCAGCTCTGTCTTTGTCTTTGTCTACCCCTCTTGACTCTTGCACCTGTAGGTGTTGAAATGATCAGAGGGGATAAGGAGGCACATAGGAAAACACAGTTAAAGAAACCACTAAGGATATCTGTAATGCCATGCAGGTGGAGACATGATCACTCTTCTGAGGCTGACCTATCTTTCAGTGTTCAAAGCAGGGCAGTTCTGAGAGGCAGAGTGTCCCACATGCCTCAGTGGCTCTTGTAACATTAACTGGACTGCGGGAGTGAGTGTGATGTCAGTGAGTCTATACCCTAATCTTTAGTACATCTTGTCAAATCTTCTGCTGTATGGGAAGGGTGTAAAAATAAAATTTAAAAAATACTTTAAATTTTAGTATAAACATCTTTCTTATACTAGTAAAAATTACTTGAGAATCATAAAATCATAGAGTATCTCAAGTTGGAAGGAACCCATAAGGATCATCAAGTCCAACCCACTTTTTTATCTTCTTTGGACAGGTAATGTAATAAATAGATTTGATAGGATATTTAGATTGATTTTTCTTTTAATAATGCACTTTTTATAACTCCAGGTACACATATAAAATATATTAACAGCTTGAAAGGTAGACTGTGGACACCAAAACCACCAGAGCTTGCTCTCAGTCATGTTATCAGGTGCAAAGATTCAATTTTGTAGTGTCCTCTGACAGAATCCTTCTTCACCAGACCACAAAGATAGAGAACAGATTCCAGAAGGGAAAGTCTTCACCAAAGGGGTTATTGTGCTGTCTCATGCTCTATGGCTTGTTCTCACTGCAATATTATTTGTGGAAACAATGTAAAGTAGCTTAGATTTCACTCATATGGATCTGAATTGGTTTAAACATTAATACCCTGCCCTTCTGGATGTATTCCAGAGGCCTCTCCGCTACCCAAATCCCATAAATAGATGTGTGTATGAGGACAGTAACCGTAAATGGTGGGTGTCATTTGTGGTGCTGACCATACTCTCTCTGTGCATGTGTCAGTCCTTCTGGTTGGCATATCCTGTCACCCAGAACTATGAGAGTTTTGGGCCATAAATTTGGTGTACAGTGAGTTCGTAGGGCACTTGGTATGGTGCGACCTTGATCCTGCTTTAAAATACTACTGCTATAATAATGTTTCACAGGGTACCAGAAAATTAGTGGGAATCCAGTTCAGGTCATGAGACAGATGGAAGTATGACTCCACAGAGAGTGCCTCCATTGCAAAATTTGAAGTAGTTTTAATTTAGTGAAAGAGATCAGATTTTAAGATTTATTTAAAAAGAGGAATCTCCTATTGTCTTTTTTTTAACCTTAATAACACATCAATCTTACTGGAGTTTCTTTCGTATTTTTGAGCAGAATGCCATATACTATTTCCTTCAACATTTCAGACACAGGCAGTAACCAGAACAGCTTTTGGATGCCATTAGATTCACATTTGTCTGTTATAAACTTAGTTAGGGTGCTTACTATATGTTCCAAAAATTTATAATGTGTTATAGGAATAGAGGAACATTTCCCATTCTGTATTAACACAGGAACAAACAAATACAAATGATACAGTTTTTCCACTTCAACTCCTACTGAGTATGAGTCACTAAAGTGTAATGGCAAGTCTGAGTCACAGTTGAATTTGAAAAAGATCATTTGTCAATTAAGGAAGCTAAAGGTTGCTGCTGCCACCTGCATGTATGTAAACAATTGAATTTAGGAAACTCTGGTATACAGAAATTAAAAATGATAACTGGATGCTCTCTGTGGAATATTGCAATGAACTTTGCAAAGAGAGACAATACCACTGTACTTAAACTGTAGCTAGAAAAAGCAAGTAAGAGAACCTCATATTGGTCCAACAACTCTAAACCCTAATCCAGGCCAGTCCGTTCAGCCCTGGGCTGTCATGATTTCAGTGGGAAGCATCACTAAATATTTTCTCCTGGTTTTCAGATTTCTCAAATCCTTTCCCTTGTAACTGCTTCCTCTTGAATTTTTCATGTGAGAACATACTTGGTTTGTCAGTTGTTTTCAAATTCCCAAGTTGGATGAGTCCTAGTATCCTGTGTTTAAGTCTCATCATGTACCGGATATCTGTCATTTTAAGTTTTCATTGACCAAGTAAGCTCCAGCTATGTCCTTTCTCTGCCCAATCCCACACACATCCTGAGCACTTCCTCTGAGCTAACTGTAACCATGTGGGACAGTGCACAAGACCAAGAAACTGTAATATTTAACACATAGCACACACATCTCAGACTCTGTAAGCATATGAAGGTTCAACTTCATGCTTACTTTTGACAGCAATCCACACAAATCCCCTAAAAGCCTGCTGCTTCATTTGCTTCAGCTGCAGGTCAGAATCCTCTAAAGACTGACTCTAGATGGAGTCTTTATATTTGTCTTGCTGTATAACTTGTTTTTTAACTCCCACATCCCAAAAGACCACAGAGACAACACCAAATCCACAGAGGAAGAATATGTTGCGAATCCCTCAGGTGATGAACTTTCATTCTGAGCTCACAGTCCACCATAAAAAACAAACAAGAGGGTTTTAGTTCCAGTGCTCAAGGAATAATTTCTTTTCCTGGAAACAATATATTCACAAATTGCAAAAGAGTGGAATCTGTCATATAGTTTGTGACATGGTAACTGTGTGAATAAATTTAAAAGCTCTTCCTTTGCTGAGCATGATATGTAAAAAAAACCTAAGAGGAGACAGAAGGAAAATATGCTTAGGGGCTAAAAAGGAGAACTGGAACATAAGACTTTTGTTAGCTTTGCCACTGTCTTTCTACTGTGTATTAAAAGTCAATTTTTCCTAAGGTAGATCACTGCAGAGAAGATGCTTCTCTTCTGATGCTAGAAAGTGGTTCAGAGGCCTATTAAATGTCACAGTAATTATCACCCCCTAGGAAGAGAAGCCATTGGCACAGGTAGAAAGGTGTGTCCTTATTCCTGTAGGTTCTGTAACTTGCTGCTTTTTCCAGTTAATAACGAGAGGCTGTGACAAAGTTTGACTGTATCTGAATCACTTTAGCCACTTCTAAAGGAGGGCTGGAGTAACCCCAGGATGAATATCCATTTCCCCCTTATTAGGCACTCTGATGTCCTACAGGTTCTCAATCACAGTCCCTCCATTACTAAATCAATAAGACCATCACCCACCCACACCACCACCACCAATGCACTTGTGATTGCCTCACAGGTTTGATAATCCTGCTATTAGAGGCTTCAAGCGACAGTCTGAATGACATCCCACTGGCCTAGAAAGTTACTAGCTCAGTGTGGGGTTTCAGTTATTTTATCTGCTACCTGAAAATAAATGTGGTTTAGATGGAAGTAGAGTGATAATCAGTGTTATCAGTCTGGGTAGCCTCACTGAAAATCCTATTGAAGTCCCTAAATTTCTGAATTCAAAACTTCTCTGAAGTGATAGACGTGATGGAATGAGTTGGATTGCCTCTGTGTAGTAATAAGGCTGTGTGTCAGGGTCTGAGACTACTACAGCTGATATTCTGTTATCCCTTTTCTAGGGGTAGGAGAGGAAAGGAAAGACTGTTTTCTGTGGCGCTGGAGGAAGAAACTCATGACTCCAGATGCATGGGATCTTTCTGTATGCCCAGGCAGGGTAACAGAGCATATTTAGTATATTACCTAATGCAGAATATTTACACTACAGGATGTAAGTTGTAGAGCAAATATAAAGCCACATTTCCCAATCAAACTCTCCTTCAGCTGCTTTTATTAAAAATGACAGGTCGGTGTTACTGTGACAGTCAACCTGATAAGAAGGTGAAGATGCAAACAGTTTAGTCAGGTGATATTTGGCTACAATTAGTAACTGTTCTTACAGATCTTCTCAGACATGTAACACAGTTCAGCACATCTGTACTCAGGCCAGAGCCAGTTTATTTTACTGCCATACTAACTGTAATTCTTCCAGAATTCTGTGGAGCTTCATTTAGAAGACAAATCTTATTTTTCACTTCAACTCATCCATGGGTGTAAAACAGCCAAAGAATTTTACAAACATGGTGTTTCACTTCACTTCTGTGCATAAGTCAGTCTTTATGCTTATTTTGTGGATGGATAAAAGCAAGAGTCAGGTTAACAGTAGATAAGCAGCATAACTACAGTAATTCCAGGAGTTGCAGCTAGCTCTAGAACATTCAATATGGTTTAAGCACAAACCTTCTTTCCTTTTAAGTATCTAATTAATATCAACTATTAGATGTCAATTTCTGAAGAAGGGTAGTCAGTTAAAGTTTAATACTGCAATAATTTGAACTTTTTTTTTCTATTATACTACTTGAAAATTTTGTTTATATTGAACAGCAAATATTTTATCTGGTGAAATTACATAGCCCGATGTCATGTTATGATTGTGTTTATTGGATTCAATGCATCCCCACAAAGTGCTTATAATTCACAACTTCAGTAATCTCTATTTCAGATTGCATAAGCAGATGCCAGTGTTGTGGTTCTTTACATTAACTGGTTATGCTCGCAATAAAATCAATTATAAGAAATGCCATTTTGGAAGCCAACACTATAAAGCAATTTTAACATTGGCAAGCTCCCATACCCTCCTGCTTCCACCTACAGTAACTCAAGTATAGTCATTGTCACGAAAGGTCACATCTATATTCAGAACGAAAAATTTCTCAAATAAATTAGTGCCGAACATAAAGCATACACCAAGCTCACTGACACATTATTATAAGGCTGTTCGTGCCAGAATGTAGTTATCTTAATCAGGGCATAGCACTGCAGCTGTGAGCAAAGGTACAAGAGCATCAGCAGGTACAACTTCTTTCCCTTGTAAACACAAATAACCTGCTCATCCTCATTTATCTGTAAGAGACAGTGTTGACTGGAGTGATATCTCAGCAACTTTGGATGCATTTCTGCTCCATACAAGAGGTAGAAGTATCACCCCTAACAGCAAGGACATAAAAAAAATTCTATGTAGTATTATATAAAGTATTATATAAAGCCGGATTATAGACTTTGAAATAAACTCCCTCCAAAGGCCTCAATTTATAAAATGAATTTCAGTTTCACTAGAGTTATAAACATCAGACTTCCCTGCAGGCAAAACAGGTTTCCTTTTCCATGCCTGTTACTGAGCCAAGTTCAATTCCTTGATAAAACCTTTACAACACTGTAAGATATAAAAGACTAGAAAACAGGACAGGCCCAAATCTATTGTAAACTAACAGAGGTTTAGTGAAGTCAGTGGGGCTGCAGAGATTTATTTGGGCTGTGCATTGCCCCAAAATAGAATTATCAAAAAGTGTTCCATATATAAAATTAGTATGGAGGAGTTTTCATTATGATACTAAAGGATGCTTCCATTTCTTTTTTTTTTTTTTTCTTAAGTAATCTGAGACTTTTCTGGACTATTATGTCTATCATATAGTTTACATGAAAATTTTACATTTAGAATTAAAATTATCCAGAGTCTATAATTACCTTAGGTCTAGAACTAATACAAAATGTACTTTTGCCTCCACAAATGTGAATAAAAGGTTGATCTTCAATTCTGCAAGCATCTTAGTAGTCCAGGTGATACACTTGTAAAGAGCAGGAGTTATTAGAGCCCAGGCAAGTGTCTTTTGGTGTTAGCTGAAATTGTATTTTGATGTGTTATATTTACAAGACTGCTAAACTGAAGAGTGGCCATTCTCTTGTCTGTGAAGACTCTAGATTTTCATTTACTTGAATAAAATGCTTTCACATTGTTTGGTGGTTCCATTTAAACACATTTGTCAGAGATGTATTGATGATTTTTCAAAGACAGTAGATTTTTTGATTTTTTTTTCACAAATTAATTTTTGGTATTTTATTAATTTTGGTGAAGTTCTATATTAAAGTTTGTGTTTAAACCTCAAGCTGAAAGTCAAGCCTGAAAATGGGGATGATGAAGCAAGTCCCAGTATGGTGGGGGAAGTTTCAGCTGGCACAGGTCAGTTTTCCATAGCCTTTCTTAATTGCTTGCTGTTACTGAATGAAACAGCTGGAGTACACCGCACTGAAAATAAATCTCATGCTTAGAAATGTCAGTCAGGGCTGAGAGTCTATCAATTTTTATGGAAGCTAGAAAGATCGAGCAACACAGTAACCTGAATAAAGAGCTATTAGAAGATAAAACTACTTTTCTGATTAACATGAAATTTCTTCCTTTTAAAATCAACAAATGGACTGATTCGTGCCGGTTGCGAGGGACTTTCCAGCATCAAATAGACCTTCTGTTTCAATTTTAAAAAATCAGTTCATCTCAATCTTATTCACATTTTTTAGATCTTCCACCACCACCCGACCCGCCCCCTGGTCAGGGTTTAAGGCAGCAAATAGTCCCCGGCCAGCGCGGAGGCTCGGCAGAGAGGAAAGGAAGCTCTCTTGAGAGGCAGCATGCTCCGAACGTAGATGAGACAAAGAGCTCCCTGGACCGCCAAGCTAGGACATCACTAGAGTGGCAGCGGCAAACCCAGGAGTGGATAAGCTCTGCAGACCGCCAAGAGGATTTCAGGAAAGGCCAACACAAACAAGCCTTCGGATCAGGTGTGTGTGTGCTGCACCAGCCGAGGCGAGGCAGGCAGCTTCTTGACACTCCACCCTCTGCTGAGGGTTTCTGTACTTGGCAGAAGTCCTGGATCACCTCACACCTCTGTAAAAGCACTGGTGAGGTTCAGGCTGGAAAAAAAAAGAAAGGGCAAAGGGAAATGAGAGCTTGTGATTCAACTGTTTTCCCTCCTGCAACAATGAAATCTCATTAACACCTGGTTCAGTGCATTCTTTACAGTGTTTTGGCAATTAATGTTGTCAAGCATAGCGATGGAGAAAACAGGAGCAGTTTCAGGCCAGCAGGGAAGGAGAAAGATTTTAAGAGTATCTTCTGTTAGATGTATTTGTTTATAAATATAGGGCCATATTTTCTAGTTCTTTCAGCCTTCTTCCAAATTGGCAACAGTCTTTTTTTTTGCACGTCCAAAAGAAGGCTGATTCTTCTGATCTACTGACATTCCTTCAAGCTGTATTTACAGCACTGAGGTCTTCTTATTCAAGGATATGACAAAGTAATACTCATCTCTTAGGCCCAGAAAGATGACAGCACAGGTTTTCACCTTCATACAGGACCTGCACATTGCCACGAGCTGACTTTATCTCTGAAATGGATTTCAAATCTGTAAAAATGTGCACAGGAGGCAATACCGGGCTGGAGTTTGTTTTACAATATTTGCAGCTGTCTTCTCTCAGCCTGACCTCAAGTAAAAGCTTCTGTTTCAGCTTTTACCCTCATACTAGGGTATTTTCTTTAACCCACTAATCATGTGTCATCCCATTGCACCACTGATTAGAGTGATACGAGAGAACAGTTCAGAAGAATTAAAAAAAATTATACTGTATGTGTTTTCTGTGGGGTTATGCTGCTTCTTCAAGTAGGGATGTAGCTCCCACTCTCACACTAGATGTACTCTTATAATCCATATTTTTCTTGATTTTATTCTACTGTTAATGCTCCTTGTTAATCTAGCACACTAATATCACTGACATTCTAAAAAAAAAAAAAAAGACTAATATGGGAGCAGGATTTACTGAACGAAGTCCTCCTAGGAAACATTGCTATCTATATTTAAAATGTAACTATTTTAAATACAATCCATACTTTAAAATATAATAATGATACTGTTAAAACACCCTAATCTTTCTGCTACATCAACGAGTGGTTGTTCATGTTGTGAAATTATGATGTGAAGTTGCAGTTTAAAAACAGTGTGTGAAATTCTTATTACTTGGTGAAATGGCAATTTTAATTGCAACATACAAGATGTACAAACGCAATAGAAAAACAGCTCAAATATACTTTACATTTCTCATTTCTTTGTATATTATTTTTAAGAATGCTTCTCTGACCCGCTTAGCAAGAAGTCCCTTCTTTTTCCTCTGCCTCACATGTGTACAAATAGGAGTTGTCAGTTATTCTGTGATGCAGAGCTTATACAGTAATAAAATTCCCATCCTGCAGGACATGCATTTATCTGTCCATAAATAAAGAGAACTTGATCTTGCCACTTCCAATGCTCTACACAAACATTGAATTTAGGACTGAAGTGATTACAGGTATCTTGTTCTTGTCACATTCCGGATGACAAGAGCAGGTGCATATCCCTTATGCATAAAAAAAAAAAAGGATTCCTGTGGGAGATATTATTGATTTACCCTGTTGTGAGGATTTCATAGTTTGTGCATAAGGTGGGCCAGAGCTTTGTATCTGTCCATCTGCTTTCTCTGACAGCCTCTTGCACTACCAGCTTTCTTGCTCTGTATTCTTGTCTCCGGTAGATTTAAAAAAGGTGACTCTTGTGGGTGATGCTTCTTTATATTACTAAATTTGGGCATTTTAATAATATTAATTGTCCTTCTTCCCTTTTCCTCTATTAATGGCATAGATCTCTGGAAATCTATCCCGTCCCAGTTTTCAGTGTATTTCCAAAAGGAGTTATTATTAGCTATCAGCTTCCAGAAAATAGCTAATTTGTAGCTTAGGGGGTTTCATTCAGATGTTACCAAGGTGTGAGTGAAATTTTGAAGGCAAGACCTTTAGTTTGAAATTGAATAGAGTAAAAATACCCAAGTCTGGGAACCACGTTTCCACTGCTTGCTTTCAGTATAAACAAGATCACTGAGTTCCTGCCAGTGGCTTCATTGTGGAACCACAGTTACAGCACATCAAATACGACATTCTCAGCTAACCCTCTAAAGAAAGTAGTGCCAGAGCAGGTTATAATATTTTTGATAATATGAAAAGCCTTTTGGTTATTTTACAGGGTACAGAAACATTGTTATACACATATATCCTGATTTCATGGGGGCTAGAATTGTATCTTCACATTAAAGGCTTGTTACTTCAAAGAGAAAGGCATTGGCAAAGGCTCCCCATATTCTTTGCAGAGCTGGGGCATGGGGCACTGTTTGGAGTGTTTAATAAATGTGAGCCCATTCTCAGGAGTTGGGACAACTACCTTCCATGTGCTGGAATGTTGTGTAAAACTTAGCCTTTATTTTATGTCACAGTTACTTATTTTATGGATTATATTTATTTCTGGAGGCACAACAGATAATTTAGCATACCATATGCTCTATAATGATAATGGACTGTATATTTATTCATGGTCGTTTTTCCTCAATATTTCATTGAACCCGAAGGAGGTCTTATCCTGAGTCCACAAACTAGGAAAACAAATCAATTGACCATATATGTCATCTTCCAACTCTTTTGCAATGCTAGTGACTTTTCATCCTTTAAAAATGTATCCAGCTTTCTGCTGAACTGATTGATGCTGCTTGCTTTATTGCTGCCTTAATGCAAGCAGTTCCATATTTTAGCCAGCCTTTGGAAACCAGGTTTGCGTCTGATTCTATTGTTAGGCCTTGATATATAAAGAACAAGTAACACAATTTAGGAGACTGTGGCTGTTAAATGCCATTTTACTATGTCTTTTGAGCATTTCTTTGTATTTCAGCAAGGGCACCACACAGTCATGGCACAAAACATTAATATGTCCCGCAGTGCAAATATCTCGGTCCCTTAGGCAGGGCCAGAGTGAGATATTTTGGCAGAGAAAGAATTCAGCTGCCTGCCCTCTTCTGCAACGGATTTACTTTACAAACAGGCTCTGTTCAATAGCAGAACACATGGGGAATCCCCATGTCCTACTCATGGCAGCACGCACAAAGAATGAAATCCTGGGTTTCTTCCACAAATTTGTTCTCATTTAGCTTTCCTCTAAGTTAATTGTGCCTCTGCTGCAGCCTTTGCAAAGGCTTCAAGCTTGTGAATAAAAGCATTTTTATCTCCTTTTTCTTTCCAACCATCCCCACCTACTTTTCCATCTGTGTTCCTGCCCTCTGTCAAAGAAAGTCCATTCCTCCTCATCAGATAGTTTAAGAGTGAAGACAATGGGAAAAGCAAAATAAAGAAAACCCTTTTGGCCTAGATTCACTTGAAAAAAAAAGTAAGATTCAAGCAGGAGACATCCCACTGATTTCAGAAGGACAATTGCTGTGTTTGAGGTTAGGGATATATATTCATAGTCTTTCTTGAATCAAACTATATTTAGCAAGATCTCTTTCTTCAGCTTCTGAGATGCCAAAAATGGAGCATACACAGCAAAGAAATAAAACAGTGCTTCTATTTTAGTGCTAAATCAGTGCTGCAGTTTTGCTTCTTAGATTGGGATTATTACAACAATATCTCCTGGAAACTCTAATCAGAAGCGATGTCTTGTTTTACTTTGTGCTATATGAAAACATGCAGTCTTATGCTTTATTGCTATTAATCCTGCTCTTGCAAGCAGTTCATTATTACAGGTCTCCAAAAAAGAAGCCAAATGAGCAAAAGGCTTACTTTTGCTCATAATTACATGAAACAAGCTGTAGGATGATTTATTCAGCCCAAATATTACAACTGCTATGTATAATATAATATTTTCCATTGTAATTCACCACCAGTAAAGAAAAATTGTCAGTGTACTTTGTATCGTTAGAAATTACTGAGTTGCTGGAAGCTAATTAAATTAACTGATATTGTAGTTCTTTATCTAAACTGATTGAGGTAATATTGCCATAATTTAAGCCAAAGAAAAGGAAAAAGCAGATTCATGTAGGCTTGAAGCAAATATCTAATCATCGCTGCATTGTTTTGGAAATTGCATGTGCATCTACTTTTATTAAAGTATCTTTGATTCATGCTGTATTACTTCATAATGAATCTAGACTTTTTATAATTAATACAAACTGACTTACGAGTTTACAAGGAAGCAAGATGAAATTCATGCTTACTTCTCTGTCCTTGGGACACAACTCTTAGTTTTGTATTTTCCTAGGTAAAATTGTCATGCTAAAAAGCAAGACAAAAGACAGATATATGAGGGCAGGAATGAATATGATGTTCATAAATGAATAGCTTGTTTATCCCTATTTCTAGGGATTTATTGGTATTTACTTTGTTTTGGTTTTGTTTTGCTTTTCTAGAAGAGGCACTCGTACCATACAGTAAACCCAACTTCCCATCCCCTGGTGGCCACAGCTCTTCAGGAACATCTTCTTCTAAAGGATCGACTGGACCTAGAAAAGGTGAAGTCTTGAGAGGAGGTCACCAACGCAATGCCAGTGACCTTCTTGATATAGGCTATGTGGGATCAAACAGTCAAGGACAGTTTACTGGTGAATTATGTAAGTTTTTCTCTAGCTACAGTTAAAACTCTCAAATAGACAAAAAGAGAAAAATTATAAGTCTGTTGTGAAGAGAGTAGGAAGTTGTGCGTGATAATTAGATTAAATTTTACCCAGATTTTTTTGCCATCTGACATGAATTACATGTGATGACAAACAAATGACATTCTTCTCTTCTTTGGTTCAGACCAGTTCAAATTTGTGTAAGCCATGCCATGCAAATGTTGCCTACACAGTACATCTTTCAGTGTGTAATGCTAGGGAAGCACAGAGAAAATTGAAAATAAATTCTAGTAATTTAGAGTTTTCTTGGCAAAGTGTAGTGCGCTTGTCTTGGAAATGCCATTGACAGTTTTTTCTCAGAGGAATGAATGAAAATGCTGCTGATTTTTTTGGTCATGGTGATGCCTTCTCCTTATTTTCCTGTTGCCTGATGAGCAGTATTCTCTTAGAAGGACGTCCTCTTTTCTTGATTGTGTAGCCCAGTTTTTGAGTTGTATATCTCAACTCTTTTCTTCAGCATCTCAGAACAGTGAAATTATTTCCCAGACTTTTTTCTATTATCACTAAATAGCTGTTAAACTTTGTATAAAACCATGTTGATGCTGTGTATGTGATGCCAGTACCAGATACCCAAAGGTTTGACTCTGCTGTTTGAAGTAGTACATCAACATTTCAGCAAGCTCAGACATACTGGTATGTTTACTAATAAAAGCAGTCCAGCTGTTGGCATGTCTGCATCCTCTTGCTGCAGTCAAACTCTCAGTACCTCCTGACAGTTACTGCCCAGTAGCTTGTAAGAGGTGATCCACAAACCCTGAAATGTGCACTCAGATATGGTGTAGGTAAGTGCTGAATTTTAGCATTCATCGGTTTTCATCTTAGAAGCGATTAACTGTTCTCACAATCTACTGAATATTCATCTTGTGCTGCAGTAATATTGCCATAGGCTTTTTTTTTCTGTTTTTCCTCGTATTACAACCTCTTTCTCTCTTTTTGTTTCTTTCTATAGAGTAGTTGAGAAGACACATTGCAAGCTGCTCTGATGGACCATCAGGTCTGAACTCATGGAAGTGATGACACTAAACAGTGCAATGAACATTTTCTTTATTTATGTACTATTAAAAGAACTGTAAATGCAATGTAAAGACACACAGCCACACATATCCCACAGATTCTTTACTTGTGTTCTTCTCTTTAATACACCATCCACCTTAAACTATTCCTTGTCAGGAGTATATAAAAAAAGAAAGAAAAAAAATCACCCTCCAGGAAGAAAAGGATTTCCTTCTGTATATAATTTCTTTTGTTGCATTGCTATGCAAGCTCACCTTCTTTTTAGCTATGTTCATATTCATGTCTGTTTTTACTGGTCTGTTGTACTATATGTGAATTAATAGGCTGTGGTGCCATATATTAACTTTTAATTGTGTAACTTTTATGTTTAAAGTTTGCACTGCAATTTTTTTTGGTGATAAGCACAAAACTCTACTCCTCATGACATGAAGAAAAAAGAGACTGAATGTGTGGAGAAGGTTTACATCCTGTAAGCTACTTTGGATAATGCTGGATGTAAAGGAGTATGTTAGGTGGTTTTCCATTGGGGTGTAGAAACGAGAGTGACAGGCAAAACTGATGTCAGTGAAGACATTAGGGACAGATTTAAATCTTTTAAAAGCAAGCAACATAGTTGCTCTTCCTATTTAAGAAGGGGTCAGAAGTTGGAAGTGTGAGATTAAAGGGCAAATATGAAAATTACAGGTAGCATGAGATGGCCTAGACCCTTTCACTAGAATGATGCCCTTAGTATCTGTTTTTAGCCATCCCATGCCAGTAAGTAAAGGGGAAGAAAAACAAACCTTGCTACAAACAAAAGAACTTAAGGTGTTTCACTAAAGCTGTTTTTATATTGCAGTTTTAAAAGAATTATTACCATTAATTTCTCCAGCCCAAAATACAAGACAAGAGATTTTCCAGGAGAAACAAACAACATAAACTCAAGGAATACCTAGCAAGAGGTTAAGGATGCAATTTATTATTAAGACATATTCAGGCTGCTTCCAAAAAATTGAAATGTCAGAGTATCTTATTTCATCTTTCCAATACATGTACAGTAGAATAGAAGATAGAGCTGCACCACTGAAATTCATGACATTAATTGCTTTGATGCAGTTTACACAACCCTTTCTGTTCTGTTACTTGAAGTCTGCAAGAGCTGAAGTTGGATCCACTAAATTTGTAGTAAAGTGTTTAGTATTTGGAAGGAAAGCAGCGGTCAAATTATTTTCTACTTGCATTAAGTATATTTCTGGCAATACAATACATCCTAAAGTTGGATATAAGCAAAGAAAATCTTTGACCTTTGTTTTAGTGAGTGGTTTCAAACCCTATGAGGAAATAACATGTGTTTATACACTTTTTGAATAAACCAGACTCTGTAAGTGGACATTAATGACAGCATCCTGTCTCTTCATTAATTTTCAAGACTTTGTCCAAATCTTCTGTACCTATTAAATCTCAATGAGTAAATTGTCAAGCTTTATTTAGAATATTATATGTGGATAGCCCACCCATTACTTTGATGCTTAATTTAAATATTAAATCTTACAGCTTATTTCTGTTAGTTATCTGACCATGAACACAAGTTTCCATTGAATGCCTTTTTCATATAACCAGTCTATGTTGTTTTATATATTGCCTTGGAGCTCACCAGTATTAAGAACACTTTTAGTAATGGCAGAATTTTAGAAAAGTAAATTACAATGCTAAATATGTGTTGCTTTTCATTTCATTACCTTGTTCCATGATAAGATAAAACACTACAGCCATCAACTATAACTCAGCACTACTGAGTATTTAAAAAATGCTAGTTAACTTCCTTAAGTCAAGATGTCTTATTTAGCAGGTTACAAACAGAAAATCTTGAGAAAAAAAAAAAGTCTGAATTTACTTATATATGTGACCAATGAGTATATGTCATTTTCCTGCTTGTTAAAACACTATAGTTAAAAACATTGTTTAAAAATAATCAAGTAAGATAAAGAATGCATTGTAATTGCATACTTTTGCTTTTATTTTGGTATTATCATATGAAGAAAAGACTATTCAGAGTACAATTCAAATTTAATTCTCTGGAAAATGTTTAACTCAGTCACAGGTTGATTTCTTTTCCTTTTAATTCAAAAGCTTGTGCTGAGCTTTGGTGGAACACCTTACTCACTATATTCTATTCAAAATTCAGTATCATTAGAGGTTGATAAAGCCATCCCAATTACTTTCAAATATGTGTTTTATCTCTTCCACTGGAAAGTAAATGTGTGTCAGTATTAAAGCTGTGCAGTACCATGATATTCACTAACTTGTCCATCTGCTTCTGTACATTTTTATTCATTAATAATTTGCTTACAATATTACATAAGGTGTTGTTGTGTATGGCAAAGTGTCTCCATTATCTTACAGGTGATGTCTCTTCTTTTTTTTTCTCTCTCTTTTCTATACAGTGTACTTCCAATGAACCACAGTACATATTTTTTAAAATGCCATTTAATTTACTATTTTAAAAGAAGTATTCTTCTTTTTAAAAAAAAAAAAAACAAAACAGAAAACCTTTATTGTGAATAATGTGTTTAAAGAAAAGGGATGTTGTGGCAGCACTTAGAATTGTTTTTTTATTTTTTTTTTTTAAAAAACCCTGTTCATTGGCTACAGTTTGTTCACGAAAAAGTATGACCTCTTAATGTGTTTCATTGGTATTGTTAGTGCAGCAAAGTTTAATTGGCATAAGAAGTTGGTTAATAGTACTGTTGAAGTGTGTATTGTATATTTACTGGGGAAAAAATAAAACATATTCACATTTCAAATCTATGTTAAAAGACCTTGAGTAAGGAGTCAATATGTGAAACCCCAAACTGGGAAAATCAGGCAATAATAACATAGACTGAGCTATAATCATCACTGTCCACTTACAGGTGACAAGGAACATTTTATATGCTGGTTTTTGAACTAAGCTAAGAGCTGTCTTATAAATAGGCCAGTGATAAACATTGCCTGTCATAGGGGTTTCTGTTTAATGTCCTGTCTATATTGGGAATAGTTGTACCAATGTCATTACACTGATACAGCTATTCTAGCAAACATCCTCCGTTTGTACACGTGCTGTCTCCATGTACAGCAAGGACCCAAGTGCTCAGCTTACTTTGCTTAAGGCCTGTGAAGTAGTGGATGTGTAAAACCTGTGTTCTGTGAGTCTGAACCCTTGGACTTGGGGTTTTGTACTGATGGAGCTCCTGCCAGCCCAGTACAGAATACCCCCAAAATGTGTGAAGAGATGTCAGGTCAATTTTTCTCAATCTTTGCATTGAATACATGCTCAATTTTAAATGCAGGAGGGCTGAAGGACCAAATAATAAATTGCTACATGTGCTTCAGTGGTGTATTGCTATATAGGCACCCATTTCAGTGATGCAAAGAACAGACATTTCTTGGTTTTGCTACTCTTTTTATTTCCCAAGTCCTTATCCAAGTCAGTAAACCTTTTGAATACCTTTTGATTGTCACCTGAATTGCAACAGAAACACTGTTCCTTGGGAAAAGTACAAAAGATAAGGTGCATGAAGTGTTTTAAGTCTATTAATTTAACTACACACCAGTGCAAAAGGAAGACATGACTGTTTGAAATAATTATATGCTGGTTTATGACTGCCTCAGCCTATACATTCCCAGCCAGGAGAAAAGGTGTGCACTAAGGCTGAGAAAGAGTCCTCACGAGTGACAGAGGAAAGGTAATCGGGTTGGGGGAGATTTTGGCAGGAATTTTTAAAAAAACAAACAAACAAACCCAAACAAAAATACAGGCAGCTCCTTTGGCTTGTCTACAATTTGTGCAGTTTGGGGTTTTTTATGATTAATGACCTTGTGGAGATTTAACAGGGGAACTAGAATGATAAAAAGCTGGCCTTCTTTTGTAAAGATTCAGTGGAACTTGTTTGCCGAGGGGAGGATTTTTTAATTTCGTTTTTATTTTTTAACACATGTTTTGTGTTCCATCTGTCTGGAACACATTAGCTAAAAAATAAATTATTTTTGAAAACCATGTGGGCAATGGACATTTCATTTAGGAGGTACATTCAAATAGAAGGAAAATGGCAAAAAATAATATTAAAATAGGGAACACATACACTGGCTTAGAATCAGCCAAGTCCATCACAGTTTCAGATGTAATTTTGAATGGTATAATAATATGCATAAACTTCATTGCTTTTGATTTCCATGCCAAAACAAATTATCCAAAGTCCATAGGAGGCCTAGGTCCTTGAGTCATTTAATCTAGTGCTTCATCTTAAATATGTGGTTAATCCAAGCCGATGGGACTGGAGTATGTTCAGGGTTGTACGAAGCCCCCAACCTTGGCTGTTCACACCTCAGGAAGTCTCCAGCTGGGAAACCCAACCCATATGGCTTTAGGCTCCGTGGGTTTCAGTGTATCCCAGCATCATGGATATAGAGGCAGGTCACTTCCCTGAGGATGGAGTTTTTCAGGTCAGGGAAGGTTTTTGATGAGTTAGGCACTGTGGTGGTTTGCATTGGGACCTCTTAGTCAGGCACATCTCACATTTTGGGACATCCTCCCCAGTCCTGCCACGGTCTGTGTACTCAGTGCTGAGCAGTGGAACACAGAAGAGCAAGGGTACCAAACTCTGTTTGCAGCTTGGTCCCTGCTTCTCTTTAGGACTGACCTCTTTCTGTGCCAACGCTCCTCACCTGAAATAAATACAACTCAGAGAGATCTCATGGGACCCAGAGGAGAAGTAGGGCCATGCCTGAGTGCTGTGAAGGTGGACTGGTTATTTGGGGAGAACTAGCTCTGAGTTCTACTGTTGGTATGAGGACTAGATTTCTCTCTAGCCTGACTTTATTTAACTATGTAGGTACATTCAGGAAGACCACAGCAGAACACAAGTTCCTGGAGCACAGCTCAGCATTGCAGCATCTCTTCTGGCATTCAGTCTGTTGTAGACAATCCTGAGTTCACTGCTGGCTTTTTGCCACATCCTGAGGATCCAAATGGCTTATGCTGGCATTTAGGCAGAGGTTGTTCCTCTTGCTGCAGCAGAATGGAAAACAAAAACAAAGAAGCAAAAAACCAAAACCTTTCACTTAAACATAAATCTTTTGAAACAATCCTCAAAAATCCTAGAAAATTGGGCATTTCAGATGTACATATTTGACAATTTTTTTTCTTGGCATTTTTCTTTTGGCAACCATTGAAATGATCTACTTGTTTTCTTCAGAGCTGCTACACTCTCCCTCCACCCCTTTACCCCCTGCATTTTCCAGTACTTACCTTTCAGGTGTAAAGAAGTTATGGTAGAGAATAATTGCATTTGTGTACATACGTTGTTATAACTTTAAACAACAAGGTGCACAGTTGCATTCAGTTCAGTTGATCAAAGCCAGATGGGGACAAAATGTTTGTGGTTTGTTTTTGTTTTGTTTTATTATTTTTTTTTTCTAAAAAGGCCTGCTACTATTTGTGCTGGTATTTGTTCCCCATTTATGCTGATCAGTGCATCTTTTGCCTTCAAGGATGCCATTAGTAATTCTCCGTTGTGTTCATAAGCAGGAATCCATTGTGCAGCACTTGGAGAGCCACTCGGATGCAGGTAAAGAATATAACAGCTTGAGCAAGTGCTAATTAGAACCAATTAAAGTTAATTGACCTCCTTTGGCAGTAAAATGCGAAATAGAACTTGCTCTGTCCTTGCAAAATGGAGATCTCGCCTCTAAGCATGAGAGTGAAGCAGGGTTTCATGTAGCAGCCCGTAGTAATTACATGGATATAACAACCAGGAAGCGGCTTGCTACAATTTGTTCTAATAGCTGGTCTCTACTGTATCAGAGCAGTGCAATAAAAGTGAGATTTCTGCTTCAGTCTATTTAAAAACCTAATTTTTACTGAGCAAATGAGCATCCCAAGATACCGATAACTAATCTCTAGGAATGAGTTGGCAGAAAAATTAGAGTCCCTTTTATGGGTAAGTAACGGGGTGAGCATAAAAAAAAAAGGCAGGTTTTTTGCCTGCCAACTGGAATTGGCTCTGATGCTCAGAGGTTGTGTCTCTCCTGAGTACTGGGGGTAAGGTCTGGTGGGCCTGCAGTGGTGCGTGGTCGGGGTGAAGGGTCTGCCTGCAGTTTAGCTCCCTGCTGAACCTTGCAAGGAGATTGCCTTCTGCAAACTTCTGTTTGAAAAGGGGAACTGGCCTCCATCCACCTGAGATTTGCAGTGCTGACTGCACCACTGCCATGGGCACTGGTTTGGACAGGGTCAGAGATATCCAAATAAAAGAGAGAGAAAGAGCAGGGGAAAAGAATGAAGGGTAGGAAATATAAAATTGTATTAATTCAAAAGCATCAGTGGTAGATGCTAAACTGTACATTGCTGTGAAAAGTTGAAAAGCCATTCTTATTAGTAAACCAGAATTGATCCAGTTTCCATGACCATGCTTTGATGACTTTTTCCTTGGCAGGAACTGACTGATTTTGCTGCTAACTTGGCCTTACTATGAACAGCAATAAAGGTGTTAGTCAGGTGGGGACTTTGATGTGACCAATAACATCACTCTCCCTTCAGGGAATGTTCTGTGCTGGCTTGTTAATGAATTTCTTTCCTAATGAGTATCATTAAAAACCCTTTGATTAGCTATTTGTGTGAATGCCCTTCCTTTTTCCTCTAAGCTGCTACTTGCACTGGTGGCAGCAGGATTTTGCCCTAGGCAGAAAGCGTGCAGTTCTATTCCTTACCTCATGAATACAAGTCTGAGGCAAAAAGCAATGGGAAAGACGGTAAAAATTTAAAAAAAAAAAAAAAAAAAAAAAAAAAGACCTCACGGATGAGTTGAAATTTTTTTCTACACATGTACAACCTGAGCAGGCACCAGCATTCAGATGAGAATGTCATTAGGGGAAATGAAGAGCAATAGGTAGTGATGCTGAAGCATGCAACAATAATTTACATACACCTCGAGTGCCAACAGGCAGAGGAACAAATAAAGCTATAACCTGGGGAAAGGGAATGCCAGAGAATAAATGGACCGCAACAAGCAAACAAAAAATGCCATGTCATAAAATGTAGCAAAAAGCCTGGAAAACAAAATTAAAAACAAAACAAGGCATTTTAGATCCCAGGCCCCTTAATGAGATATTGATGGCATAGAAATTGCCTACTCCTATGCAAGACAAAGGAAGACTGAGAAACACAAAAACAATTAGGAAACAGATTTGGCTATCTGAGGTTTAATAGAAAGAGATGTGGCATAGCAGAGTACAATTAATCACCAATTGCCTGAAACACTTTCTTCTCCCAAGCTACTGCAAACCTGTCTCCCCTGCTCCTAATCTTAAAATGACAGGCAAACGATCCAGTTTGTATTTAAAATAAACCTCTCCCTGCCATTCCTTCCCCAGTCCCCCAAATATCCCAGTGAATTTCAGATACTGATAAATAATTTTTTTGTATTTACTGCAGTGTCACAGGCTTCAAACTAGCTTCAGCCTACCCACCCCCTTCTTCCTTTTCTTTTCCCATGAGGCATAAACTTCATCTACATATTTTCTACCTTGTTGTTAGGCATATAATGAGGCTTTTCTATTTTTGTCCTTCTTTGCCCAGAAAGCTGTCTTAGACATGTCATACTTAGGGATTTATAAAAGTTCACTTTATATTTGATCTATGTGGAATATGAGTTTTAAGTTTAAACTAGGTCATTGGGTGCCTTTAGAGCATTTGTAACTAAGGGAGAGCTATTGATGAGTCTTGATTTGAGTGGTTCAGCCCTGTGTGCAGAGCCTGAGAAACTCAGGGGGGAGTGATCACAGTTGCAGAAAGATTATGGCCGTGTGTCACAACCCGAGTCTACTGTGCCACATGTGATTCCCTGGGTCAGTGCCCAGGTATTAATGCACAGAAATGCACCTTAAAACATCCAAAATTGTGACAACCTGCAAATAACTCTTGGATCTGGTGACATCTGTGATAACATTTTAATCTTTTCTTTAATTGAAATGAAATACTAGTTTTCAGAGCCATCTCTGTAGTGTATTAGCAGACTTTTGCCTATCACAGGGTTGCCTTTCTGCTCTGTGTGCCTTACAGACCTGGGACATGCAGACACATTCTGATTTTTCTCTACATAAATGCTTGTGTACATAAAAACTTGTTTGCAAACATGGAGCTTTGAATTCCCTTCTATCATAGTCCATATGTTCTTTTTGATCTTTTAGGGGTTTCCCAAATCCCAAGTGTTTTCACAAGCACTTAGCTAAAAATATTGAAAGAACAATTCTTTCCATATTTTCATATTCTTTGCAGTCTCATTCAGGCCCATGAAAGAGAACATATACCAATTTCAGCTTTCAATTGCCAATGTGTTACACTTCTGATTTCATTTAGAGATTTAGGAGGCATGACTTTCATAGAAACTGATGTCAATGAGATAATTGGAAACTAACAGTAAAAATACTAGACTTCTGAGATCTGGTAGGTACCCTTGTAATCTAGTTGAGGATAAAAACCTTTCAGTACTTGTACAACTACTTTTTCTTTAATTAATTGCATCATAGAAGTACAGCATTTTGCAATATTCTTGGTAAATTCTCTGGGCAAAGAAGCTTCACTTTGAAACTGAGCAGCTCTAATTAGGAATTTTTGCTTGAATTAATATATGGACTTTAGTGGGACAAGTAAATCTCACATTCCTTTATAGCAGTAGCAGCACTCTTGGGGAAAAGAAGTAGTTAGCAGAAGCCAGGTAAACTCAGCATCCTTTCATGACTACTTGAGGTTTCCTTGGGTTTGGACTCTGTGTGGCATAAGCCAGGAAGTGTTTGGTTTGGCAGGGATGCCTTTGTGCCTCGCCAGTCACACTCAGAGCTGGAGCAGCCATGGGACTGGAGGGCAGGGAGAAGAAAAGCAAAGTGAGAGGAGAATATGAGGACATGCAGTATTTCAACAATGGTTTTCAGGACAAAAAATAATTCTTTATTTTTCCAGACAGTTCTGTAGCACATTATGTTTCTGGTACACAGAAATACTCCTTTTGCCTGCAACCCATTTTTTTCCTTTAGATTTGGATAAATTTAAATACTTGTCTCAGAAAAGAAAACTTCAGAAACAAACCTGATATTAACTGCCAGAACAATGTGGGGCTGTTTTCAGTGCAGGCCACTGACTATCAATATTAAGATGTGTCAGTGAATTGATTATCGTTCGTAAACTGTTTCTAGTGCTGACAAAAATAATGACAGAATGCTCTTAATTGGTCCCAGGGAACAAAAAATAGACACAAAATTCTCCCTTTTTTGTTTTTTTTTGGGGGTTTTTTGGGGTTTTTTTGCTTGTTTGTTTGTTTTGGTTTGATTTTGGGTTTTTCTTATGGTGAATAGCTGGGTGGTTTTTTTTTCTCTAGCACTCAATATTTTCATTGTAGTCTTAAGGGTGTTTTGAAGCATCTTAAGCTGTTCACTTTCTTAAATCCGTTTATTAAACTGAATGTTGTTGAGCATGAGGCTGACATTTGGTAATTCTCATGCAGTTTCTAATAGCTGCAGGGTGCTCATTTTTGGAAGCAGTTTTATGATGCTACAAAATGTCTCCTCTGCTTTTGCTGGCACATATCATACCATAAAGTTGAAGCAGAGCTGTTAGGACAGCATGTCTCTATTTAGCAAACCATTGTTTGTCATCGAACAGATATTCTTGGAGTTTTTTCAACTACAGCATTGTTGCCAATGGTTAAAATTTCAAAGCTTCATAAATGACTGTGCACAGGAAGATGCATCCAGCTGGCAAACTTTCTGCTTTTACAATTTTTGTAAAAGTCGTCAACAGGGGAGCCAATAATTTTCACTCTCTGATGAAGTCTTCATTATGGAGCATCTGAAACCTTGTTATAATGTGGATGACTCTGACTTTATATTTGCAGTTATGTGCTCCCACTTCTAATAGCATTCATACAATGAGAATTGAGCACACAAAGAGCCTCTGAAAACAGAGTAACTAAATTTTCCTCTACGTTCATGCAGTGTACAGGTTTAGGAAGGTTCTCTCATGTTACTTACAATGTCTTTGTCAGATTCTTCTTATTTTAATTCCCTGGTATATAAAACCTGGCGAATGTCAGCACTTGTAACTATCAGTTTTCAATAAACACAATCTACAGGGATATGAGTCATGTAGGACACAAAAAAGAGTAGGTCACTCCATAATGAGCAACTGCAAAGGGAGGACAAGTTAGTTCAAGACACTTTCTGTGTCTGTCAGATTTAATTTGAGGTTTTGTCTGTGCACAGATTTCAGAAGCGCTTGTCACAGGTGGTCAAGACGTGCAAAGGACAACTACAATGAATAATAAGGCTGTTGTGCTATAATGGTCTCATAGCACCTGAAGCAGCCGTGGTAGCTGTTGTTTCATCATTCTTCAGCATTGATTTTATTATTCTGAAATGAAATTATTACAACTTTGACCTGCCAGTGGATTCTGTGATGTTGAGGAAATGTTAATAATGGGGAGTATTTTTGTCTCTGTTCCTCTTCTGGATTTTTTTTACCTTCTACTCCCCGGCAATATACTCAGGTTCATCTGACTTGAGGTGTAGCCAATTATCAGTATAACCCTGCTGATAAAGCACTCTGGGATGGTTGTATTGGAAAAAGAAACCAACCACAAAAACAATTGACCAATGCTGCTAAAAGAAGCTGTATTTTCTGTTTCTCTTTATAGAACTTCTGTCAATTTTCATACCTCTCCAGAAAGGAATTTCTTATTCAGAATAACAAATTACCTTTTCCTTCAGTTTTGTCTGGGCATTAATTCACTTCCAGACAGGATCTGATCCTTACCCTTTCATGCACATTAAGCAGCATCTTACTTACAGCAGTCCCAAATAACAGGTGGAATTTACTCACCATGCAATGTCTATCCCATGCTGCTCATATAAGCCACTCGGACCTTCCTTATTCAGGTAATATTTATCATGTATCCTTATTTTAGTACTAGCTTCAATATTTTTTGTGGTTTTTTTTTTTTTTTTTTTTTGTTAAAGATATTATTTTGTTCTTTTATTACCTTCCACAGAGTGTAAATTATTTCTTTGCTGTTTGGATAAGGAAAATCAGAGCCTAACATTCACCCAGATCACAATAATTTACAGGTGCACTTATGTACCTGTTAATATAGCTTTCTTAGCCACTTTTGTTTGGCCACTTTTACTGGTGTTTCGAGTATGTGTTCAGAGGTTCCTTCCTTTGGTAACCTGCCCAAATAAAATTCTGACTTTGAGAATTTTCACCTCTCTCTTAGACAAGCCTAGGTCTCTCTGTGATATATTTACTATGGCGCAATGAAGCTTTTAACAGTTTCATATTTTCTCTTCCAAAATTTTCCTTCAACTACAACAATTATACCTGGAAATTCAATAAACAACTTCAGCCTCTCTGAGCATGTACCCACGTAGCCAGTTAGGGATTTGGAATGGCTCGAGTTCAACACAGCTAGTTAGGGAGAGACAGAACATGGCCAACATCCTCACTCAGCTATGGTCATAAATCATCATACAACCTGGCATTGACAAATTGATCTTGGCCTAGAGCATCCAGGAGCTTTGTGAGAAACCTGGCCAGGGCAGGGCTAAAACATTAACAGCAGGCATCCTGGGATATGCTTTCAAACTTCTGTGTAGAGGTGGATAGGTAAACAACATGCTTTGTGGGCAATTTTCCAGGAAAATCTATTGAAATTTTTAATTTGTCTTCAATTACTTTTCCTGATTTTTCTTTCAGTTCAGTTGCTGTCTTTGTTGTCCAAATGAGCATGAGCAAGGTGGATCTAGGATGATAATCAGGCTCATCTGTCAGCAGTGATATGAGAAAAATAGCAGGCAAGTTGTGATTTAGTGCACTGAACACGGCTGTTAAAGGGTAACCAGTTCATCAAACTTTGCTGAAAATGATGAGGCTTTTGGGTGGTAATTTAGGCTGCTAGTAGTTGGAAAACTGTTCTAATCAGACTCCAAAGCTGAGTATCTGTCACATATGGTAAATCTCCACAGAGACTGAAAATAAGATGAGAATTAATGAGCTTCTAATTTCAAGACTGATGTCTCTTGAATGTTTCCTTTTTTCACAGAGATTTTTCCCTTATCCTGCCTCTCCCCCTTCCCAGTCTTACACTTGCCTTTATACAAATTCCTTATCTCATAAACAGCAATCAAAGCACTTTCCTATGTGCCTATGTGTGTATAACAAGGCTTAACCTGAATGGTACAAACAGGCCTTTTGGTATCTTAATCCACCAGCAAGTGATTGGCACAACTGGGAGCTGGGAGGCAAAGGCCCTAGTAAGTTATTCTGTGAAAACGCAGCATCAACTTTGTACATAATAAAACACATTTCTTATTAATTAGTGTCACTGAAATGCTTCTATCTGAACATTTTAATGTTTCTATTAGCTGCTAATCTTTGTCTTTTCACTTTATCTTTTCCCCAGATTCTTTATTCCATCTTCCAGTCTTTACTTCTATTGCAGTTTTCCCCTTTTCCTAACTTTATTTTTTTGCTTTTCCCGTCCTGCCTCCTCTCTAATGACCTTTTTCTCTGCTTTGTCTAGGATTTCCAACTCTCATGCTACTCTCCAACACCAGTCTTTCCACGGTCTAATTTTCTAAGATCATTTGTTCTTCCATCTGCATTGCTAATGTGAAATTCACTACTTTAAATATGTCATTCTAATATGTGAATAGCTAAATCTCTGAGCACGCACATTGAAACTAGATGTCTTCAGAAAAACGAGGAGAATCAAATTCACTTGACTGCTAATGTGACTGATAGCCCTGTTTTACCATCTACCTGATTTCTGCTTGTTACAAAACATTAAAGGATTTCCTTACACCTGCATGTAGGTGTATAACTATCAGTGAGGAATTCACAATTTGCTACAAACATGTTAGCTCTTAGAAAAGGTAAACAGGAAAAAATCAATCTTTTTGAGGGGTGGGGGGGTGAACAAGCTGGTAATGCCTATTTCTTTTTTATAATTTCCATGGTGCTGTTGCAGAAAGACTTAGAACTGCTTGCAGGCCTGTTGGCTGGGTAGTGTAAGACGTGAGTACAGTAAAATAGTGTTCTTTTTCCTCATTAAAGTATTATGAGTCCACTTTGACATAAAATCCATAGCATATGGATTTGGGGAACTCTGAATCATTAATAACACAATGCCTTGTTTGTGGAATAAATATAAGGGAAAGATGAAGTGGAAATTAAATGTAATTGAAAAGGAAGTGAATTTTTGCAAAGATAATCTACCTTACCAGTATGGTTTAGTCTACTGGTTTAACTGTAAAGGAGAACAGGTTAGGATCATATTTTAATCCAGGTAATTTCAAGTGCAGCTGAAAGTACTGTTCTAATCTCCTGGCATTTTTTATAAATCAGTAAATAAACTGACCCCTTTTTGGAGCAGAGTTTTTATTTCAGCTGGTGACCATTGGGCAGTCAGGTCTCTTGACAGTGCCATGACCATCATCAGGGCCACACAGGTAGTGGAGGTGTTATAGGCAACCTGCAGGGCTTCAGGTCATTTGTATGAGGTTCCTGCATACTAACTGCTCATTCTCTTCTCTTGGACAGGGGGGAAGACAGGCTGAGCTCCTGTGTGTCCTTCATGATGCTTAGACAGGAAAGGCCAAGTCTAGTTTTAATCCTACTCCCTGCTGAGAATTTGGAGAGGTGCTGTGGTTTTCCTGGAAAACAAGTGGCTTCTCCAAGTCCCTGTCAACTTCTCTGCTGTCTTTTGCCTCTACCTGTAAGGCTGGTTAAGGGTGAGATACCTCAAAGCAGCTTTTTCTTTCCCTCATGCTGCTTGCAGAGAGGGATCCAGGGTAAACCTGTAGAATGGAGAGGGCAAGAAAGTACTGGCCTTGGGAAGGTCTGAGAGCCTGACGGGGTATTGGAAACAAGAAAGCTGAATCTCCTTCTCTTTGTCCCTTGTGCCAGATCTTTCTTTTTCACTCCCACTGCTCCCCTTCCAGATTCTGTGGGGTTTGTGCCTATTTCTCTAAGTTATGGAAATACTTCATCTTTTGATTTTCACTGCTTGGATGCTGAAGGTAAGTCTCCTTGGTACAAAGATAAAACAAAATAAATCATGGTATAGAGTTGCTCTGTTCTCACTTTCCCTTTTCCAGCATGAGATTATGGTTTCTGTGTAGACTGGAACCACAAAATTGCATTGACAGTCTCTGGAGTGCTCTTGGCTTCTGGCACTGCTAGCTAGGAACATAGAAATTTCACAAGGAAATCTCCATTTCCATGAAGTATTTAAATAATCTGCTAAAACTTTTTATATAAGTAGGTAGCAGAAATTTTTGACCATTTGTTTTCTAGAGAGCTGCAGTAGCTGAAGGTGAAGAATGGATGTAATTATTACTGATATTTGTTGTTATATCAGTTGTCTTAGTCCAAGTCTTACAAAAAGTCCAAAAGGTTTTCATAAGTTTGTATTGCAAAGTGGTTGGCAAGTGTTTTCTATTGACACTAAACTAGAGAAATGACAAGTAAATTGTTTCACAGTGTGAATTACAGACTGGCAGGACTGTATGGAAGGCCAGCAAATTTACAGAAGTAGCCAGCTGATATTCACAGCATCACTTACCAATAATAGAGCATCAATTTTCAAAATGGAGGGATCAGGTTACACTGGGCCTCTCAAACTGATTTTGTGGAGATTATAGCATGAATTTATACCAAATTGTGAAGATAAAGGGAGGTTACACTATATTACTAAAAATAATTTGTTACCTATTAAAAATATGCATTCTGTCTAATATATATCAAGTATGAAGAATAGAATAGAATAGAATAGAATAGAATAGAATAGAATAGAATAGAATAGAATAGAATAGAATAGATGAATGCACCAGCATTTTACAAAGTTTCACAGATAAATTATGTAATAAAAACTGTTCCTCTCTGCTACTTTGTTGTCAAGACTATAACTAATAAAAACATGCTGAAAAGAGCCCTCACAATCAGAGAAAAATTTGTATTTTGACACAGTAATTCTCATAGAAGCATGTTTCATGAACCAATAAAGCAGTCCATGAATGTGGGAACCATAGAACTACATATTAAATGAAAAAATAAATGCCAGAGGTTTTGTGGAACATTATGTTTGGTGTCATTGTCTGATAAAATTTGTTTTAAAATGTAGAAGGATTTAAAAAGATCATTACTTAGGCTAGGATTAGTAACAAATAAGCAAAAGCTTTTTTGCTAAAGCCCTAGGTGAACAATGGCACTTGAAAATGACACACTGGCAAAATGCCCATCTCCTCTGGGAAAAGACAGGAGAGCCAGCAGTTTCTCTTTGTAAGCAAACAGCCTACAGAACACAAATGTCTTCCTGATGCATTAAGAGCTTCTCAACAGGGCACACTTTTTGTGTGGTTTTGTGATTACCTGTTTAATCATAAGTGATGGTTACATTCAGAGGCAAATACAGGGATGGTGCATTTTTTCCATCTGCTCTTTGAGGGTCATATGTTTACATCTAAGCTCATTTTTCCCTCATCTGTGTGTATTTTGTTTTGGTTTCTTAATTTCCTCTCCAAGTGTGTCTCGGAAGAATGAAAAGACTGAAATGTGACCACAGACTTTAAGAACTGATTTTTCTCACACATGTTCTTAATTATTTTTTAATGTATATCTTACTGGAATCAGACACATTCCAGCATGCACACAGAGTAGAATTTTCCTACTGCAGTAGTTCAGGCACAAGATACTTGCACAGTTTGTCATAATGATCTACCTGTGTGAGGAAGGTTCACGCATCAAAATAAATACAGTGCCAAATTCAGCATTTTGTGTACGAAATATTATATAGTAGAAAGACGTTCTTTACTGTGAATCACAGGAAGAGGTTGTCCAGCAAGGCTGTGGATGCCCCATCCCTGGAAGTGTTCAAGGCCAGCACGGATAGGGCTCTAAGCAACCTGGTGTAGTGGAAGGTGTTCCTTCCACTGTGTGGTGGTGTTCCTTCTCAAGGTCCCTTCCAACCCAAATAATTCTGTGATTCTATGTCCACTGGGCCAGACTGGACTAGAAGCTGCAGCAAGAGGAGTTCACTCCACCTTCCCTAAGGACTGTAAGGCAGGAGGAGCTGTTTTATCCTTGCCTGGCTAACCCGTCATCCTGGCGCAAGACCTGCAAGGCCAGGAGTGAGTCTGAGGGGGAAGGACCCCCACAAGCACAGCAGAACTTGGTGAGGTTACCACACAGGGCATGCTTGCAAATACCCGTAGTTCTTCTCAGAAGGAGCTCTCTGATTTCTTATGTGGAAATCAGAGCCAGAGTTTTAAAACTTGTTTGGATTTTCATAAACAAAAAAAAAATAGATGTTTTGTTTCCACCTCCTGCAGAATTCTGAGCATCTGCTAGTGCTGAAGAATCACGTCTACAAGAGTAACCAAAGAGGTATTCCTTTAATACTTAGGATCTCATTTGGGGAAAGGCTGCATTTATTTCTACATGAAAAAAGGCTCTTGGGAGGCTCATGCTTGTGACTTGTATACAAAACAGGGGATATGTTACCTTGGTGTAAAAGTGTGTCAGAGGCTTGTACTAGGGATCTGAATTGGGCACATCAGAACTGGGAACTGCATCCAGGACCAGCAATTCCCTGTCCTTGGGGCCAAGTGATGCGGAATGGTTGTGTCTGTGCTGCTGTGCACCAGCCTCCTGCAGAGCCTGCTGACCGCTCCGCTTGGCTTCCCGCCATATCCCCGTGGTGCTGAAACATCCCTATTTTCTGCAGGTTTCTTCTTGAGTTTACAGTGTCTGAAATACAGTGAGAATTGTGCTGTACCATGGACATCTTTATAGCCCAAGACTGAGGTACTTCATGGGAGCCGTGGGACATACAAGGCAGCAGAAGCATTTGGGACAGTGGTGAGAATGCGTGTTTGTTTCCAAGGGAATTTTCTTTACATTGCTTAACTTTGATATGGAACAGAGTAACAATATATTCATATTATCCCTGCAGCAAAAAAACACAACCCCCTCACCGCCCAAAAAAACCCCCAAAAACCCAAAGCCGATCGAAAAACAACTGCAAACCTCCCTGAAGTCAAAATGCGTCTCTTTCTAAACTTGTGCTGACCCTCCTGGCTGTGAGGAGGCCTCAGAGAGGGGTGTCCAGCAGCTCTGCAGTAATAGTCTGCATGCAACAGTGTTCCAGTTGCTGTTGCTCCCACGTCCTAAAATTGCTCCTATTTTAAGCTGTCAATTTACAATCTTAAATCATGTTGGCTTTGTAATGGATACAGTTACTCTCCAAACAGATAATGTCTTCAAATAGATCTCATCCGGTTTCTGGGTCCTGTACATATGACACGACAATAACAGCATATTTTGGATTGCCTCTAATACCTTGTTCTGAAACTGGGTGCTTTAGTTACCCCAAACTAAGGAACAAGCACTGGTCTTCTTGCATTCCAGGAAAATGGGTGTATCTCTTTTTGTGTGTGTGTGTGTGTGGCACATTTACAGTAAGGAACAAGTCCGTGGAATGCTGCTATAATGCTGAAGGAAACAAATTTAGACTTTCCATATGTCTCTGATCCTACGGATTAAAAGATTTTAACATATTGTTTATTATTTCTGTTAAATTCAAACAGTTGTTTGTTGTGGATTTGTTGTTTTGGTTTTGTGTTTGGTTGGTTTTTGGGCTTTTTTAATGGAACAGAATAATGTCCATGTTTATATTCTGTGCTCCATATCTAATGCTTTTGGTGTTAAGTATGCATTCTGTGTGTGTTTTACAATGACTGCCCCAACGCACACACTCCACATATGTTTCCTCTCCTGATTTGAATAGAAATCTAACACTGCAAGTGAAGAATACTGAACTACTGTTTCACAAGCTGTCATTTAAGTGATAGGTGGCAAATTGGAATTTTGCCATGCAAATTAGTTAATGCTCAGATGAAGCCAGTGTTTAACTATTCAAATAAGATCTGAGTCTTGATCAGCTGTTTCAGCTTATATCTCCAGTGAAGCAGACAACTAGCTTTCAACTGGAGCAGACAACTAGAACTCCACAAAACCATCAACTCTGTTCACTTAGAGCCATCTCAGGAGATCAAATGATGTTCAAACAGCACTGATCTGTAACTATCAGCTGAAAACAGCCATAGATGTTGTTTCTTCAGGCAAAAAATTGTGATAGTTGGTAGTATTTTGAAAGAAAAATTTACATCTCTGGAATCCACTATATCCAGAATTCTGAAAATACAACAAACTCACAGTGTGACCTTCCTTTTAACAAGAACAAATGTAAAATTCACACACAAAGAATAGTATATTTAGAATCTTAGTGGGAGCCAAGAGTAACTCCTATAGCAAAGTTCCCTGAGCCTGTATTTTGTATGCATGTAACCTTTCTTTCAGCACTTTGCTACTGCTTTTGTACACTGGAGACCTTTGAAATCTGGGAGGAAGAAAGCCCCTTGGCTATACAAAATGCCCTGTCTTTACCTGTTACACATTTATAGCATTTAATTTCAACTTATTTTTCTTGGATTCCTTAGGGAAATTTCAACAACCTGTCAAGTAACTGAGAAGGAGACGTCCAGTGAGCCAGTCCTGATCCCTCACCAGGAGACCTGCAGCAGCCTTCCTTACCCTTGAGGGGAACCAAAGTCATCGCAAGGGCAGTGGGGAAGGAGATCATCTTTCCCAGTGCAGGTCTTCCTCACAGCCCTTTGCTGGAGTTTCGTCAAAAGAAGCACCATAGTTTTTTGGAGGTGAGGAATAAGTACAGCTGAATTTAACTTCATCTGCATCCTCACAGTTATTCTCAGCAGTTCACATATGCCCTTCTTATGGGCCAGAGTGACAGCTGAAACACTTGATCCTGCAGTACAGGTGACAGTAATCTCTGCTGTGAGTTCATAGTACAATGCAGGTGATGATGGAGGATGGGGAGTATAGCAAAAGTGTTATGCTATTGCAAGAAAATAGGACACAGGAAAAAAAAAAGGGATTGCTTTTCACTGCAAAAAAATAAAATCAACAGTGTGAGTGCTGCTGTGCATGTGATAGTGAGGGTGACATTTTGTCATCAATGCTGCTTTCTTCAACCTGCTCAAAAAATGTCCAGATTTTTTCTTTAGAGGTTTGTTCAGCATATGTCTTCTAAAAATTTTGGAAATACTACCCACAGTAGACACACCTGATCTTCTCTTAGGTCCCTCAAGGTAACATCACAAAGGCCGTACCTAGTTAGATGCTGCCTGACACAGTGGCTGGCAGGGACAGAAGGACCAGTCTCACCCACTTGCTCTTCGAGGTGATGGGGGTGTGTTGGATGCCCCAGCTACCATCAGGGTAAACAAGCTAAACAGGTTTCTGAAGACCTACAGAGTGCTGAATTTTCCAAAAGAAGGAACCACTGGGGGAACCATGGCAGAAGAAGGGACACTGGGGATGAGAAGTCCATGAGTGGGAAGAAAAGTGGGAGGAGGAAGGCAAAGAGTGGGAGAAGCACCAGAAAAAAGGACTTACAAGTACTGGGATTAGGTAATGAAGGCTGTAATCAGCTCCAAGTTTTGGAAGCCACCAAGGAGAGCAGGGAGACAAAGCAAATGATGCACTGGAGATGTTTGGAAGGGGATGCTGAACTTAAAGGGGAAGGCTCTAAGTTTAGTGTTGCAGTTAGAATTCCTAGTACTGTTCTTTGAACAGTTCTTTTTATGTAGTTTTATGTGTATATGTATGGAATGGGCCATTTTCCTGTTCACTAATGTGTATTCTAATCATGTTCCATTCTTTATATGCATCTTAGCAGCATCTACACTGTTAAGATATCTGCTGGAATTGCTGTAGGTAACAAAATCAGTTTGGGCTAGCCTGGCATTTCTCCCAGACTCAAAGATGAAATGTGTTGCTATTTTTTGCAAGTTGTTCACAAAGCAACTCTGTACAAAAGTAGACTGTACAGTGAGCCAGTGTTTTTCCATTAAAACAACAAACCTTGGCAGCTACCATCTACTCTTTCTGATTTGCAGCCAGCCAATTATAGCACTTAGAATGCACTTGATTAGCAAGGAAGCAAGTTCAAGGCACTGTTGTCTGCTTTTGTGTAGTTCTACTTGTGTCTTACTTATGAGACACTTACTTTTGTCTTCTCTCCCGTATGTTTATTTCCTTCCCCGGTTTTGTTAATCCCTGCTACATGCAACAATTCCCTTGTAAAGGTTATTTTAGCAGTGATCTCACAGTGTTCTGAGTACCTCCTAAAATGTCAGATATTAAAATAATTCAGTTGCCTCTATCTCTTAGTGTGATATTCCATCATGAGAATAGGTATGATGGTTTCAGTGGGAAGATCTGCAAGAGGGAAAATTACTCCTGTGGATTAGGACCTGAAAAACCATATTCTATGTTTGTGGCAAGGAGTACTGTAAGGTCTGCAATCAAAAGGGCAGGCATGCTGGCTATGATGGAGGTGAAAACAATAGGATGGCCTTCGGTGTGGTCTAATCATCCAAGCACGACCAAATGACCATGCTGAGCATTTATGATGCACTGAGGCCCAGGGGAGCAGCCTGGCTTCTTTTGTTCTAAAAGCATAACTGTGATGGAAACTTAACAGTTTCAAGGCAACACTAAATGAAAAGCTTTCCCATTATAATGTTTTTTTTCTCTTGGTGAAGTCATAGTGATATATTTCTTACGGCACAGATGTTTTTCTACTTAACAGAGCAAGTGCCACAAAGCACAAGATTTGAACTTCATTTTCCTATAATCTCAGTAAAAGCAAGATCATAGATTGTGAAGAACAACACACACGTATATGTACTGAATGTTAACAAAATTTAAGAAAACACTGCAAGTTTCAATTTGGTATGATTCAATATGATTTACTGAATCAAGGGGTTCAAGATTTTGTATTAAGAGTCCTACAGATAAAATAAATCATTACAGGTCTTTAGGTTTAGTCTTTATCTAATCTGTTTCATGAAAATATTTTTTTTCAAAATGACTGCAAATATGTGCTTTCCTTCTTTGCTCTCTTGTCTGACATATCTAACATTCACATCACGTGAGGAGATTTCAATTTTGCAGTGGGAACTCAGTTTTTAACTTGCTTAAGCATGTTCAAGCCTTTCTGATTTAAACTTAATTCTCCTGCCTCTAAATAAGATTTAAGTATTAAACACTCCTAAACAAAACTGCATTTTCAGCAGAAGGTCCCCAGCCAACTTTTTCTTTATGCCTATTCAGATTATACCACAGTGGCCCCAGGCCCTGACTGGTGACTGCCATAGGAAAATATGATAACAATAATAAATGTCAGCTAGGCATTTAATCCCCCATGAAACCTTTCATTAGTCTCTATCTCTGCTGTAGCACAGCAATGGGAATGCAAGAACGAGAGCTGCTAGAAGGAGTAGAAACTAAAGTCTTTGCAACGGCCACAGTAGTGGATGCAGATGGGGTGCAGTTACTCCAACCAGAGACCTGTTTCCGACACTGTCTGACCCACATGGTTTTGTTTTCTTCCCCACTTCCCCATGACAGTAAGTACAATAGTCACGAATTTGACAGAATTGCAGCACAGGTAAGGTTGGAATGGACCACAGTGGGTCTCCAGGTCTAATTTCCCTGCTCAAGCAATGTCATGCCAGAACACCTTGCACAGGATTGTGACCAGATGGTTTTTGAATATCTCCACTGAGGGAAACTCCACACCCTCTCTGGGCAATCTGTTCCAGCATTCTGTCACCACACAGTAAAGAAGTTCTTCCTCATGTTGAGGCACCACCGAGCAGAGCCTGGTCCATCCTCTTGGCACCTCCCTTCAGATACTGACAGACATGGATTTCCACAAAATGACCAGGGTGGGATTTAGCTGCATGTGAGAGACTTTTAAAGTTCCTCTGCCCAGCATTTTGTCTACCTACTTTTCTACTCTACCCTTTCCTATCCTATCCTATCCTATCCTATCCTATCCTATCCTATCCTATCCTATCCTATCCTATCCTATCCTATCCTATCCAAAAAGTGACGTAAACACTAAATAATCTTATGCACATGTGATGCAAGTTATGTGAAATGGGCTTGAAGTGTGGACCTGAGCAATCTATGTACATTTACCATGTGCACTTAACCTGTCCCTATGATCACGGGAGGGTCAGATGCCACTTGATCCTGTCACAACTGACCTCATTCAGCAAGGGGAAAAAGTAGCTTGTGTGATGTCAAACAGGCATTATGTGTCTACACTCATTTTTCTTCTGTGATAGAGTCGGTGGAACCCCAGAGTGGTTCAGTTTTACTTCCTTTAGTGCTGCTCATCTTCTTCAGTTGCTGTGCTTTAGGCAGAAGCAGCTTGAGTCTGAAAACCTTACTTAAAAGCAAGATGTTATAACACTATTAAAGACACTATAGAGCTTTCAGATGAAAAGCACATGCTGCAAAAAAGTATATGCAGAAAATGATTCAGCTGCTGGTTCTTTTCTTTGTTTATGACACCTTTGTTTTGTCTTCAGCAGGGAGAACACCTTGGAGTGTGAAGTTTTTCTTTTGTTTGTGTCTGCCTGCCATATCAGTTTTCCTTCATGTTGGCATATCCAAGCAGAACAAATCTGTTTTGCAAGGAAAGGAGGGAAATAGATTGGATGTTTCTGTTTTAAGCTAAATGTTTTCAGAAGTCCAACTACCATAAACAGTCTAATTTTAGGACCAAATCTGACTTGAGTTTATCTCATTAAAAGCTTCAGTCAATTGATTTAGGGTATCTTCTGCTATTCTTGCTTTAGAGGTATTTCGTCAACAGATGGACATGACATTTTGCCATTTTATCTAATGTTTCTCATGAATACTCTAGTAGTATGATCAATTGTCAGTAGAAATAACTTTGAATTTCCTCATTACTGCAAGACATTAAGATGCCAGGGTATGATTTACTTTAGCAAGTGACTTTTATTTCATCTACTTTTCAAAAATCCAGTGACTTGTTTACGTTTCCATTTCCTTGGCAATGTATCTAGTTTATGGTGAAACAATGAAAGAATTGACTAACACATTGAAGGCATTATAGATTTGAAGCTGCTCTGCGAGACAAATACAACAGCAGCACACTGCACCACATGAAACCGAAGCAACCACCTGGAAGAGAAGGAGAGAAGAACTTAGGCTATTAGCACAGTCTTCGAAACTGTTTTGTCAAGAAAATATTCTTTAGTCTGACTGCAAAGATAAGGAGTGACATGAAAGTGGAAAAAATTAGGATATCCAACTATCTTAAAAGTCTGAAAATATGCAATGTATTTCTTCTGGTCTTTAGCACTTGATATAACTTTTTTTGACTTCCTGGCAACTGGAATTTCCCCCCATGCAGCTTGATTAATTGAAGTGCAGTGAATGGCTGTGTAAGAGTCAAACCAAACCCATGGTTTAGTATACACCACATGTTCCTCTGTATTGGCTGCACTGTAAATTCCTCTTGCTGCTATATGCTGGAGTAGGCCACTGAAACATGAAGCTGGTGGTAACTGGTGTGTCTATCACATCAGGTACATGGTATTTAACTGATTTCACATGATCAAAATGCAGTGGTGTGGCAGGAGTCAGGTGAGATTCATGTTATCTATATCCACAAATGGCTCTGAGGAAAAAAAAAGTTTAAATGAGAGAGTTATTTCTTCATTTAAATTCAGACCTCAATAACTGCTGAAAGGATATTCTCCCAGCAAAATCTATTACTAATCTGCAAGCCAAGTACACTCTGTTACTTGACAGTCTGGTGTGTTTCTTTGGGCATCTTCTTCATCATCACAGCCACGAAGCAAGCCTGCTTGGCTGCTTGGAGGAGGCATCCCTCCAGGCTGGGCATGTGTGAAGAGCTGCTCTGCCAGTGGCAGTGCTGGCCATCCCTTCTGGAAGGGGACACGGTGAAGTCAGTCACGATTTTGAGCAAGAGAGAGGTGGCTGTGGCAGTAACTAAAGAGAGCAGTGTTCTTCCTGACACCCAAAGGTATTTTCACAGGGTGTCATAAATGGAATAACAGACCTTCTGTTCACAGTCACTTTTATAAAGACAAGCTCAAGTGCTGTTAGGTTTCTGTGACTATTCAGCAATTAACTCTGTAATGAGTTTTCCTCAATACCTCTGTGATACTTGCATATCTTCTTTATTTTCCAGCCAAAGAGTTTAAGTCCAAAACCAGATGCACCACCTTTACAAACCTGAGCAAGGCACAATTTAAAAACATTTAACAATTTCTTAGTGAATATTTTGAAAATAGACTTACAGCGTTTAGGATTAATAGGCAAGTAAACTTTGCCACCAACACACAGAGCAATAGCAACACCACAGAAACCTCCTGGAAAAAGCTATTCCCATTGTACCCTTAATTGGGTAGCAGGCATACCTCACTGACTAATGGACTGTTCTGGATGCTGCTTGCATAGCAAGTTTCCCCTTCAGCTACAAGAGTAAATGGCTTTCTCTAACTAGTCTCTGTTTCGATGAGACTGCACAGCTACATGTGCAAATAGACATATAGACCTAGATGGACTTAGTAACTGAATAATGAAAGCTGCAATATGTCCAGGAGAAAGATCAGGCCAGATATGTGCTTTCTGATAATTGGGCAATGTTAGCTATTGGAACAAGTAAATGTTTCCTTCTTAAACAAAATTGAACATGAAGGGCACTTCCAGGTTTTTCCCTGACATGCAAACAATCTGTTCATCAGATCCTCATCCAGGAATGAGGGTTTATCATGGAGCAACAGTGTAGATAGAGAACATTTGTACCTTACTTGGAGCTGCACAAACTGACCTGACAAAAGAGCACCTGGGACAGTGAATACCTTAATATGTTTTACTTGTCAAATATATTGCTTTTTATTTTCTCTCTGACACGTAACATTTTCACATAAATACCACACAGAAAATAAAAGTTCTCTCTCTACATAATAATTTGAGTGTTAATATGGCCCTGAACAATTATTTTGTAATGTACATTTTAAAATGTTTGAACAGTCTGAAACACTATGATACTTTTATGACCCTCTGGACATATTTAGTTTGCCTGAAATATGGCCAAATGAACAATTTAGACATATTTTGGGAAAAATTCAGCTACTGAAAGAAAATTAGAGTGTTATCATACTTAAATATGGAAGAGTCTTGCAGAATATCAAAGCAGTGCATAGTCTCCATATATTGTTCATGAGGAGCTCTGGGTGCTGTAAAAATGCAGGACAGTGAATCAGTCACCTCCAGAAGCTAATCTGAAATACTGCTCTTGGACAGGACATAATTAATGCACAGCCTTTTCTTCCCCTACATACCCTGAAATATCCCCAGAGACTGGGTGAAAATCTATCCTTTTTAAAACCAGTGCAGAATTAGCACTGTATTGTGAAACACTGGAATGGGTGCTCTTTTTGTATGGTTCCTGGCTGAAAAAGACACTCAGGATGCTCTTCAGCATCCTTTATCTGAGAGGATTTGAACCCAAACCTCCCAGGAGAGTATCCCAATTAGCACTCTGTGGGCTAGCCAACCTGGGCTGAGGTTTCACACACTCATTCCCTTTTGCTGGAGCTGCTCTGATGTCTGTCAGACTTTATATTTACAGAATTTATGTTTAAGGCTGTGTTCATGTCCTGACTGTCAGGCCAAATGATCAGGGTGGCAAACTGCTGTCTCAGATTAAGGTACGGGTGGGATTATTCTGTTGGAAAGTTTGTTTTGCATGATTGTGCACTATTAGGGCTAGATGTAGTTTTTGAGGATATAAATTAGACATCTAATTGATACTTTAGATGCCCCAATCTCCTTTAATTCCCCATGGGACCTAGTCTTTTGTACATATTCTTGAGATTTTCCCAAGAAAGACCTTCTTTTTTAGCTGAGTAAGAAAATTATGCATAGAAACCTACAGACTTATTATAAAATCCTGACTGTGCAGTAAAGATGCAGCTGCTTGCAATTCATCATCTAAGTTCTACTGATGAATGGATTCAATAGACACATTTCTGCCCGTAGATGTGACACTGCTTGTATTCATATGCAGTATTTAAAAATACATTTGCAATTGCATATGCAGGTTTTATGTCTGTTATGCTTTGTTGTTTTTTTTTTTTCTTTGTTATCTAAACACTGGTAAAGATGGCAGATTTTTGTCCACATGCTAAAGGGAGGTCTGCTCATAGAAAACCTCATAGATAACAGTGAGATTTCATGCTACTGAGTCCTGCCTGATCTCTCTAAATTCTCTATACCCTGATTCAGTGAGGCCATTCAAGTGCATGCTTAAGTCCATCTTCCCTCACTAATATCCTTATGGGTGAGAGGTGTTCTGTTGATTTTGGTTGAGTTGAGCAAAGCTTTCAAATCAGCCTTATGCTAAAGTGCTTTATGCTAAAGTGCTTTGTTGGTTAGAAAGGACTAAATCAGAAGATAAAAACTGAATCTACTGACACACCCTTGTGAATCAGTGCCTGGTTTTTGAACATAGGCTTTGAAATTTTGAAAAAAAAAATCATTAATTATTCCATAATTTTACTAATAATTTTTTAAGTTCTTTTCTGCTGAATGGCAACGAACAGAATAATTTTTCCTACCTTTGCCTCTGCAACTTAGATTATTTGTGAAAACTCCCATGCTATGCTTCAAAATGATTTCTCTCTGCATGTGCTGAACCAAGAGACTCTGCTGCTCAGTCACTTGAAAGTAATGTGGAGGAAAAACTCATTCTTTTGCTTACAGTAAGTCTGAATCTCTGACAATAGTAGTAGCTTCTACAAATGATGAGCTAAATCCTTATTTTTTTTGGCTATGAAAAAGGAGGTGCTTGTAGAGGCAAAATTGGACATATTTTTCTGTTAAGCAATAATCCATGTTCCTTTTGCAGCCAATGCTCATTTAGCACAGCTACAAAATAAAGTGCTCTTGGAAGGGTAATGACAAATACACTTACATGTACAAGCTTCCTTTTTCCTTTCAGTGCAATGCACAGTGTGCAGAGGGTTGCAAACTGGAGCTTCAGAGAGCTTGGCTGATAAAGGACTTCGTCTTGACCAGAAAAGAACTATTTGGTGATGAAGCTAGAGAATATTCTTATTGTTCATGGCCATCCAGCTCCACACTTAATTAGGAAAAAAAAAAAAAAAAAAAAGAAAGAAAAAAACCAAACAAAAATTGCCAAGTATCTCTGTATGAAGCGTTTTCAGTATAGATTATTATTTACTCAGAAATCAAACTGATTTATGTGATTAATTCTTTATGGATTTTCTTTTGTTATTCAACACAATTGACTAATGATTATTAATACCACCTGGGAGATGGAGATTATGCCACACTAGAGTGGCATGATGTTCGTAAGTTAGGTTTGTGTTAATTCACCCTGCAACTGTCCAAAAAAAAACCCAACCCAGAAACAAGGCATATGGGTATGTATATGGAGGAGAGGAAGGGAATAATGATAATCATTTGAACAAAAAGTAAACCTTTTGACATCTGTATCTGCTTCTGCTGGATTGGCAACTACTACAAAACCATGTGCTTTCTTGATATGGAGCATTTGCGCTCTTCAGGTACCTGCAACATTTGTTCTTACAC
Source organism: Acropternis orthonyx (assembly GCA_035583155.1). Taxonomy (NCBI): domain Eukaryota; kingdom Metazoa; phylum Chordata; class Aves; order Passeriformes; family Rhinocryptidae; genus Acropternis; species Acropternis orthonyx. The sequence continues at coordinate 10,098,676 of JAWWEU010000001.1, read as the reverse complement.
TATCTGTGTAACAAGTCTCTTACCCCACACTTTTTCATACAAAATAAAGACACAACTCAGTCACAACTTCAACTACAGCAGCAACGTACAATGAGCAATAAGCATTGTATATAGTTTCTATTGTGAGGAAAACTGGTTATTGTCATGCAGCCTCAGTTTTAAAATCTCAGAACAGATGGCCATACTTTGAAATCATGAGTATTCTCCACAGACAAAGGGCTTTTGTCCAAATGGATCTGAGTGCAGAATCAGGGCCTATATATATGGAAATACAAACTTGTACAATATTACACAACAGGGTCTGTTGATGCACAGGGAGTGTAAGAACAGAATGCAGTTGCCACAGTTTAGGTGACGGTGTAAATGCCTTGAAGACTGTGCAAAGCTTGGTTTTGTTTCAATGTAGAATCTCTTGAACCAGGGAAAAGTCTTATTCTGAACTAAAAATTAGAGAAGAAGTCTTGTTGAGGAATTTCTCCTCTCAAAACCGGCTCAATTATGTCAGAATTTGACTTCCAAAATTAAAGCTATAACAATTATGAAGAATAAAAGGTTATTTTGGGATTATAAATATGAAGTGTTTATGCAAAAATGAACACCACTGTTTTCATACTCATACATTCTGGACTTCTCTGGAGTCTCTTGAGTGAAAATTATATAAAGCCCTAAGTTTGTTTTTTTTATTTCTTTTCACCTGTTCATTTTGATCAAAGAGGCCATTATTTGCCACAAATGCCAAGTTTTGCTGAGTCTGGTTTTCCCAGCTTTATTGAGGAATTAGAAATTACCTCAATTTTTAAATCTACATAGAAAACTATCCAAATGTTTGGTAGGGTTTTGTTTGTTCATTTGCTTTCCATTGTAAAACAGAGACCATGAAGGACACATGCTGAAATATTTGGAGAATAGAAGGAATAGGAACTGGTGAATAACAAGAGGAGGGGCAAACCAAGGTGATCTAATTGGACTGTCTGAGACAACTGTATAGTTAACATTGCTATTACACTTGTACTCTTTTTTTCTCCTTGTCTCTTAAACATGTCATGTCAGTAAAATTTTGGCAGAACATTTCCTATCACTGATCCTGATTTAAAATTTCTGAGTAAAAGCACATAACAAATTACTTGATCTATGATTCTTCACCAACATGGAAGTGAAAGGGAGAAAATGTGAATAAGAAGTGTTAGAAGGTATTATAGGGCAAACTTCTTCTGATAGATGAGGAAAAGAAATTATTTTGTCAGGATATTAAGTTGTAGAATTGCAAGAGACAGAATGACATGTCAGTTTGAAGATTTAAACAAGTTCACAAAGAGTTTCCAAACAGTAGATTACATGTTTGTGTCAATTCTTACTAAGAAAACATATAAACAACTGGTGACATTTTTGCCTTGTGCATAATTCTGTGAACTCCATGTATACTTCAAGTACTGGCCTTTAGTGCTACGTGAATTTGGGATGAACTGCTGATTCAGGACTTCAGACTTCAGATGAGGGAAAAAAAGATGAGCCATGAATGACGATTCATTTAACTTTATTTCTGTCATTCTTGATCGTCAGCAATCTGGCACCATCAACGTGACTTCTTCTCGTGTCTCACTTCCAGTCATTTATAGCCTAGACAGTCAGACTTGCCCAAATTTGTGACTATTTCCAAATGATACTGTAGAGCTTACAAATGTTTTGCAAAAAAACCTCATAGACAGCAAGACAGTGAACATTTACAGTTATTTTTACAGCACAGAGAATGATTTCCATACTTTTGAGAAATTACTGGCAGAATCTGTTGTGATATTCCGATAAGACACGATTTTGTAGATTTTTAATACTTTGTAAAAATAACTGAAGTACTTTCTTGTCCCATGAAAAGCATCTGAGAATTTGCTGCTTTTTAGCGATGACAATCTAAATAGGATTTTCTAGCCTTATTTCAGGAACACAGTCCTTAAAGTGTCAATACACCAGATGTCTTACTGGAAAAAAAACCCTGAATAAAATTGAGTGTGGGATCCGAGTTAGAGGATATTCAGCATCAGGCAATTAATTTGATTGAAAGCTATTACATTATCTCATTAGAAGTATTAGAAGAAACAACTTCCATTATTAGACTTCTAGCTTTTCAAAAGGACTATGGCTAGGTAAGAGACACCCTTTACTACTGCATTTATTAAAATCTTCACTGCATATCTATTTCTATATTTAGGTGACGGTATCACAGCTCATTACCAGTGAACAAATTAGTTTGAATCAGAATCTGTCGTTCAAGGGAATAAGGGTGCATGGGAAGTGTTCTCAGTGATATTCTGTAAGGGATCACCTGCCCTCTTACTCACTGGAACAAGTCAGTAAGGGACAAGAAAGCACTGTTGATGTACACGTTTTTCCTGCTGATCTGGGATATGAATATTTTGAAGAGAGAAAGTGTTGGCTTTTTTGTCATCCACATGAACTTTTTCTGTTCCCTCTCTCTCCCTTAACATCTTCTGGATCAAGTAAACCCTTTCTGTTGACTCAGAGCAAATAAGTCAGTCCTATTTGGGAAAGCTTTAATTAATGCTAACCAGCAGAGGTAAAGAGATGGATATAGGTGCTGTGACAAAGCTATAGAAAGTTTTGTCAGCCTGGAGCTGAGGTGGTTAAGACTTGGGAGACCCAAGTTCATTGAGTCCAGGCTTGGAGCACTGACATTTCAGCATCTCCATCACTGGAGTCACTTGTCATTGCTGAGAGAGTTATTTTTGCTCCTCTGGGCTCCAGTAAAGCAGGACAGGGTGTGGCAGGGGGTATTGTGCAAGGTCATGAAGCCTCGTGGCTTGGGCCTGCCAGGCTGAGCCGGTATGGGTCCAAGATGAAGAGCAAAATAAACTTTGGTTCCTCCTATTTCCTCCATGGCTGTCCAAACCACAGTAGTAATGAAAGGTGAGTCCCAGGCCTTTTGGTTTTCACAGACAATGTGTGTGTGTGTGTGTGTGTGTGTGTGTGTGTGTGTGTGTGTGTGTGTGTGTGTGAGTGTGTGTGTGTGAGTGTGTGTGTGTGTGTGTGAGTGTGTGTGTGTGTGTGTGTGTGTGTGTGTGTGTGTGTGTGTGTGTGTGTGTGTGTGTGTGTGTGTGTGTGTGTGTGAGAGAGAGAGAGAGAGAGAGAGAGAGAGAGAGAGAGAGAGAGAGAGAGAGAGAGAGAGAGAGAGAAATCCAGTAGAAACCTTTTGATGGATTTGACCCAGTTTTGTGACTATTTTTCAGGTCAGCTGAACCTGTTCTTTTTTGATGAATAAATCATTTGTCTATATTCTTCTGCTCTGCTCTAATGGGGTGAACAATTGATGGTGGTGAGGTGATGTATAACATTCATCCATCTTCCTACGTGGTCACAATAACTGAGCTAAGTAGTTAATTAAGGTAGATGTACCCCAGCACTGCATCTACTTCAACCAGTACAGCTTCACCCCTGAGCAAAGGGAAATGGAAGAACAGTTGAGGGCTGCTGAATGTTTTGGAGCTTTTGAAGGTTACTTCAAGACTGCTTGAGCTTCTTGACCAGGATTTTCTCAGTCTAAAGCTGCTGCAAGATACCATACCAGAGAAAATAATCAGAAGGCCAACATTTCCCAAACTATGGTTTATTTAGAATCAAAGGAAATTTCTCTTTGGAATAGTGCTTCTCTCCTAATTGATGAAAGAGAATGTAATTCAGTCTTGCAATGAATAAGGCATTTACTAGAACTTAACCAAATTTTAAACATTCTGTTCTTTAGATAAGTCACTGTGCATTGCAGAGCATCTCAACTAACTGATTTTCTCTTCTCATTTTTTGCATTTCTTTAACCTTGAAATTTTGGGATGACAAAAATCTTGAGAGAAAAAGGTGCAGAAAAATGCTGATTTTTTTCCCCATTTAGTTCCAATTAGCTATAAATGGGATAGGGACTTAGCCAAAATCTGAGGCAAAAACATAAGAAAAACTGAAAAGCAGGCACAATCAGTGTTTGAGTTTATTTTTCTAATGGGCTATTATTTAAAGTGAATATGTGTTGTAATTGGCAATTACATCTTACATATTCACAAAGTTGAAATTGTTACGAAGATGTTTAGGTCTTATCACACCTTAATTTTCCTTTTTACAGTTACAGTGTAATGATGCAGATAATGCAATGATGTACAATGCAGATGGATTAGTCTTAAAATGGATGGGGTAGTATTATGAGAGCACAGTGGTTTTTTATGCCAAGCAAGGTGTGAAACTATCATAATAAAGATGACTAATAAATTTATTATATTTTGCAAGTGCTGTCTGTCAGGTAATGTCTTGTCAAAATAGGCAGGTAAAAGAAAAATAGCAACAACAGGATCAATCTTCGTAATAAGAATTCTCTTAGGAGGCAAAAGGTACTTTGTTAACTAAACCAAGTAAACTATCAATTTTGGTTTTGATTGCCTGTTGGTTTATGCCTCTTCTTTGCTAAGGAGAGATTAGATTAACTGCTTCAAACAAAAGAAATGTCTATTTGAATCTTGATTTCCATTTCTCTTGGAGTTTGATTATAATCTGTCTGCGTGGTTAAAAGGGTTGATTTTTTTGTGCTGTCCTCTCACAAAATTGTGGATGTATTTTAGGCCCAGGACATTTTCAGGCCATGCAGAAAGAGAAACAATGATAAATTATGAAAACATTATTACCTGTGTTGTGTTTCATGATCTTTTTTATTTGTATCTAAGTAGCATCCAGAGATCTGGTTTAAGGACAGAACTGTGGAAAGCACTGTATGAACACATGGCACAGGATAGTCCTTGTCCAAAAACAGTCTATGATCTAAATAAAAACTACCAGGTTTTTTTTGATTCACATTTCTGTACTCTGACTCACATCACCTTTTGCAGCACACATCTCATATCCGCTCTGGCTAATTTCTTCTGGGGAGGCAGGGGTAGCGTGAAATCATCTGTGCATTACACGAGTGATTCAACCGTGGTGTATCTCTCTGATTTCCTTCAAAATAATTTCAGTGTGATTACCCAAGCATATAAAATGGTCAATAAGTAGAACATAGAAAATGTAGTTTCACATACAAAATTCAGTTGTTCTGGTGATTATGAAAATACTTCTTAGGGAAATGAAATTATTTAGGTTTCTCTTGAGAACAGAGCCTAAGTAAAACAATTAGCAGCATTCCAGAGAATGCAGAATTTGGAATATGTGAAGAATGGGAATTAGTTGTTGGTGTTCCAGGAACAATTACTCCCAGGGACCTCATATCTCTTAAATCAGCTAGAAGACCATCTGCTCCAAAGGATTTATCAATTACTATATTCTTGTTTAAAGGAGTTTTAGGTATTCAGTTATACTTGTCTGTGCCTCCTTTTCATTGAAAAGCTGTCTAGCTTTCATGAAAGCTTTGCATGCAAAATTTTCATGATGAAGCTCCAACTGAAATGTGACTTGCTTTAAATGTCATCATCCACCCAAATGCAGGCTCCATTTATAGTGATTCCAAAATCTGTTGTGTCTGAAACATAAAATATATAAAAATCTAAAACTGTTGTGAACTAATAAAATACCACATTCCTTTTACTTTTTAGCTTTTGTTAGGCAGTGGTACAGTGAAAACAGGACCAGGTTCTTGATTGGGTGCCTGGCCTATAATTCTTAAATACACAGAAAAATCTACGTTTTCAGACATTTGCCACTAAAATAATCTTGGAAACTTTTCTTCAAAACTTCTGCACAATAATCAGATTATGTATTCTTTGAAATTTACTTAAGCTCAACTCCTGGCCTCTTGTCAGTATTGAATATTGTAGGTCATATAACTGGGTTATAAAGAACAATTTTATATCTTACCATTAGATCTCAGGGAACTAGGGGATTGGTTAATAATGACAGCACAGTCCTAAAACTATTTATTACATAAACCATGTATTTTATATATGTATATCTTGTTTCTGCATGGAATTGTTACATCAAAATATTTGCTATAAACACTTCATCTTTAGGATATTTCTCTTTCATCAAAGTTTCTGTACTTGATCACACTTCTATGCTTTTTTTAGCAGAACAGCAAGGGCATGTGTCTCTCCATAACTGCTCGGGGCTGGGCTCACTGTGGCAGATCGCTGGAGCTCTGGACCGTACCAGGAAATCCAGAGCCATCTGGGTCTGTCCCGGCAGTTGGATGATTTCATCGTAGCCCATGTTGCTGATTGTTTGTTTTCTGTTAAAAAACATTTCTATTTATTAGGAAATGTGTGTTAAACAGTTTGACACTAGAATTTGGCACATGTCTTTGGGTTAACTTGGCCAAAGTGATTTATAGCAGTTTGTTCATGACCAGCATCCATTAGTAGAAAATGCCGTCCAAGTAAAATCCCATGAGAGAGAGGAGCACAATGGGGCACTGTTAGGAGCTATCTGCACAGCCAGCACCCCAGCCACCACTGAGGGCAGGGACAATTATCTGATGGCCTTCCTCTGGACATGCAACCATACAGTTAGTGACCTTTTAAATTCTGTTCCTATTCTTATTTAGTCCTCCTGAATTTTCAGAGATGGATAGAATTTGGTCATCAACACTGAATAGCTGCTCTGCAGAAGGAATGAGCCAAATTACGGACTGCAATGTGATGCTGTTCCAATGATTAGCACCTGATCCTCTTGTAGTCCTATTAAAACTTCCTAATGTAGTAAGCATGAGTAAGCATATCATTACCCAATCCTGGCTGACCATGAAGTCTTCACATCTGATGGCATCTCTCATTTAGTGTAAATGAGTGCTTTGTCCTGTATATTAAATATTAGATGAGTGAGGGAGGAAAAGAGGCAGTGCGTGGTCTTCCCGACAGTAGGATGAAGAGAATGGTTGGATCATAGTCTCTTATTCTGCGGTAAAGCACTTTGTAAATAATATAGGACCTAAACTATATTACAGGAATGTGGGGAGTTAAGAATGAAAGTGGACCATCTGAGTAGATGTACCTTACAGTAGGAACTGCCTGCCAAGCTGAGAAAAGCTAGGTCATGACTGTCTTTATACTTCCCCTGTTTCATGACTATGTAAAAAATTACAGAAATAATAGAATTCATTCCATGCATTATAATGGAGTTTTCTCCCGCAAAATTATGAAACCAGGTAGATTGATGCCTTGGCTACATCACTGGAAAAGCTTCTGATGTGATGGGGTGCTTTGTATCGAGGATTATTAACTTGTTGGGATAGCTACGAGGCCTTGGAAATTAACAGGCATGAGATAAACACTAGCCTCACTGTTGTCAGGTCTATGCCAAGTAGTCTGAAAAGAGAGCTAATTAGGAGCATCTCTGTAAAGTCTGGTAATTTAGGAGGTCTGTGAATGTGAGGAATTTTTTTATATGTTGATTGGGTTTTGATTTGTTGTATTTTTAAACTTGTTTTAGCATTTCTTAGCCCCTCCAAAAAAAATTTTGATCCCAGCCTCTTTAACTCTTTTTCCCTGTTCAACCCTTCTGCTGATCAAGCTGGTTTCCAGTTCATTTTCTGGAGCTGCAGAGGTATTTTGGAAATATGGTAGCTGTGGTTTTACCCAAGACACAGAATTTGAAACCAAACTTAAAAGATCTAACAAAAATTGTGTAACAAGTGAAAAACAAAATCACTAACTTCCTATTCCTCCTCTCTCTGGGCAAAACTTCCATGCCATAACACTGGCCAGCTTACCTTCCATTCAGACATTTCTATTAGTATGAAAACATATCTTTGCTCAGTAATCTTAATACAGAAATATTTTAGTAAGGAAAAAAAATTAGAAATGTACTAGAAGACTTACTTAAACATCTATATTTTGATCTTTTCCTACAGTCCCTTATGTTAAAACTTTAAAAGGATGTTTTAATGTCTTTAGCCTCAGTTCAGGGAAGCAGATACACATGCATATACACATGTATATATATATATATATATATATATAGTACTTTCATAATTGATAAACTGCCTGTTACCTGTGGTTTAATACAATGAGAAAAGCATACATACAAATACTAAAAATTAACATTTTTTTCCTATACTATGGTCAAATAAGTCCTCTGTATGTCATATCATATATTTTCAGAATCTCTTTTTGATGCCTGAAAATGTTTCTCTCTTTCCTTGCTTTCTCTTCATGACTGAAAATAAGCATTAACAATAATTCATCTTTGTGTTCATTTTAAAAGGCAACAGATTTTTTTTTGTCTTCATAGAATGAAGTTTAATTAAAATGAGAGGAAGAAAACCAGCTTTGAAACTACACAGTCAATATTTGGGACACATAGCAAATACCTGTTGTGTGCACAAGAAAGGGAGAGAACAACTGGAATGGTTTCAAAAGGCCATCACATGAATAAAGGTGTCATCAAGAAACAGCAAATCACTTTGAGGACATTACGGGAATACTTCACCTTTCTCAGAAACACTAAGCATAGGCCATTTTCAAGAACTCACCAGAACTTGTTGATACTCTTCATTATGTGCCTTAACCTAGAAGCAAGGGAGATGGAGTCTTTAGAAATGTTTGGAGCTGATGGCAAACACAAAACGTGAACACCTTGCACATGAATGCTTTGTAGCCTTTCCGTGTGAAGGGCTCTTACACTTTCAGTGAAAGATTAGTCTTTATTTTCAAATAATCTTGAGAAAGCTGCTATTGCTATTATTACATACACTTGCTGACTATGTGACAGCATAAAAATTGCATGAGAGTTTTATGATATGTTGTGGCAGAAAGCATAATTTTAAGCACAGTGGATGAACAGTGTGTGTATCCTATTAAATTTGGTATGCAATTAATGGAAGACCTTCTGCTGTGTGTTTGATATACTGAGTTGTAATGCTTTGTAGTAGATAACTGGCTCACAAAGCCTTTCCCATGAAGTCCTGCTAGAAGTAGGTGCAGTGGTAAATCTCACTTCTGTCAATGAAATCTATTTAGTAGGGAAGATTTATGTTAAACTGCTTTGTGCTTGTAGCCGTGCTCAAAACTATAACCAGGTTTCTCTCGTTACCTGCTTTTCACACTAGAGTAGCTGTTGCTATCATATCCCTCCACTCCTGCCCCCTTCCCCTTCACTGTCTATTGTCTGTTTTCACACTCCTCCTTGCTTTATAATCACTCACTCACACTCATTTATCACTGGCTTACTCTGTCCTGCCTACACTATCTCCCATTTTTGTCATGGTGCGCTGGTACATTACAAATACAATTAAACCTTTTACGATACCACAGCTTTTGGCTAATGCATCCCAGCTTCAAGGTTGAAAGATTTCTGATATTACCACTGATACCAGTTCTTTCCCATTTATCGGCAGTGTCCGGACTAATGCAGAAGTGTTGCATTAATTAAAGGAAGCATCCAGTAATGCTGCTGTTTCTGCCAGTCTGACACTGAATTGGAGCTTGATGCCTGCTCATGTTTTAAGAGCCATTCATCACACATGTCATCCCAAAGCAGCCAGCTGTCTGAGAAAAGCCTCATTTGCATTTCATCAGCTACACTCTCCCTCTTCTCCCTACCTTTTGTATGGAGCTTTGGCTTTTTTTTAAAGAGCATAGTCTTCAAAAGCAGCTTAGCTAAAATTAGTATTCCATTTAGAAAGATTATTTTCTTTAGTTCAGAGGTCTTAGAATTGATCTGAGTGGGAAAAAAGTGTCATACAAACATAGCCATGCAATCTGTCTGTATAAAGAAATTAATGCATTATAGGAGAAGACAAAGATTTTTATGATGAATGGACTACACCTCTATTAGTTCTGTACATTAAGCTGTTAGAATTAATAAAACACTTCATTTATTTTGAAAGTTTCTTAAAGGGCATGGGATTTTAAGATCCCAGCAGCTCGAATGATTCTGCATTATGTATTTTGATTTCCTTTATTGTTAGAGGGAAATTGTCTGTGTCAGGTTATATTGAAGTCATTTTAGGAGTCCAAAGAACACGTGAAACTGTTTGAATGTGCTGAAAGCAGCTGGAGAAAAGAGAAAAAATGAAATTATATGTTCACACTTTCATTCAGTGACTGACTTGATGAACTAATTTTTTGCTTTTGTTGCCTTACTGAATAGTGCAGAATCTGTAAGCAAACACATACACCATATAGCAAAATAACCAAAATGCAAATCTGTCTGATTATGTCTTTATATATTAAATACAAAATGTTATAGATATATATAGACATATATGTGTGTTAATGTGTCTAAACTTCAATTTTTACACAGTGTCAGGACTTGTTTAGCAAAAAAAACCCCAAACAACAAACCAGTTCAAATTTGGCCTCTATGTCCCTTCATCTAAAGAGCAATAATACAGAGACATTGTAGTTCAACATGGTGGAGTTTCCAATTTAAAAATAAGAGTATACTTATTTCTGGGCTGTTTAAGATTTCCTAGTCTATTGTTTTTTTCCTTAAATCAGCACTGAAAAGCTATTATTCCACACAGCAAAGGAGATTCATTGCACACAACCATTGGGATTGGAGCTGTTATCTGTCACCAATGGAGACAGACAGGGGTATGTATGTACAATAGATGTCTACAACTGAATCTAATTTAGGGGTCAGAACTAGATTATCTTTAAGGTTCCTTCCAACCCAAACCATTCAATGGTTCTATAATTTGAGGGGCAGGTGCTCTAGCCTGTGCTGGGCCGTGAGGTCTTCCTTCTGGTTTGTCTGTCCAGAGTGCACCTCCTGTCAGAATTAGGTATGCAGACAAGTATTGTTGTTCACTTGGATCTTATTCTGAATGCTTTGGAAGTGCTTGGTGTATGCACCTGGAAAGTTCCTGCAGTTTTGGAATAGATGGAGCAACTTGGACTAGATGCTTAATTATTAGACAATGCAAGACTGTGTGAAGTGTATGTTACATGCTGAGTTATTGGGCAAAACCCAATACTTACTAAGAAACTAGGTAAATATTAGCCAACAAATCCATAACTTTAGGCATATATATTTAAGTCCTGTTCGTTTCATTGAGGGCTAGGAAGTGAGTGTTTTGCTGAATAGGCTGTATGGTTCAACTGTTAAATGTGTATTTGCATTGGCAGTACAAATGTTAACTTCTATTTATTCTGATTTTTCTTATTTTAGCTGCCCTGCTTGACACTGAATTTTAAAGAGTTGCATTTAATTTAAATCTTAGCAAAACTTACTTTAAGTCAATGTCTAATCCCAGCAGAAGTAAAGGGAAAGCAAACATCTTAAAAGTCTGACCAGGTGTAACAGTGTGTAAGGGATCCACAGTTCAGGGCAGCTTTGTGGTGAGGTTCTCTGTGCTTGCTTGGTCAGCTCACAGAGCAAATACAGGACATGGCATCTTGCTTCTCTCTTCTCCACAAATGTGGCTGAATTAATTTTCTCTGTGTGTGCTCCAGTGAAGCACTGGGACTGCACTGGGCTATTCTAACAACCCTTGGGCAGCCAGAGAAGACACTGGCAATGAAGTGAGTTGTAGAGGATAGAAGGTGTGGAAACAGACAAGAAGCATGTGCCATTTCTGCTTACTATCTCAGGAGTCAGAAGGTCATGATCATAGCTGGTATCTCTCTCTCTTTTTTTTTTTTTTTTTTTTTTTTTTTTTTTTTTTTTTTTTTTAGCTATATTTATGCTGCATTTGAGCAGAGTGTTGCAACAGGGAAATAGTTTTGTACATAGATGATTTACCTGTGTGCTTTGTTAGCCTTGGAAAAAGGACTGGACACCATCTCTGTTCCAAGCTGTAACAGGTTATTGTGCGTGATGCATAGGAACCTTTTGCCTGTAATTCCAGGAGCAGTTTCAACAAATTTAAAAATTTGAAAGCAAGAAATGAGCAGAAGTCACCTTCATTTATCTCCATGTGTATAAACACATCTGCAACATTTTCTCTATTTATATTTTAGAGTGAGGAAAACAGAAACGTAAGTCCTATATACATTTACTATAGGTTATGATTCCTTTAAAGTATCATTTTTAGTCAATAGGAAAAGAGACCTTCAGAGATAGCATTTTTCTATGATACATTTGGTTGCAGCCACTCCCCGTCGCATTCTTTCTTTTGCTACACGAACCACAGCTGTTCTTTGTGTGACACTGTAGCTGCTCCCACTGCTTCCACCACAGACCTGGAGGAACAGCAATAGTTGCCTTAGGTTTTGTCTGTGGTTAAAATTTAATACATTTGTCTCTGTTGTTCCTTACATAGCTCCTCCAGAGTTATTTAATATCACATTTGGGAGTATGAGGGCAAAAACTTGAACATGCACTATAATACTTTAATGTTTCTTGTAATTTTTCGAACAATTGGCTTTTAAGTAATATAGAGATAAAGATTTTAAAATAAAATTGATTTCACTTTCCTGGTTTTGGCATACTATGGACTATCTCACCAATACCTTTAAATGAACCATGTGCATATCTTTATTGTAAAATACTAAATAAGATCATCTTTGGGTTTTGACACCTGCTGGAAATTTAGAGTCCTTTCTTTTTTTAACCCTGTCATCTCACTGGGATAATCACTTATCTACACCCCCAAATTATAAAACTTGCTCTGACGTGCACTTAATTTGCTTTACTCTTTACAGAATATTTTCTGCTAATGTGATTAGCGGGGATTATTTCCAGAATCAGATCTGATTTTAAATTCTTTCAAAGTTGTCTTGTGTCTTTTGTCCCATTTATCAGATACAAAATTATGGAACCATTTTTTCTTTTCTTTTTTTTTTTTTTCAATGTCAGAGCAAAATATATATACACACAAGCTTATCTCTACTTCCAGCTGGAAAATAGGAATTATTTGTAAAAGTAATTAAGAAGGATTGATTCCTAATCAAATTAAAATACTTGGAAGCCATATTCTGTGAACTCAATTGTCATTTAAATAGCATCTGAATTGGTACCTGAATAGACTAATAGTTCTGAAGGCAAAGCAATGATTTTGGTCCTTTATAAAGCAATGACATATAGAACTGAGCAAATACGTGACAGCACCATCGTCGTATATGTAGAGTTTACAGTCTATGTGCAGACAAAGCGTAGAGGATTAGACCCTGTCTGAGAGACAGGGTGGAGACTGCCGGGTAGGGAGAAGAATGGGAGCAGCAACTTTGGGAGCAATGTGTGGGAAGCTGCTTTCCATATAAAAGGCAGTCTGGAGAGGGGAGAAGGGGGGGTCTAGGAGGACGGTGTCTGTCAGAGACCTGCATTAGGGGGGCCAGTGGAAAGACCTGGCTTGGAAGGAGAGGAAGACACAGGGTCATGAGGAGACGAGAAGAATCGGGAAGGGCCACAGAACTTAACGCTGCAGGTTTCAGAATGAGGTGATGTACATCGGGAGTGTGTTCCCACTGTCCAAAAAGATAAGGTTCCCACACAAAGAACTTGATGCAGAGGCAGCAAGGAAAGGTCTCAGGCCCTCGGGGCCCCTCATGTGATAGAGGAGGAAGAGGAAACTGAGTAGCCCTTGAAATGAGAAGGAACTGTATCCTGGTCAGAAAACCTCATGTGTTTGTAATCCTTGAGAAATTCAGTGTGTTTCCATCCTAGCCATTTTATAGTGAGACTTGTGCAGTCAGAAGTTGCATGAGCATTAGGGAGGGGGAATTTCCCCCTTAGATTTGGCAATAAAAGGACCAAAAGGTGTAGAAATGGTAGTGGAAGGTGCAACAACTGAAAGCAAGTGTGATCCACAGGCACCGTGATATAGCAGAGAGGTGTCTGAGGAAGCAGAGAAGGGAAAAAAGGTGACAGGGTGTGTGCCTGGCACCAGAAGAAGAGCATCAGGGACTTGAGGAAGGAGCGCAGCAGCACCTTCTTCCTGCTCTCAGGCAAATCTTTATTTGTTTCTTCTCTACACCTTTGCCTCATTCTTGTTGGCTGCTGAGGGTTGAGTAGCCTGGGCACTGGGGAAACACAGAGAAAGTGTGAATGAGGAAGTCTGAGCTGAGGTAAGGAAGAGCGCCTGCACTGTGATTGAGATGAATCAGAAAAGTACAGCTGCCAGGAATCCTACAAATACCTTTATGCAACTGTTTCTTGTGCACCACCCCTGAAGATCCTGGCTATGGCTCAAATTTGCAAGTTCTCTACGTGTCTCTGTGATTACCAGCTTATAGCCATACACTTCCACACTTTCGTTGTCTTTCTCTGCTTGGATTTCCGTAATCGTGTTTTTCTGGTTCTTGTCATTTATTCTTTTCTGCTGCTTCAAAAAGAAGACCGTATGAGGTAGAAGTAAATAGAAATACATAGAAGAGGATTCTTGATTTTGGCCAAGGTTAATTACCCTTGGGTATATCCTCTTGTAAATTTTCTTTCTAAAGAAAAATTTAGATTTCAAATTCCTGATTGTGCAATATGCAAATATAAAAGAGACTGTTGACAAGCTAATTTTTGTGAATGGAGCATTTGTGGACTAAATTATCTTAAAAGCTTCTTTTTTTGTTTACATTTAAATTTAATTCAGAATAAATTTTGGAAATTAAAACTTATATTAAACCACTAGGAATTAAACTAAAACTCTGAATGATTGTCATGGAAATTTGTTTTCTTCATAATTACATTTGTTTCAGTAAGAGACGCAAAAACAGAAATTGGAAAAAGCTCATTCATTTGACAAAACAAAACAGTTGCTGTGACTTATATAGGATTGTGGTCCAGACTGGTTAAAGCTCTGGAACAGTGAGATAATTTGCAGAGCAAAATGCATATGCAAATGAGTAGATCAAATCAGTACACAATTTTTCCTGGTGCTTTAAGTCAAAGAAGGAAAAGGCAAGACCAACAGTAGAAGGATGTCATAATATACATTACTACTGTTAGTGCAGTGTATTACTAAACACGAGGAAAATGAAATCTCCAGCACTCGTGAGGCTGTGGACAGCAGTAATTTCAGTGACAATGCAGTGTATGAGTGAGATTACATCTGATGCACAACTGACTAGTGATGGTGTTTATTCCATCTGACTTACATTATCTGCAGTGTTGTCATCTGGACTTCTCTTACAGGCAACAGAGAGAAAGTAGCACTTAGAGGACAACAGTTCAGGTTGCAGATGGCAGGGTTGTTCTTACAGCCCTTGCTGGTTCTCAGTAGAATATTAGTAACCTGGTTATTTCCAGCAACCTGGCAAATGTTAGGTGTTAATTATTATTTGTTAGACTTTCACACCTTCATATATTATGTCCTGAAGGTTTTTCCAGATCTTACTGTAAGGAAAGCTTCCAAGAAGCTGAAGGTCTATATTCACGTGACATTTCTATCTGCCATGAGAAAGTCACTACTGAGATTAGTCCTGTTAGCTTTCATTTTGAAACAAATGCTTATATTGTGAGAAAAAGCATGTCTAGATTACTAAAATTTGCTAAAATCCATTAGTGTTTGACAGTATACTAAGAAAATCAGATTTTTGGGCAGGTATTTATTGAAGTAGCTTTGACTTGACTAGTATGTATATTGTGATATCATGAAATTAAAATTAGTACTGGAGAGTGATCAATGGAAAACAATGAAAATGCCCATTATGGGTAACATGCATGTTAATTTTTTTGTCCAGTGCCTGGTTTTCCTCACCAGAAGTGGAGTATGGCAAGGGAATTTCTGTCCTTCGTTTGAAGACTTAAATAGCTATTAGGATATAAACCAGTAAATAATAAATTTTATCAATTTTAAAAATAGTTTACTTCCAGATCTCCACAAATGAAAAAAAAAAAATAGTTGTTGCTATTTGTAACCTTTTCTAATGACAATCCTTCCACTCCACTGTTTATTCAATGCATAGCATCAGCTCCTAAGAAAAAGCTCTTTGGATTTGGACTTAAAATCTCTGGAAAGCATTGTATGTGTATGGGATTTTATAAACAGGATAAGAGTATTCTCATGCTGTATACATGCCAAACAAATTAGCATTACTGACTGAAAAATTCTAATGACACAAAAAGATGAGGTTCAGTTCTCCAGAGAGAAACCAGGGAAGGAAGTGGCCGTCAAGCCAGACTTCATCACAGAACGACTCTCATTAATTTTAAAAATCTGCTGACTTTTTGGAATGGTTACAGCAAATGACTTATGAAATGAAAAATTCTTTCCCAACTCAGTGAACTTTTCAATCAATGTTCTTCATGATGTGCTGTTTGCTAGCTGTCTCAATTCAGCAACCCAAAAAATATTTAGCAATATAAATGTACATTTTAATAGCTTGCTCTGATCTCTCTTTTGATATCTGGCTTTCATGATCTGTCTCCATCCATCCACAATCTCTGGTGCCATCAGCTGAAAAGTCAGTTTCTCTCAAGGGTTCACCTGAAGGCATCTGCAGTACTGAGCTCCCCCCAGCTCGGTGTTGCTCCACAGCCCCATCAGTCTCACCAAATTTTTTTTTCTCTCATGAAAAATATAATAACAGTTTCTTCCCGAACATACTCCATGCCCTGAGGAGAAGATTAAATTAAATTAAAACTTAAAAGAGGATTTGACGATGGCTTAGATTTCTAGTTAAACTGCCTGGGCTACAAATAAGTTTTGTGCAGGTTATTGTTCTTTGGCAAAAGCACTGTAAGTCTTTGTAACAGACAGAGTAATCACTGCTGAGGGAGAGAGAGGTTTTTTTATTGACTGGCCATTGCACCCCTTACTGACTAACATTTCCACCTTTTCCCCACTGTTTAACTTACTCTCTTATCAATGGCCAAACCACTAAGCTCTGGGAAGCCAGCAGATACTGTTACTCTGGTGAAGGGGGCATTTTGCAGGAGTATTAAGCTATTTGAGACATACGCTTTGCACAATTCACAGGAATCATCAGTGTCAGTAAACTAGGTTTCCTAAGTGTTTTTTCTTTGTTTTATTTACAGTCACTATGAAGAGGTGCTTGTCTGTCAGCCAAATGATGCAGATGCTTAAAATACTCTGGTGTAACCCCCAGCATCGTCTCCCAGCATCACAACTGCTGGTGTTGAGGAGCAGCAGAGAAGAGCAAAGAGCACTGCAGATGCTTTGAACAGGCACGTGCTGTACTGTGCACGAGCTCTGTAACAAAGCTGGCTGCTTCAGCAGGGATCTCTCTGCCCCTGGATAGCACAGCCCTCATCCTGGCAGGGAGGGGAGATAGAAATATGGCACCTGCCAATGTTGAAAAGCCCTGGTGCTGTTTGCTGAGAGAACACAGAGCAGAGGTAGGTACTTCAGATACAGAAGGATATTGGTTAGTTATAGCTTTCACTTTCTGTGGGATTCCGTATTTCTTTTTCAGTAGTTTGTATGATAATCTATGGTTCCCCAAGGCTCAGTATGGGGGACAGTCCTGTTTAGTATCTTTATTAATGATCTGGAGGAGGGATCGAGTGTGCTCCCAATAAACTCGCAGACAACACTAAGTTGATGTGCTGGAGAATGGGAAGGCTCTGCAGAGCAATCTGGACAGGCTGGATTGGTGGTCCAAGGTCAACAGTATGAGGTTCAACAAGGCCAAGTGCAAGGTCCTGAACTTGCGTCACAATAACCTCCTGCAGCGCTACAGGCTGGGGGCAGAGTGGCTGGAAAGCTGCCTGGTGGAAAAGGATCTGCAGGTGCTGGTTAACAGCAGCTGAACATGAGCCAGAGTGTGCCCAGGTGGCCATGAAGGCCAGTGGCATCCTGGCATGTATCAGAAATAGTGTGGCCAGCAGGACCAGGGAAGTGACTGTCCACCTGTACTCAACACTGGTGAGGCCACACCTCGAGTGCTGTGTCCAGTTCTGGGCCCATCAAGACAAGAAAGACATTGAGGTGTTGGAGCGTGTCCAGGTAAGGGCAGTGGAGCTGGTGAAGGGTCTAGAGAGTGAAACTTGTGAGGAACAGCTGAAGGAGCTGGGGTTGTTTAGATTGGAGAAAAGGAGACTCAGGTGAGACTTTATTGCTCTCTACAACTCCCTGAAAGGCATCTGTAGCAATGTGGGGGTCAGTCTTTTCTCCCAGGCATCTGGAGAGAGGACAAGAGGATGTAGCCTCCAGCTGTCCCAGGGGAGGTTCAGTCTGAATATCAGGAAAATAATTTCTTCACCGAAAGAGTTGTCAAGCATTGGGACAGACTGCCCAGGTAGGTGGTGGAGTCACCATCCCTGGAACTGTTCAAGAAACCATTGAATGTGGCACTCGGTTCTCTGGTCTAGTTGACAAGGGGGCAATTGGTCAAATGTTGGACTTGGTGATCTTGGAGGTCTTTTCCCACCTAAATTATTCCATGATTCTGTATGTACAGTTGGAAAAAGTCACTGTGGAGAATTATGTACCTTCAACATTCAAAAGCTGTTGGAACAAGCTATTTCTGTGTAACATGCAGAACAGTTTCAGACGCTGAGTGTGTCTGAGCATTTTGCACTTGACTGCTGTGCACAGACTCCTGGCAGTCTCTTTGGCTGAGAATAGTATTTGAAGACCACAACTACCTTTGCCTCACAGACTTCAAAGATATTTCTGCATTAATGAAAAATGAAAGCACATAGGGTTACACCACTGAGTAATTCACAGCTAATGAATAATAGAAGTGTGTAGCACTTGTGTGTGTAATACATATTACCTTTTTGCGCTAGATAAATAAAACTGACCTGAAATGGTTTTTTTCAATGACTTACATTCTAGGCCATAATAAAAGAACACTTTTCACCCTAATAAATATCTGCAGCAAGAGGGTTTTTCAAAAGAACTCTCCCCAGCATGAGAAGCAAGATGATTACAAAAACTTTTCCTATTGTTTCAGTTATTTAGTGTATGAACAATACAGTTTTGAACAACAACTACTTGATTGCATCTACCTGTAAGACACATAGGAAGATAAAATAGAGGCAGGAAAAATTCAGGAATGAAACAGCAGAGAAGTTTATGCCTTTACAGTTTGTTGGCATGAAACTGAAGCAGAATCCTCAAAGTCTGCACTTGTTTGTTGGTAAGAAGAGTCTGTTTGGAAGTATAGCTTGTGATAATATAATCCTTGCTATTAGTATAGCATGAATGATGTTCTGCTGTGGATTAAAGAGAAATGAGGAGAAACAGCAGGTTTCAGAGTCCTGAGCCATGGCACCATCAATTACCTGTCTTGCTTAGGTCCCAGGAGGTCTGGCATTTTCCCAGCTTTTCCTTCTGGGCAGCATCTCTGTGGTGGAGCTGAAAAGCATCACTGTTGCTACTAAGGAAAACTGCCATATGGGGAAGTATGTGCAACAAGCCCAGTCTAAAATTACATAGAAGACTGCATGTGAGGCAGCGCAAAATGATCTTAATGAATTGGATTTTTGCTTTTTTCATGACAGCACTGGTTAGACATTCTATCAGCTAATCAAAAAATGGCATTCAATAGACTGAGCCAGTATTTGAGTATAAGCCTCACAGAATGTTTTAAAATGAATTGATTCAAACAACTGGTCTTTTTTCCCCCTTTCTCTTGTATATGAGCGTATACAACAGCAAATACTAGATCCCCAAACTTGAACTGCAGGTTTAACCTTGTTGAAAAACATGAAACTTAACCCTTCTTTCCTTTCCTGTGTTTCACGAAGGTGTTCTCTTCAATAGTACACAAAGTAAGAAAAAAGGATACCAGGTGTGGTTTGAAACGGTATCTTCACATTTTAAAAGGGTTTTGAAGGATACCATGTGCCAGGAAAAGAGGCATAAATCTGTCCCCTGACTTTAGGTGACAGATCCTTTCTGAGCAAAATGCCAGTCTATGCCAGTGATACACAGCCTGTCATTGGGTGTCTTCTACCAAGGATTTCTAAGCTTCTCATTCTTCCAGGTACAAGTGAATCATAACATCACAAATGTTAAAACCTTTTTGAGTTTTCCCACACAACTACCATGCAGTGATAGCACCCCTTAGAAATAATATTTATTTGAATCAGTTCTTGCCAGAAATACCCCCTTGGTGGGTGTTTTTAGGTCTGGTGCTAAAATTGTTTTGTACCCTTCCATTCTCTTTCATGATCCCTGAACTCCATATGTCAGTCCTACCAGCCTTGCACTGCTTACACATGTGGTACAGTAAACACATTTTGTTTTCTCCAAAGTCTTCCAGATTCTTGCAGTCTCAGGAGAGGAACATGAAGTTGGCCTCAGGAAAGGAATCATAAATAGGTGCATATTTGCTCTTGTGACTGTATACTTTAATCTAATTGAGCATTCATGGAAAAAAAAAAAATCTGCTTTATTACTTACCATAAATCGAAGATAATTCTATTTAATGTTCCTTTAACTGACAAAAAAGGATAAACATAGCTAACTATAAACATGACATAAATAAAATCTGGCATTCTTCCCATTCCCCACCCACTGTCCCAGTTGGCTATTTTATCATATCGCTCAATATAAAATTTAACAGTAGGGTATATAAATGATCCCTTTTTTATTCTTTTGCATAATAATTGGATGGCTTCCAGTAAAAAAGAATAGTAAAGCTACAATATATTCCAAATCATAAACATCTTTGTTTTATATGTGCTTCTTTGTTTTATTGTGGAGAAAACAATACAGCAGCCAACAGAGAGCTACATCAGCAGAAAACAATATTCGTTTGAAAAGAACGAGAGACACTTGAATTCAGTCTGAATTTAGCTGACTTCGTGTCTTACTTCTTGGCTCAGGGAAGTAGAGGATATGCTAAAATGGTGACATGACTTGATGTTAATAAATTAGTACACTCATAAAAGGAGACTCCCAATTTTAGTGCTAACAGCACACCATTATACAGAGCATAATGTAGTTTAAAAGGCACACTGATAAGTGGCTGTATTCAAATCCATTTCTGTGCCCTTTTGTGTTCTTATCTACCCTGGTCCAGCAGACAATCCAGCTTTTCAGTAACCTTTGGCACTCCACCATCAGCAATAACCCGTGCTCTCCTTTATATCCCCGCAGCTTCCGTAATGAGCATCACCTGTGGTATGTGCCATTTGCAGCTGCAGCATCAGCAAAATGGACCTGCTCTGGTGCCTGCTGGTGGAGGAAGCTCCATTGCTCAGGGCCCATGGGAACCTGTCCATGTGCCCCAAAGCAATGCCAGGGAAATGGCTAAATACCTATCATCTCCAATATGCTGAGCCTTAGCCTCTAATCCTTGTAATTGCTGCTTACTAAATGGAAATAACAAAACAGGGTCCCCAACTGACATAGGGCACTTGGCCTGCTTCTAGCAAAACTCTAAGACTGCTTTCATTGGAAATAAATTCTTTATTTGAATCAAATAGATTACAGTGGCAAAATATCAGTTTTAAAATAATGGATTTCCTTTAGATATTAATTTTAAGGGGTTATTTTTGTAACCATATTTATTTTAAAATTCCTCTTGTACATTTTTAAGTGTATTTGTACTGAACTTAGAGACATTTTCCCTTTTGGAATTTATGTATGTATTTAAATAAATATGAATGTATACATTCATAAGCATGTAAACAGCTTTGAATTGTAGCAGCTCTGGAAGAGAATAAGTGGGCTTGTGATTGTTTCACAATAATAGCTGCAACAGTTAATAATGAATAGCACTTTGAAAAAGATAGGTTTTGCAGAGCTATAGGCAGAATACCAAAAATAGAAATACTTACAGAAATGTCATTCCAGTTGTCTGAACAGTGCTTTTCAGTCCTCCTTTTCTTTTTTGTTGGTGGTTTGGGGATTTTTAAGGTTTTGGTGGGGTTTTTTTGGTTTGATTTTTTTTTTCCCCCAGAAGATAAATCTAGCCAAGAAGTTTAATAAATATATTTTCTTGAAGCAAAGGTCAGTTTAGCATCAATACTGTTATAAGTAGACTTAGAGAGATGGTGTCAAGGTTTCCAACATGACAGCACAAATTCTTCTGAAAACAGAGAAGCCTACGAAAAGGAAAGGAAAGCTTTTTGTTGTTGGACTGATATGTTGAAAGAGGTCAAATTCAAGTAAAAAAATGCCCCAGACTAAAGACAGTTTTTCTAGTAGTAGAAGTACAAGAAGATTACCAGGGCTATAGAACAAAAATCTTCTGTTTCATAATACAATTTGCAATAAAATAGGTAATATTATTTTCTCTTTCAGAAATTCACTGAGAGAGACAGCAAAGAAATTATGTATTTTGAACTGTCAGATATGCTTGCCATATTTTAACATCTCATTTTAACACCTCTGACATCTGATTTTGCTCTGGACTGCTCCAAAGAAATATACGTATAGTTTCAAAATATTGCCTTTTATAAATAGAAAAATAGTCAGTCATATGATGAATCAGCAGGTAACAGAAGAGATTCTGACTCTTAAAACTGAGTCCATAAATTCTAACCTGCTCTGCATATCCTTTATTATTATTGGAGGAAAGGAACAAGCTGTCATATAAGCAGTAAAACATTAACTACTGTGTCTTAATTGGGGTTTGGTGGGTTGTTAGCTTTTTTTTTTTTTTTAAGTTTTTTTTTTTTATTATTAAATTCACAGCAAGATATGTATTGAGGAAAAAATTTACCAGAAGGAGCTCTGTGAACTTGGTAATCTGAAATCTTTTACTAACTAAAGGAACTTGCTGTCTTACAATTCAGAGTCCTGGACATTACTCATCAGAGAACATAAGCATTAATATCAGGATTAATATGGCAAGGGTTCTGTTCCCCCATACTAGTGCAAAATAATTCTGCCTAGCAGGAGAAAACAGACCTCTTTTAGCTAATGTGCTTATCTGCAAAGCAATTTATATTGCTTCAGACTGCCCCTAGCTTGTGCATACAGGAATTGGGGCTCCTAATTATTTTACAAACATTATATTAAAAAAAAAGGGCCTTCAGTTACATCATTTTGTTTTCTCATCTCTTAAAACCAGCTGACAGTTTTTGAAAAGGTGTAGAAGGGATATAAAAAAACATCCATCAAATGCTGGTGTGTTACATTGCAAGGACAGCAGCATTGCTGTAGTGCAGGGAGATGTCCATGTACCACATGAATCTCAGAAAAATCTCCTGAAACATGGGGAAAATATGGGTTGTCTAGAAAAGGAAACATAACAACAAGGAAAATATATAGAGACAGGTCAAGAGTTTAGTCCTGTTGTGAGCTACTCTGACTGAGATACTATGGTCAGTGATGTTATGTCTCTTAGCTCAACCAAGTATGTTGACCAAAATGGGTAGAATTTAGCTGGTCACAGGAATCAGTCAAGACTACAATCAGTTGGTCTTTCTCTTCCAGGTGGGATCTTGTGGACATCCCAGGCACTCACATGTGGACAAATGCAGCCTCTGAGAAGCCATGTCAGTGCGAGTGTTGAAGTGAGATTCAGAGCCCATTGATTTCCACTACTTCCATTTTCTTTATAAAAATTCAAGGTTATGGGTTTTGGATTAGCTCCCCCATCCTTCAGAAGTAGAATTGGAGCTGTTCACAAATACCATGTATGCAGCCACAGTCAGTCACCAAATGTTCCTGCAGCACAGGAGCAGCAGAGCTGGGTGAAGCTGGATACCCACATAGCTCCCTGGAGAAGGAGGAAACACTGAGGTGGATGTGAGGGATTTGATAATTGGGGCAGGAGGCAGATTAGTAAGCTGCTACAGGAGTTTCCTTCTCTCATTGTTTAACTGTACAGAAATTAATTCCTTTCACAAAGGTCTACTTACTTGGACCTTAGTGTTTCTTTAGGATCCTTCTCATGCATAGGATTTCTTTGGTGGGAGAAGAGTACAAGAGTAGAAGGGATAGGAAAGTGTTGTGTAAGCTGGGGTTGTGCAAAACTTGCAGGGTTCCAGTGCTGTTGTTACTTTAATTATTCAAATAAACAAGAGACATAAATTATCTTGACAGTGCCTGCTGGCCACCTGCCTAGCCAAATGTTGGAGAAAATATGTATGATATTCAAGGAAGAAATACGGTTGAAAATGGCGTTATTCTCTTCTCATAAGCTCTGGCTGCTATTAGTGTTTAATTAGTAACTGTAAAGAGATTTCTTACTAAATTATTGAGTGGGATTTTTAAATAGTAACTATACTAGCTAAGGATAATTAAGGGACTACTCTGAATATAATCCTGGCCATAGTAAAGGCAGTGGGAATGTTTCTTCTCTTCCCTCACTTGACATTTTGTTGAAAGAAGCAAAATAAAAGAAAATATGCTTAATGTGTTTAATGGAGCTTTACTGGAAGCAAAATCCTTAATAAATAAAATAATTTCATTAGCAGAACAAAGCTTTTCAGTCAAAAACTAACAATATATTTAGAGTAATAGTTTTGATGTTACATATTTATTTCTTTTCACCACTTTGCTGTATATGCTGGCTCAAGATAATGAGTGGTTTTGTTAATTCTAAGAAGCCTTCACCCCCTGGTCTCTTGAACTCTTCTTTCCTGCTTACATCGGCTTTTCAGTCTCACTGGTATCCCTCATCCAGTATACTTTCACAGACCAGGGAACAGGTCCCTTCTCAAAGTGTTGCCTCCTACTATCTTAGCCCCTCTCAGCTCCCAAAGCTGCCTGATCATGCTGGAAAAATGGAGGATTTCTGTGGTACGGCTGAAACAACAGTGACATACAGTAAAACAACAGCGTGACCTTCAACTGCAATAGGTTTCTGTTGAGTTGAATAGCCTGACACATGGTGATGGTTTTTGGCCAAGTAAGTAGAGGCATGTCTTTTGAAAAGGGGGAAATCCTGTGTTTTTATGATGAATATCAGTAAAAGACTTTGTCTGCCTATCTTAACATCGGAATGAGAAGGAAAATGAGGCCAGGGTGGAGTAGAGGAGAGAAGCTTTAAGGGGAAATGCTTTAGAGACTTAAATTATTTCCATATCCATTAAATAGAAAAGATTTTCTAGAGTTAACGATGAGCATATATTTGCTTATTAGAGATGCATGGAAGGAAAAATAAGCTGAGGTGGTGTTAGAAGAAGCTGTTCAGAAATAAATAGCTTTTGAACCTTTCTTTTTAAATATTAAAATTCCTCTCAGTTGTATTTGAAATGTTTAATGAGAGAGAAAAAAAATGTACTCTGTTTCAATCTTTTCCCCAGCTGGGCTACAAATTTGCTTACAACCTTACTGTTATCATGAAGTTAATAATCACAGTGACAGCAGAGAGCAGTTGGAGTGTGTGAGACTTTCGTTTCTGCTGGATTCAGAATTCCACTAATGACTTCGATCAGCTCTTTTCTTCCCCGCTCTTCTTCTGGAGTCATGTCAGATCACGCCACCTCTCAGAGCGCATTAAGCCTAATGTGGGATTCGAGAGCATGTAGAGTGCTGCCCAATGTCAAAGCTCTTTGAAAGAGGAGCTGTTTGAATTAAAATCTCACATTAACTGTTTGTTGGAATTCAAATAAAACTTAGAAAAAAAGATTGAGAGCCTGACCAATTTCTTCCCGAGTGCTTTACCAGTTTGGTGTCTGCACGCAGCCGTCAGATACGGCAGGTGCCTGACAGCAAGGTGAGCAGGAGTGAGCAGGAGTCAGGACTTCTGACCCTGACCACACTTGGTTCCACAACACATGATCAAAACTATTCCATGAAAATCTGTAGACAAGCTGAAAAACGAAAGAAAGGTGGGCTGGAGCCAAGCTGACCTCCTTCAATCACCTAGTAAAGTATACATGCCTTGTATTCAAAAAATTTTAGTCAGCCCTGTAGCTGCTAAACCCTTTGATATCACAAGTGAGATTTTTTGGCAATGCAGAAAAATCTACAGTCTTTTATATATGAAAAGGAAATACTGCATATTGAAATAATAATAATAAAAAAAACAACGAAGCAACCAACAAAAGCAGCCTGAGGTGTTCATGAATGTATCAGGTAGTTTTCCTCAGTTAAGGGAAATGTTAGAGCATTCAAATGAATGTATTCTTTGCCTCATTCAGAAGCCAGCTCAGCTGATAGCACGTTAAAGTTAAAACTTTTTTCCAAGAATATGACATGGTAAATACAGCACTTAGGAGCAGACTAAAGGTACCTTCAGCCCAGGTCTGGCTTCTGACAGGACCAGATTATGAGTGCTTTGGGAATATCTTGAGAAATAGAAAACATGGGGTAAACCTTCAGCATAGTCTCAAAATTCTGTGATTTGTCATTCGTCTGCAAATAAACTGTAGTTTGTGATTTGATGAACCAGAAATTTCAGTTACATCACCATGTTTCGTATATATTCGTGGACCCTTTTTTTCATTTCATCTCATTCCTTATTTGCCTTTTTATATACTAAGCAAATTTAAAATATGGTACTGCAATGAGCTCCATCATTTAATTGTAGCATGAGTAGTACTTTCTTTCACTGACTGCCCTCTCAATCTCCCATTGCAAAAACCATGACTGTTTTCTTCTTTCCTTTCTCCATGTCATTCATGATTTTGTACATGTTATTTGATTATATTTTATTATTGTGCTGTATTTATTTAGTTTATATTATATTTTATTATGTTATGCACATTCTTTCATTTATCTCATTTCTGAACTGTAGAGTTATAGTTGCTTTCAGTTTCCCTATTGAAAAGAAAGCATGATAGTCATTCTTTCTGCCTCTTCCCTGTACTTTGTCTCATACTAAAATGTGAACTTTGAAATGACATGACCAGGTTTGCACATGGCAGTCAGAACAGGGACAGTCTGTGCTGGAAGATACGGAGTTTTACAGGGAATTCAATGCATTGCAAGGAGAATATGGCAAATAGGTGATGGGGGAGAGGATGAGGCATCAGCTGAAGGTAAGTATTTCAATTTCATGTTTTGAATGCCTGATTTTACCAACTTAGTATTAATTTTCTAACATATATTGTCATACTTACTAGAGGGGTACTGACTTTTATGAAGATGTGCTGATTCACTGGAAGTGAAGTGCAATAAAAGGTTTAATCATCAAGTTTTAAAAACACTGCTTCAGATCAATTCTACAAAAGCAAATATTCTGATTTGGAGATTAAAAAAAAAAAGAAAGATTGATAGGTTGCATGGAAGACTTATTTAAATTTTGCAGAAATTTAATTTCTCTGCAATTCTGAATATTCTTGTTGTATAAACATTTATCCTGAATACATACAAAAGCAAAATAAACTTGTCAAATCCAGTGTTCAGAAGTCAGGAAACAAAGAAGGTCAAGACTGGTCCTTCTTCTATGTATTTAGTAACACACTACTCTGTAATTACATGAACATATAGAGTATGTCCATCGGATCCTTTATTCGGTGAACAGAATTAACAGCTCTCCCTTGCCAATTCAATATTTTGTTTTATCTTCCATGGTCAATACAAGGTCATAGGCTTTCCTTAACTGCAGTCCATGAAAACTCTGCTCCAAAGCAAAAATTATTAATTTCTGATGGTTTTTTCTCTCATATCACCATTCGAATATTTTAGTGCTTTAGAGACAATAATGAATGTATCTTGCCTGCACAGCGACTGATGTTGGGATGTTGGGAGCTGGTTCACAGAGATGAAAGTCTAAAGTGTACACTCACTTTGGGGTTCAGCTTCAGTTGTATGACTGGCTTTTGAGAGTACTTTTATTGTTATTTTGAATGTTAAAGCAAGAAAAACATAAATTCACTTGCAACTGTAGGACTCAACCTTTTTTCTTAATCAGTTCTACCTCCAAGAAGAAACATCCAATTAATTCTGGTCAACTACTTGCCTGGAGCACACAGGGAGTGGGAGGCATGTGCAGGCAGAGCGTGCATGCCCTGGACACGGTATTCCTCTCCACCTTGAACATGAAACTCCCCCGTCTCCCCTGCAAAGGGTTTACAGAAAGGCTCTTGATGAATCCCCAGAACAGGTGTCGTCCTCTGAGAGCTTCATCTCTTGCTCTGGAAGGCTCGACTTTCCAGATATTTTAGTTAACTGGGGTCACGTTTGCATTTGCAAAAGTCACTTATTTGTGTAAATTGCTGTTGAATTGCAGAAGAAAGTGACAGAGAAATCCAGTAGTCAGTGGAGACCTTTCCAGGTTTCATAAAGCTGCTCTAAAAAATTGCAGACATTGTTGCTGCTCAAAGAATGTTCACTGAGTCTTTCAGATGGGTGAAATATTGTCTATTTATTTCCTTGCTATATAACTGGTAGAGATGTTTTCTATAAGAATGCAACTAGAATGGAAAAAATGCTCTCAACTTCACTGTTTAAAGTTCAGCAAAATTGCTCAATAGGTTTTACAACAGAAAGTGACAGAAAGCTTGAGCAGTAAGCAGTATTAACATGATTAACAATGACAAATCATTAGAGCCCCATATGAGTTTCTGTTGATGATGAACCTGATTTCCTGTAAAAAGTGAAATACTTGTCCTATTGAAGCATTTAATTCAAAGAGCCTCAATATTTTCTATTCCCTGTGGGCATTAGAAAGCACCCTTGAACTTTTGTGATGTGTATTATGTAAATTTATTTGTTTGTGGTTATATTTATCTACTTATATTCTGTCTGAATCATCTAAATTACACACTGTAATTAATTCATTATTACTGCACTATATGCTGAAAACATACATAAATAATGAATATATTTTGGATGTGTCTTGTTTGTTTTAGTCATTTCACCTCAGCACTCAGAATTTCCTCAGGCCATCACTTATATTTTTGCTTCTTGTGGAAAACAGTGTAATATTTAATAGTAGTATTCTTTGTTTATTTATTTATTGCAGTTGTTGCTGAGTTTTATGGTAGGAACTGCGATAGTTTTAGCAGAGCAATTGTTGATTTATTGGATTTGAGTTTGAACACTGACTTACATTAAAACATAAATGTTTTAATCTATTGCTGTAGAATGATTTAGGCAATAGTTTTCACAGGTAAACTTTAATCCCCTAACTTTCACAGAGATTAACCATGAACTGACCCAATTCACTTTCAAACAGTTTAAATTACGTACATCATGATCAATTAGACTATGGCACATCTACTACAGCCTTTAGTCCTGTAAAAACACCAGAACCCAAACAGAAAAGGCCCTCCCCTTCTACAGTTGGTCACCCCTTTTTATCAGGTTTCAACAAGCATGGCCACAGGGATTGCAAAGCCAACATGTTGTGTTTAATACACTCTGGTGTAGGGCTGTCTGTTTTTCCACCAGCAGAGAATTCCCCTGGCTTTCCTGCCCACCACATTGTCCTGCTGCTTTGTTCGCTCTATTGTTTTTTCCTGCAGAGTGATACATTGCTGTATCTTCTCTTGCTGCAGCTGAAGTAGAGCCATCCATCATCCCAATCACTGGAACTAAGGACCTTATGGACTGGGAGTAAATTATGTAGCTTTGGGGAGCGAGAGAGGAAAAGAGCAAGAGGCTTGCTGTATTTGGGTTGTGCTTTTTGGTTTGTTTTTGTTTTTTTTTTTTTTCCTCTCCATGAACCTACTATTTTGTATTGCTGTTTCCTTTTACATAATAATTCTGCCTTCCTTGGGATCATAAGGTAAGTGCAGCAGAAGTAGTTTCATTATTTCCAAAATGTAAATTTAATCAATACAAATGCAGTTAGCAGCTCCATAGCTGACTCTACTGTTGCTTGGGTCTGAATTTGAGTTTCCTTTGTGCCTTTCCTTTCAACTTTAATGTAATGCAGGCACAGACTTCACTAAGATAAATGTACAGTAAACCATAAAATAATGCTGTGTAGGTGTTGAGCCCAATTAACTCTTACAGGCAAGCTTCTCTTCACATGCAGATAAAATAAGATCCAAGAGAGGTGCCTGGTTTTAATTTTAAAGACTACAAATTATTAAAACCTGAAACTTTGCCCTCAAAATAAGTCATATCTTGGCAGTTAAAATGAAGTCTTAAATCTAACTTATAAACTGAACCAGAGCACAAAATCTAAGCAGCGTATCCCATCCAACCAGGACCACTGAAAACAAAAGAGATGATTAGGCCCAATTTTCACTTCTCAGTATTGCCAATATCCTCCTGGATCCTTATATTATCTCTGGTCTTTTACTTCAAACTTCTGGCCACCTATGGAAGTGTATGGGAGGGAGACAAGTTGCCATTTCCCTGAGGTTGACACCAGGAACCTTTATGAGCAAATCAAGTCCCTAAGTATATTCCTGTCTTCTACCAAACTCATAACCTGACTCAGTTCCACAGGCTGAGATGAGGGCTAATGTTAACAACAGCCCCTGGTGATGCCTTCCCCAGCTTCACAGCCCCCCCTTCACCTTGTCATTTCTCTCACAGCAGAAGTAAAAAGTACTTCTTACCTCTCAAAATTTTCCAAATCTTCAAGGCATTTTTCCAACTTGAATGAAGCTTCAAGCTTATACCAATTAAGTTAAGGATCCAGGGGCTAAGCTACAAAGAGCACTGAAAGATTTGGGTATTAAGGTGCGACTTTTTACTTCTAGCAAGGCCATAGTAGTTTTGATATCACAGTTATGCTTGAGATTGGCTCTTGATGTTCAGTGTATGTCTGAAACGATGGAACAAAGGAATAATGAAACTGCAGTTTAATGACAGAAGCACTGTGTGTTTCATGGCCTTGTCATGGAAATTGTGTGTAAAAATAAATCTGAGCAAGCTTTGTTTGGTAGAGTTAATGAAACAATCAAAGATGCTCCTATAATCTCTGATAATTAACTGACAAGTTATAATGTCACCATTGAATTAGAGAACAATGAATTATCCTTTCTAGTGTTTAAAAAAAAATTCTCTGCATTTTGTAAACTTAGTCAGAATATTAGTTTCAAAATATGCTCAGTGAATTGTTTTGCACGTCCATCAACATTCAACTAACCTTTTCAAGAGAGACACTGCAAGGAGCTGCCCTGATATTAGAAGTCATTTATACTTAGATCCATCTGGAAAAGACTTGACCAAAAATCACCTTCTCTGTGACCTAAAGTCTGTTTTACTGTGGGAAGAGGCTGAGGACCTTCAGGCTATGAGGCAGTCACACCTCCAGACTGATTTAGTATAACGTGGAAGGAGTCATCCGTGCGTCTTGTTGCACACTAAGTGATAGTATATTTACCTAAAAATTTACTTCTTTGTGGAAGGAAGTACTATTTTCTGGAGCTCTGTACAGTTTATCAAATCAACAGTATCATGAAATTGGCATTAATTTCCTTTTTGCTAGACTATGAGTAAAAATTATGTGTACAACATAGGGTTTTTTTAATTCTACTATAAGACTGGGATCTTTCGGTAGGTAAAACCCTTTTTGCCAGCTGTGATATGTTACAGTTTTACTCAAATTCACTGTGATTTACAGACCATAACGAGCCATAATTGCTCCAGCCAAGGAATACTATAGATATACTCAGACCCACAGAATAAGACCTAGCATCTCTCTGATGCTTACAGCTCCAAGGTCGTGTACAAGGATAGAGCATTTCCCTACTCAATAAAACTGAGTACATCTAATTTTGTGATGAATGTTATGTCTGTTGCTGATTAATGAAAGAAAAGCTGTTAGAATGAGATAGGAGAGGTACCATCTGTGTAAGTGCTAGGCTAGATGCAGTATGATGCCTACCATCAGAGACATGGCAGGTGCCTGTGGGGTTATAAGGTAAAATGATGGAGAATTTCACACAGTGGCCATCAGTGTGTGTTTATTATACATCTGCATATGGTAGACCAAACTATATGCCATCAATTCATTTATGTCATATGATTTTGAGCCAAAAATATTTAAACAATTTATTTTTGCTAACATGAATTCATAGTTCCAGACAGAAATCCCTGAAGTTATTTCACACACTTCACTGAATAATCATCAGACTGTTTTGCTGTTATTCCGGACTGGATTTGAGTAGTGTAAGCTGCCATGAAACACAGTTCACTTCATTCATTGGATTCACTAGTCACCACGTTTCTTTTTCAGTTGTCAAAGATACATATTTCCATTTCCTCACCCAGTTCCTTGATGTCCAAAATGAAATTTGATGTTTTACAGAGATTATGTGAGCTTTATTTGCTTTCTTTACTTAATAAGGGTGGTTTAGTTTTTTTCTTAACAACATGTTTGTTTTGAATATTAATTTCTTTGCAGTATCTTCCAAATATACTTTGTACTGAAAAGAGAATAATTGCATCTATTCCTGTACCAGCTCTGCTGTTCTTGGACTCATTCTGTTGCTGAGTTGACCTGGCATATTCTTAGCTAAGTAAGGCATGTTATTAGCAATTCTGATGCGCTTCCTTTGAAATCCATACGCAGAAGGAAAAAGTTTTTAAAATATATGAAAGAGTAAAATGCTGATCCCTATAGGATAATCACTTTCAAAATAGAGAGAACATCATCATAGTCAGTCTTTCTATTCTGGAAATCACTTTGCTTAGAAGAACAAAAGAACCGGAAGAAACAAGAGCTATTTAGCTTTGCTTCTTTGTTTTCACATGGATTCCTAATCATTGTTACCTCAGTGTTCCAGTTCCATAATCAGTACTCAGTTATTACTCTTTCTGGACTGGATTTATGTTCTCTATGTTCTTACATACTTTATCGTAAGTCATCCTGTGATGCTCATTTTCCCCTTAAAGTGTCAGTGTCGTTATTGTGTGAAACACTCAAACCATTTTTTCCTCCAATTTTCTTGTTTTTTCTTTTTTTTCTAATTCTTTTTAATCACCTTTACAGCTCTCCCAGGTTGTTCTAAAAAGCTTTGCAATGGGAAATTTCTTGCTCTCAGGACTAGAACTCAATATTTTCAGTCTTTAAGACCAAAACCGTAACTTGGGGAGCTTTGAATATCTTAAGATTTTTAAAACCTGGCATCAGTACTGCATGTCTCTTTCACCCATGAATGGCTGAACTGTAGAAGCTGTCACTACCAGCAGCAGCACCAGGCGTGAAGGGGTTTTTATGCCTCTTCCGATTGCAGGTGTGGCCATAAGCACAGAGGAGGACTGGGGCACTCGAGGTACCCTTTTGAGTGATTTTTTGTTGTCTCAGCTGGAAGTTCCAGCAAGTATTCATGAAAAAAAATTTATACACAGCTAAAAAGAGATTTTTATGGTGTGAGTAACTATGCTGTCTTCACATCTCCTGTGTGAAATTTGGGCCAATGGGATGCCAGGAAAAAAGGACTATCTTGCCAATGTGCAGAAAAAGAAAAAAAGATGACATTTTATATATATGTAAATTATTCTACTTTACTATTTTAGGCCTGCAACTGATTCAAATTTTCATATTTTGCTTACATGAAACTCTGACAAGACTTCTTTGTGACAAAAGTGCTTAGGTATTGACTAAAATTTCCTGTTTGCTTCCTTTTTCTATAAAATCCCCAGACTATAAAACCAACACTTTCAGCCATACAAAAAAGGAAAGTACTCTCTGATAAAGCTCAATTAGAAAAAGTGAGGGAGTAGAACTGTTTTTATGAGGAAGTGTTTAGGTAAATGAATACATTGTGTTTCTTTGCTGTATTTAATGTCTAGGCAGGGAGAATATAACAGTGGAATTTTTTTATGCCTTTTTTTTTTTCTTCCAAAACATATAGGTGTGTTTAGAGCATGGAAATCTTTCTCTTGATCTCTGCTGCTTACAGGGACCCCACTGATACAGCTCCTGCTGCCTCATAATCTTTAATGCTTCCATCTTCAAATGGCTCCATTTCACTTCTTCCCCCAGCAAGGATGACACTTATTTCCCCATTTTAAATATTGGCACCTAAGGTTAGATGTTAAAATCCTTGATCCCCAAGAACAGAAAAGAACAGCCTGGAGGGAAGATTCCCAGGTGAGATTATTTTAGTTTAAATACAAAAAGAACAAAAGAACAATATTAGTACTGGGGGCACATCTTTGGTTTACCTCTGTGCGTTCAGCAAACATCTTCAATGAGGAGCACAATTTCAGCACTAGCTTAAACTCCCCAGAATTTTCCATGGTGAACAGAAATTGATTTTTCTTCCTAAGTCAAATACAGGCACTGGACTGCTGGACAGAAGTATGGAGAAAACTGATCTGGGATGAAGAGAGAAGTGTGTAGGGAGGAGAGAGGCTCAGAGACTGAGTCTTGTTGCTGCCATTGCTGCTGTGGAACTAGGGAGGCACCCTGGAGACAGTAATCCAGCTATTTCTATAGATTGTCTTCCTTCAAGCATGAATCCTCTATCCTTCAGCTGCTGCAGCCCACCCAGCTCTGGGTGACAGGGCAGTGTCCATTATGCTTCTCAAGAGTAGTTTTGCTGGCCTAAGCATCTGCCTATTTTGCCTTTTGCACAGCTGGTCTGAACAGTTTAGTAGGGAAATTGTTTTGTGGATGCATTAGGGTCACATGGAACAATTCCATACTCATATAGCATCTCTGGACCACTCCAGCCATTGTTTCAAGACAACTTCCTATTGGAAGATGTGTAATGTGTTTTAGCTCTTTTTAATGTGATTTGGCAGCTGGGCATAAGAAAAACAACTCAGACAATGTACCATCAGCCAAGACACTGCATGCCAGGTTTGAAAATCTTGGCTGTATGGCACCTTTTGTTTCACACACCCACCTCATGGCTTTGGTGAGCTCTGACTGACCTGGCTCCTCTCACCCTCTGGGCAGTGCCATGGCTACTTCTCAAGATGAAGAGGCCAACAGGATTCGGGTGCATTGGCTGGTGCCCATGGGACCCTATGCTGCTACAGCTGAGCTCAAACCATGCATTTCTAGGTTTACAAGCCCATGCCTCATTGTCCTCACAGGGAAAGTGTAAGTATTCATATTGGCTCGTGTGCTTAGAGCATGTTGTGAAGTTTACAGACTGTGATTTCCACTTGGGTTTGACCAGTATGATGTCCAGGTCTGGCTGGCTGTTATTTTCCCTACAAGATCTGAAGGCGGCTCAAAAGCCAGGTGCTCAGCTGAGATAGATCAGTATTGATGTGTTTACATCAATGAAATGTTACTGTTTTACTCTGGCTACAACATATCCCTTTGTGAAAATGTTTGCTATTGGTAGTGCTCATGTCCACGATATCAGGATAACTGTGTTGTTACTAACAAAGTTATCTTGCTTGCACTTATTACAGCATTTCCACTTCCGACACCCCGCTCCTGCTGTTTACCTCTCCTTATTTATACAGCTCAGGAATGTTTTTCAGCAAAACCGTCTTTCCCAAACAGTCATTTAGGCTTGCTTGAATTTTTTGACTTGGAAATGTTGAACAAAATTTTGACTTGCAGTGCTGTCTGGACCTCTACTAACCTTCCAAGGCATTGGAGATGACAAGTGACAGCTTTTAAGATGAACTTTTCCTAAAGAAGAAGGTGTTTACTCCTCCTAAGAAAACCCTTATGAATCTGAAATGGTAATGTATTTCCTTAAACTGTTTGATCTATAAGCTTTTCTGGGTTCTTGTGCTCTGCAGGAAAGGTTTTGCCTCACATGTATTTATGCTTTCATTTTTTTGCTCATGTTTTCTTGCAATTTTTTACAGTAATGGCTTTGAAATGTGTGAAGATAACTAACTGCTCAGACGTCTAACTACATACTCAGGGACTAAAGTACATGTTATTTGAAATTTTGCTTGTTTGCTAGAGAAGGGTGCTTCTTTCCCCTCTGACTTAATGAATTCTTCCAAATAGCAATGCAGGCAGGGCAGCAAGGCCTTTTCACTGATTGAACTGAAGTTCAGTCTGTTTAATAATTTCAGCCTGAAAATGCATGAGGTGAAATGCCTCATTGGTTTGACTGCTCTGTCTGCTATTTTATGCCCCAAATATATTATCCAAACTATTTTTTTTTCCCCTGAAAAGTGTGAATAGACTAATCTGTAACACCCTATGCTACAGATGAACTCAAAACCAACCAAAACTTCCACTTCCAGCAAGATAGGGCAGATCAGCTCAAGCTGGCCTGCTTTGCTGTGCCTGGGATATTTCTGTGGGTGTTTCTTCTTGCCTTGATGTTGATGTTCCAAACAAAGCAGTGGTGGCCATGGCATGACGCCGCACAAAGTGCACCCATCTGAGGGTGAAGAGTGCTGTGCTGATTTGTAACTGCCGGTGGATGATACAAACTCCCCAGATGCTCTATATTAGTTAGCACTTCTCAGTTTCCCTTCTGAATGAGGCTAGGAAACAAACAGTTCTTTATTCCCCCCACTATCCCTTCCCCCAGATAAAATGTTTCTTTTTAAGCATTCAGGAGTCTACGTTTTGCAGCAATAAATGCCCTATTATGTCCAATTTGCCCACCTTGTGTACACGTAGCAGAGACGTGCTGGAGTTCAGCTGGTAAAAATCTGTTAGGATTGCTTTTCCGTTGCACATCCTTGTGACTCTCACAGCTCATGCATTTTCCAGGCAGAAACAAATGCACAGGAAAAGCACGCATGCACGTTGAATCTGATGTGTTCAGGACTCGTCAGAACTTCTGCAAAAGCTACACAGGTGACAAAAGCATGTGTAGCAAGGCAGATACATCCTGGATGTACTGGATTTACTGCACATACACAAATCATCTCCACAGTGCACACAAAAACTAGATGATCTGTCACAGATGAGTCATTGTCACTACACAGGCACCGCAGCGTTGAGATCTGGCTGGCTGTCAGCTCCCTCTGAGCTCGTGCTTCTGGGAACCACTGGCCAAAATAGATGGATGGAAAGGGCTGCCAAGGAAGCAGAGGCTCAGAGGAAGGGCTCAGAGGATTACCAGAGCCATAGTAGGGACTAACAAAAATTCTCAGCTTCTTGAATTCTGATTAGATTTTTTACCCGCTGGATTATCTTGTGAAGATACAGGATTTCAGAGTCTTCTGTTGTGTGTCCTAAAATATTCAGTTCAAAAGTAAATTATTTTTTACTGGGGAAAATACCACATACTATAGTTGTCATAAGAGAAATCAAGAGTCAGCAGCTCCTGTGGTCTGTGTGATAGGGGGTGATTAACTGGAACAGATGCCTTCATGAATCCTGCAAGGAACAACTGTCATGCTGAGCAAGAAGAGAAAGAGCTGAGAAGCAGGTATGCCTTTTAAAGGAAGATTTACTGTGCCTTTTTCTTATGCTACTGCCAGAAAAGTTAATAAGGAATGACCAGAAATTGCTATTTATGACATTGTTATTCTGAAACTCTTCTGCCTACAGATGCAGACACTGTAAGGACTCACCCTGCCACTGTAGGACCTAGTCAGCTAAGTTCTCTGCATCTTGTGTATGCTCCACAACCCTGTGGTGACACTATGATGACTCTCTAAGTCTGTGTCTGTTTTGGGGCCTCTGCTCCTTCTTGTTCAGGTACTTGTAGCTGAGAGATACTGTTTTGGGTAAAGTGTTGTTTCATTAGTATGCTTCATAGTGCTGTTTCAAATGTACCTTTAGAATTGCTTGGAAGCAAAAGCAAAACAGTCTCATTGGTTTAACACATTCTAATATTAAAATTAATACTGTAGTTAAAACTTCATTCCTACACAGCGACTGCCTGGAGGCACGTACCATGAAAAGCCAGCTGTCCAGAGTTCACCAGTTTTTCAGAAAGGAGATTATAAACTCTGCATGCCAATACAAACAAAAGAAATTGATATAGCAACCTCTGTTTAAATTACTTTTAAAACACAAGTGCTGAGGGGATAAGGTGTAGATGGAAATAGGCCCCTGCCTCAGAACAGCCAACCCATCAGAATGCAGAATACTGAAAAGGTCATCCTGAAATGGCATAGGACTGTATTTCATAAAATATAGGCATTACATTTCTGGAACCTCATTTGTGTGACAAAAACTCTGACAAGAACACAGGTTGGCACAAAATCAATATACTTGGGCAAGGATGTAATAAATAATAAAAATGAAGAATAGCATAAATTTCAACCAGTTTTCATTACAAGTTAAAGCTGCTCTGTTTTCCTATGTGATCTCTTGAAGCTGCATAATTTCCAAAGAAGCACAGTGAAGGTATATTATTCATTGTGGATGAAAGGTGCTAAGGCAAATATTAAAAAAAAGAGAGAGGGGAATGTTTATCACCTTTACTTGCACTTGGGTGTTACCAACAGGACTGAAGATTTGAGGAAGGGCAAGAGAGAGGTGAGGGCCTACCAAACCCCTTCACAGTCACGATTCTACTGGGGGCTGAGAAGCCTTGGCTGTTTAGGTGTTCTTCACCCTCAAGGAGTCTGTTTTACATCGGGCTGAGCAGCTTCGCACCCATGAGCTGCTGTGCCATAGCACAAGGCCCAGTTTCAGCAGTATCTTTACAGAGACAGCTCAACATCCATATCCTGACACCTCCATTTTAAAGTCAAATGTATGAGAAATATCCATTAACAAGCATAACCCCCCTGTGATAATCTGTTGCTATCCTCTAAAATTTCAGCAGTGCTCCTGCTGCAAAAGGATAAATCCATTAGTTGCAATTTTATCAACCCAAAAGGACCAAGGTCCTCAGCCTGGTTCAGCCTGTGGGGGCAATTGTCTTCCTAAGACCTCCTTGGGCAAGCCAAGTGACTCAGCTCCTGTGGGATCCCGCCCCTGGGGAGGCCAGAAAAGCTGAGCCTGGTCCCTCCATAATATGTCTCCATTTAGATTGACAATTTCCCCTGACTGAGGGGTTAACCTTGTTATGACAGCACAGCTGCAGTTGCCATCTCTCCCCATCGCACACGATAGCACAGCCTTCCCAAAGTAATAGCAGCTCTTGGAATCACAAATTGCAGCGAGTGTTTCATCTCTTGTGTTGTTATTTAGCCCCAAATCACTCTGACATTGGTTCTAATGGTGAAGACGTGCTTTTTTCTGTTTTCTCTCGAACAAAGGGTTAGCAGGGAACAATGCCTGTAATTCTGGTTCTGTTTTGTTATTTTATAGTGAAAAATATGAATTGATGTCCACTTTTACGTTTTTATTCAACAAGTGTTTTGTTACATGAACACCACTACTGTCCTTGCATCAAGAGTAATAGTGCTCAGTGTCATCTGTACATCACCTTACATTGCATATATATCTGCCTGGATAAAAATTGTGTCTTTAATGCAAATACTATTTTGAAATTTGATTTTCATTTGACTTGTACAAATCTTTTCATTTCTTTTAGTTAGAAGAGGGTTGGTTTATATCTTTTTGTAGAGAGACAACAATGTGGCACAAAGACTGGTAGTACCTGTGGACAGTGCAGTTTTCATTACTGTCAAAATATTTCAGATAGAAGACATGTCTAATTAGATATCGTTTTTCAAATTAACCTTTAATATTTTCCTTCTATCACATTACAACACTTGTCAAACACAACTCAGCATTGCAAAATTTTATCTCTGACCACTGATCATTTTTCCAAGTGTTAACAGACCACTGTATTCTGTCTTTATCTTCTGGATAACCTGTTACATAAGCACACTTTTTGGATAAACATCACTCTACCTTCTAAGCAACTATTACAAGATGTTCATAACTGCCCAGATATCTATGCAATTATTATATGCACAAAAATCTGATAATACCTGGGTGCCTTAGAACTGGCTAATATTAGAAATAAATTTTGTGACTGGATATGCTTAGTGTTGACATATGCAGAGTGCAGCATTATTAAATTTCTTCAGTTGCCCTCTGTATCTCAGGAATGTGCCAGACCCAGTACAGCTTTTAATTGTTTCACTCTCTACTCAGTAGTTTTGCTGCTGTTACGAGCGCAGGCTGCTCAGCAATCATTTGGAGCCAAGACATTTATAGGACATTTCCTTTGTGTAGTGTCTGTGTCCTGCCTCTCAGCCCTCTGTAGCACAGCTCTGCACATGGATTTCTGCTCTACACCATAACTGGCTCCAACTGGCATTTGCAAGAACTCAGGGGAAATAATTTTCTTCATGAAGCAGCTCTTGCAGCTATAACTGAGCCATATTTGTCAGATGAGTGTGCAAGAAGAGCTGAAAAGATTTGGAAGATCTGTTAACACACTGCAGACATGTGAGACATATGATGTTCAATCATATGGGGAGGGGAAAAAGCGGGGAGGGGAAAAAGCAGGAATGGGAATAACACTGCCCTGGCTTGGAGAATCCTGACCCATACAGTCTTATCCATTGTATAGATGTCGATCTATTTATCTGTCTCTTTATCTATCTATCTATCTATCTATCTATCTATCTATCTATCTATCTGTCTATCTATCTATCTCATGTAGAGTTGTAATCTTTATAGCTATATTAAATGCAGAGGAACATAAAATCCATCCAAATAAGTGCAAGTAATGAACTAGAATATTTCTAAGCAATATATCTTGTTTTCATCAAATTTCAAAAAACACTCTATTTATTGGAAGCTGCAAATCTATACACCCTGCTGACACGACACCATGTAGGAACATAATGATTAAAACTGATTTACAATTATATCCAAACGATGGATGAACAGTAGTTAGACCAAATTCCATTTTTATTGCAAAGTTCAATGTTAGAAAAACAGGACTATATACCAAGGGGTAATGACTTAGCTGACAACTTGTTGTCAATATTCTGGAGATGGTATTGAATCCAGAGGGTTGTGGCCTTTGGCGTTGTGATGTGAGACGATTTTGGTACAGAGTGGACAACAGGCTGTGGAAGGACACAGTTGTGTGTCTCTGAAAGCAGCTGCAAACTAAGTGGCTTGCAAGCCAGCAGATTAATATTGGAGGGAGAAAAGATTGGTTTCTTTCCTTGTGGCAACCAATGCAAGCAAAAATGTAAATAAGAGAGCTTAGGCATTTTGGAGAGGTCCTTCAGAAATGCATATCATAATAGCAATGTCTTCTCTAATTCATTATGCAGTCTGAATCTTTGCCATTAAGTGCTTGACGAAAGTATTACGCTCTAGCTCTCCCTACTGGATTATTATTACATAATTTCTGTATTTAATAGGTGCGATGTATCACTGTGTTAAACAATGAAACAGATAATACAAGTATCTCATTATATTGTACAGATGTTTCATACTTCCTGTGCATTTCAATAGATATGGCTGTGGCTTCTTTCTTTAGTTTGCTAATTCTTCTTATTTTGTAATATGTCAGAAAAATTATGCTGTTTCTCCTGCTGCTGTTTATGAAAAGTCATTATAGAACATGAGAATATTTCTTTTGACTGTAATTTCCAAAAGTACTGTGTGATTTCTTAGATCTTATGGTAATTTTTCAGAAGTGAGTTAGGCTCTTGTAAGTCTGAATTTCAATGGCTTTCACTGAAGCTTAGTTGTCCATCTAAAAAATCCTTTAGTTATGTTTAACTCCATATTGTTCCATTTCAACTGATTTTTGAAAGTGAATGGAGAGACTAGTCTATACAGATTTCAAATTTCTGCCATGCCGAGTTGTGGTTATTCACTTATTCCAAGGGGAAAAGCAAGCAGAAGTACTTTAAGTGAGTTAAAATATGCATAGATTGTATTTTGCCTTTCTCTCCATCTAGTAAATCAGGACTAAGCTAAGAGAAGATAGAATCTTCATTGATAAGTATTTGATTAAAATGTTTACCCACATACTGCAATAAATTGATCTTTACTGACAGAAAGACCTTTTTTACTCTCTATGCCAAAGAAAAAAGTGTATGTTGAGCTAATGATGGGCTTATAACATAAAGTTTTGTGGTTTTTCTGAGACATCACATCCACTGAGAAAGTTTACAAGTAATATAGTCATACACTGTGACTGTAAATGAAATAATTGCTTTATAAAAAAAAATTATGAGAACAAGTTTATTGAGTTTTCTGCTGCTTAACTGCAAAAATATGTAGACCAAAAGAAAACAGAACTTCTTTTTTGTGTACCTGTAGTCCATACTACATATCACTACAAGAACTGAAGCAATTTTATAATCACTATAAAATCCATAGGCTTGAATTCACCCAGACTAAATGAAATACTCTGTTATATTAAAAAAAAAGAAAAAAAAAAAGGAAAAAAGGGAGGCATTTTGTGAAAAATTTACCTAGAAAAAATTAAAATGGTACCAT
>JAWWEU010000001.1:10023890-10056793 GCA_035583155.1 Acropternis orthonyx | reverse complement strand
CTTCTTTTATAATAAAAAAAAAAAAAAAAAAAAAAAAAAAGACCAGACACTGATACTTACATCTGAAAGTAAGAGACAGTCTAAAGTCATCACGAATAGGGTAGACTTGTTCTGGGCAGATTGTTGCTGAGGACTAAAGCAAACTAAAGGAATGAGAAAATGATTAAGCATGGAGAGATCAGGTAACCAGTACCCAGGATTTCCCTGTAAAATATTTTTTTCTTCTTTTTTTTTTTTTTGGTTTGGGTTGGTTTGAGGTTTTTTTATTTTGTTTTGGTTTTGGTTTTGTTGCTGTTGTTTGGGCTTTTTGTTGTTGTTGGTGCTTTCTTTCTTTTTGTTGGAGGGGCTTGGGTTGGTTTGTTGTTGAGGTTTTTTGTTGTTGTTTTGATGTTTCTTTTTGTTTGGGCTTTTTTGTTTTGTTTTGTTTTTAAAGCACAGATGCACCATAGCATGCCTAGAAGATTAAACCTTTAAATCTACACCACCAGATAACTTACACCCTGATCCAGTCCTGTCTCCTTGTCTCCTTAATATGCATGATGTAAGGCTGCCTTTCTCGGCAAATCAGCTAATTTCTTTTGAGAGAAAAACATGATGCAGCTCTGGGAAATGGTCCTAGAACCACCCCTCTACCATATGGATGCAAATGCAGCAGGTTGGACTCCTTCATCTCTCTACTCACCTCCAACGCGACTCC
This sequence comes from Acropternis orthonyx, assembly GCA_035583155.1. Classification (NCBI taxonomy): domain Eukaryota; kingdom Metazoa; phylum Chordata; class Aves; order Passeriformes; family Rhinocryptidae; genus Acropternis; species Acropternis orthonyx. The sequence goes on along the minus strand of JAWWEU010000001.1, from coordinate 10,056,096 downwards.
TGCAGTCTTTGCATTCTTACCAACTCCTTTGTATCCTCATGCTGCACCATGCTGAAACCATTTTAAATAAACCCTGGAAGGAATATTAATCTCATTCAGTGTGGACATGGACCTTTTACCCAAGAGAGAGGTGGTAAACTGTGGGGTAGTCATGGGCCTCTCTGCTGCCATTGTAATGGGGGACCAAGAATTTTGCAGGGGAATAAGTGCTCTCAATGATATAACTTTAACCATTGGATAGACTAGGCACAAACTGAGATTTTAGGTGGGCTGAATATCTGAGCAGTCTCTTTCTCCATGAAGAGAACAAGAGCACTCCTAGTTTAGGCACTTTAGTTTGCTACTGGAAGACATATTCCCTGAATTTGGCTAGTGTAAAATTCAGCTCCTACACTAAAATCTCTTTGTTTTACCTGGTATTATTCAGTTTTAACATCAAAACATTTTAGCAGTGACATTACTGAAAAGTATCTGGACCTATAAATCAGTCTGTAGAGAGACTCTAGTCCTTTCTCTCTTTTTTAAATTTGCCTTGCCACCTCAAATGTCTATTACATGTATTAATGCTTTTTACTGATATAGAAGGTTTGCATAAAATAGATCAGTGGATTAGATCAAACAAAAAGATTTCTATTTCACCTAAAAATTGTTTTGAGAGCTATTCAATAGCACTAGAGTACTGGTTTGAAGTATAGACTCTTTATTTCAAACTGCTTCTTATTGACCAGCAATTCAGAAGGGGCAGGATTTGCAGAGGAGCTCCCAAAGTTATGCTGTGACAAGAAGGATCAGGTTAAGCAGGCATCAGCTGCACAAGGAACTACAAACATGGGAAAGGACTGAGTTTTACCTCTGAAAAATATTAGCTTGATTATCTACCACATGGTTGATCTAAAAAGTGCAAGATACTAAAATTCTAGAGAAGACAGAGAGAAAGGGGAGAAAATAAAGTTAAACCCTGAGGGGGGAAAAAAAAAAAGAAAAAAGCTGCGTATTCTAAGAGAGACATTATAGAATACAACTTGTTTAATTTGTGGAAAATCATGTTGAGAGATTACTTTGATTATATTGATAATTTCTTCCAGTGGAAAAATGTCTAAGTATACTAACTGCTCTGTAATAGATAGAATGGAGAAAAAACAGAGCCATATGTGCAAGCTATAACTGCTTGGATTGACATGAGAAATCACAGGGTTTTGATGCAAAGGTGATTATCAGGTGTAATAAACCACATGGATAAGTGATAGATTTTTCATTTCTGTTGTCTTTATGTTAGTCCTAATGAAATAACTACTTGGCTTAAAGGCATTCACCATAACAGAGGTCTGCATTAACATAGTTATACGACTTTTGTGACGGCTTTTTTCACTGTCTATTGGGCAGCATAGAAATGGATCCAAACCAATAATGAAATTAGTTGTCAGCCATAGTCATATGTTTGAGTGAGAATCGAGCCTGAAGAACAAATGTATAAAGTCATCTGTCAAGACAGGGAGCTGAAGTCTAAGTGGGTGTGTAAATTTCTTGTTGTTCCAAAACAATCTTTCAGCAAATCACATCCTTATAGTATCAGGTGCATAGAGGAACAAGTGTACATATAGAGCCATTACAAAAAGATCCTAACTAGTTCTTGGTATTGAACTTGCACCTTCTTTTAGGAGAATTTTGTTATTGTTTCTAAACTGTCTATTAAGAATTTGGGCAAGTCCCCTAAGATCCAGGAAAACTCCATTTGGTCTGTACTTCATTCATTCCTCTTTCCAACACTTTTTTTTCCTACTCAAGAATGCTTTCCTCTGTGACATTCACAGGGTAATATAACATATTCTGACCCAATTAGGATAAAGAGACAGAAAGCAAGAGGAGCACCTCTTGGTGCCACCCTAACTAAGGTTTGTGCATGTGTTGGATTGGAGAGAAGAATACAGATTTCATTGTAGAGTGAAAAGAAAAAGGACTGTGCTTCTGAGTCTGGGTTTTGTTGGTTTTCTTTTTCTTTCTTTTTTTTTTTTTTTCCTTTTGTTTGTTTTAAATTATGACTATGAACTTCTAGATGAATGTGAAAAAAAAAAAGCGCTATGTTGAGCTGAAAAGAGCAAAGGCACCCCAACTTTATTATATCAAGAGTCACACACAGAATTTGTGGCTTATTGAAGAGACCCCCTAATCTTGCATACATCTCATCTGACACAGAATTATAGTGTTTAAAAGCAAACCTGTACAACTGCAAGAAACTGATGAGTGGAAGGACAGGTCCACAGAGCACTTTATCAACTGCCTGCCACTTTCAGTACAGCAACCAGTAAAATGTCACTCATTCTGACAAAGAAAGAATAATTAAAAGTATGTACATCTGGTGGAGAAACTGGGCTAAGATGGCCTGCTAATGGCATCATATATCACTGTGTGGCCTGGTGTGGAAAAAGAAAGACCTGCAAAAAAGACCCCTTTAAGAACATTTATAGGAACTAAATGAACTTTATTATATCATCAGATATGCCATAAACATGTCTTAAAAGCATTTTAGATAGCCTATTTAAGGTAAATAATATTTTTAATAGTATAATCTGAAAACAAACAGTTAGTGTGGACTTGAATTGAAACAATATTCTACATAATAAGCCTTATAAGAGATGGAGAATTACTCTGCTGTCAAAATCTGTTGTCATACTTTTATGATTAATATATCCTGCTGTTTGATTGAGCCCATTTTGTGTTCCTTATATGTATTTTATGTAAAAACCACCTGTATGATGGTTACATGTAAAACCGTCTAAATTAAAATTTTTTGTCTTCTGCCACAAGCAAGATTTGGAAATAAAATATCTGTTGCCTGCTGGCTGATCTTTGATCCATGGTCCTCACTTGTAGAGCAGATTTGGACTGCAGTAAATAGAAATAGCATTCTGTGTGGGCTGTGACTAAACTCATTTCAGCACATTTGGAGGGTGCTAAACAAGTCAGTCCTCACTTGCTGAGTTTCTGTCTGGAGTCAGGAAAAGTGAGACAATGAGAAGCAAGAAAAAAATGTCCCTAAAACATATGCATGAAGAATTTTTTTTCTCTTTCCCCCTGTTGCTGACTGACAGAAGTGATGTAGCAAATGTATTTCATGATATGATTTATTAATACCGATAATTCGAGTAAGTTCAAACAATATGTTTTTCTTAGAATAAAATAGCAGTAACACACATAAATATGTGGGTGTACATTTGTTCTGAGCATAGACACAAAATACACAATGAATATATTAATCCAAATCAGTCATCTTCTAGAAGGAATATGTGCTGTCAGACAAGGCCCATGAGCATGTTAGACAGTTGTTCACAGGAGGGATGCTTCTAACACATCAGTTCAAGGGAATGGGACTTATATGGCCCATTTCTTCAAGCTGTGCTTTTCTGTGGTGAGTGTTGTGGTTGTTTCCCTTTTATCTTTTTCTTTTTGTCTACCTTTTAGCACACTGAAAGATGGGTAGAAGGAACACTTGTGCTGCTCACTCTATTTTGCCATGAGTTTTGGAACATTTTTGTGTCTCTTCAAGTTCCAAATGGTTGAAGGCCTATGATCGTGATAAAATGTCACTATTTATTTCAGAGAGGTAAAAAAGGTATCTAAGTTGTAGCTGGAGCAAGCACTTCAAAATAACATCCTTCTGGCTTTAAAATGGATCAGAATAAAGAAAACAAAGTTCTGAAATTATTATAAATTTATGAGTGCACATCAGTCAGATGAATTTTAGAGTGGAAAAGAGAATAAAGAGGAATTTGATTTATCATTTTAAAACACTGGTGTATTTTAAGTCTGCAGGAAAAAAAAAAACAAAAAAACAAAAAGGAGAAGAGCCAGAAGAAAAAAATCTGAAAGGATGATAAAAATGAGGTAAGGATATGATAAAAAATGAATGGCAGCCAGAGACTGATAATGAACACAGTGTTTTTGTATTCTTGTCCCAGTCCATTACTCTGATCACATTTCTAGACTTTGCCATCCTTAAAATAAAGCAAAAGACTTACTAGTGTCCCAAATAAAGCCTTGAAAGAAATGTGGAAGTAGCATGAGGTAAAGGGAGAATTGATAGTTGAGAGGCTTTTTGTCAAGTGTATAGTCTGCCACAGGAAAAAAAAAAAAAAGAAAAAAAAAAAGAAAAGAAAAAGGTTTATAAATGTTCTGGAAGAAATTCAAGGTACCTTTACTCCGTGCATTTTCCCCTTTAATAATATAAGAGCGGGTAGACTCAGAGGAGTAATCATGTTCTTATGCCAGTCAATGCAGTATCAGACTGAGGCAAACTTCCCTTTTTTTTTACAGGCTTTCAAATGCCTTTCTTACTTATATGGAGGCAAAAGTCTGAGAAGTGATGTTCTCCAGATAGTAATTTCTCATTTGTGCATCCTGAAGTTTCAAGTCATTCTCAGACAGGCAAAAATTGGACTTCTTTTTAAAGTTCACTGTCCAGAATATTGTTCTGATATTTCACAGGGGGAAAAAAAATACATTTTTCTTGAATGAGAAGAAATGCCTGGTTTTGATACTTATTTTTCATTATCCATCCTTTAAGGTCCATTAGTATATAAGAACTGGTCATATAGTTAAGTCTTCAGCACTTAGACAGATTTCTGGCCTTTGGCCTATGAGGGAAGCAGTAAGGAAATATTCTCACTGGCAGCCAAGTAATCAGAACACACCCATGATTTTCTTTGACACTACTACATTTAGAGAAGGAATGTAAAAAATTGACTTCAGGGGCGTGTTGTACCCTCTGAGGCACAAAATGAAGTGTAGGTTGGGCAGTGATAATTAACTTTCCTAATTTTAGCCTGGCCTGCTAAATAAGGAAGTTTGTGTTTTCTTGCTGTCCCATGTCTTTGCTTTCTTTCTGTTTTCCATTAACTTTTGAACCCATGGGTCAATTTTAACTAAATGGAAAGACAGAGTTTTACCAAGTTTATTTCAGTTCTGCAAGTTTCATGACAACTGACAACTGTTGGAGGAGAGATACTCTAATTGGTACTTCTAACCAAGGAAAAGTCTGAATAACTTGTCTGTCTGTCCATAGCTGTGGATGAACAATCACTCAGCAGCACATTGCTTCAGTCCACCCTCCCAAGGATGTGGGGGGGAACCGTGAGACAATGGCAGAGAGAGGGGAATCAGCAAGAGCAATTTTCATGACAGTGTGCAAATACAAAAGGAATCAGTCTCCCACACAGCTGCAGCTTACAGGTGGTTTTATTCAGTGTTATATTCCCTTTATTATGTACATAATAATGAACGTGCTACAGAAACGCGCTTTTAAACAGAGTTCTAGAAGTTCACCTTCTGAAGCCCAAAAGCTTTGCTCGGTTCATTCCAGTTGTTAAGAGAAAGATGAGGATGGTTGTCATGTTTTTTTTATTAAAACAACAACATTAAGATGTTGACTCATTCATGGAAGGATATTGGAGGAGTACTATTTCCTTTTTGTAGAATTCAGAGAAAAAAACTTTTTTTCATTAAATTTATCATTTAAATATTTATCTGTTTAAAATTCTGTCTCCAATGGAATGCTGTGAGACAGATATATGGCTTCTCACAGCAAACAAAAAGCAGATAATGAAACACAACACTAAGAATGCTGTTTCAACAGCTTTGTAGAGTTGCTGGGTGAGCAAGTTAAACAACATTTTCTGAAGTTCTTACCACTATTTTCTACAGGTTGATTACTGAGCTTCCTACACTCTACAAATAACAACATATAGACACATAAAGTCTGTACAAGGTGTCAATAGTCTTTCCATTGACAATGGTTGTAAGGATTTCTTTTTATTTTATTAATACTATTTACAAAACTTAGGGTAACACAGGGTCAATTCTTATTTGTGTAGTGTCTGCTGTCTATGTTTGTATTAGGAATCTGGAGCGCACTCTCTGCATCAGAATATTTGGTAAGAAAAATTGGAAAGGTGGCAGTGTGAGTTAATAACTCTTTTCAGGTTGTGATGAGGATTATTAAAAATGAAGAGGGATGTGGAAATATGGACTCAGTTTAAATTGAAGTATTGAGGGGGAAGGAAAAAGTGTTTACCACCTGTGGTTCAGGGTAGGGAAGCACACTCAGAGATAGCTGAGAGCATTAGATTAGTGACTACAGTGATATCTAGGGAATTTTAATTTGTATAATTTATTCAGTCATTAATAAGGAGGACTAGAGTTTCATGTAGAACTCATTTTTGTATCAGTATGTGTTACAGGCAACTCAGCAAGAAAAAACTTCAGACTGAATTTTATTAAGTAAAATGGATATGGTAAGTACTACGATCATTAGGGATGGGTTTTGGATACAAATACAGGTGTATTAACATGTAAATGTCCCAATTTAGTACAATCAGGAATGTATTAAGTAAAATAGATTGGCAGTGTTTATGAGCAAAGAACTCTTGAGGACTAGAGAAAAAAAATAATTTGCAAAAAGATTGGGAGGAAATACTGCAAAGCAAAACCTGAAATATAAATTATTTAAAGCCTCTGTGGATGAGTGATAAGTTGTTAAGCTAATTGCAAGTAACAACAGAGAAGACAAAACCTCATGGAATCAAAAATTTTGGCACAGATGTAATGTCATTAGAAGAAACAGAGGAAGTGTAGAAAAGAACACTTGAAGAATAAAATAGAAAAAAAATGAGTTGCTGTTGCCTAACCTGGAGGGGCAGCTTGAGGGAGAAATATCCCTGTGATGGAACTAATTCCTGTGAGTGGAGGGTGAGGCAAGAAAAATAAGTAAAACAAGTCAGAAAATAGAAAGTGCAAGAGAAATTTAACCTTTTCCTTTCCCATAACCTAGAGTCCTGTTCATAGTAACCCTTTTCATTACAACATTGCTTCTGACTCACTGTGTTCCTTATAAAACCACAAACTACCATAGGGAAGGAGTGATTCTTTAAAGTATCACAGCACTACTGTGTCTATCCCAGTCAGGAGATATGCATCTCTGTGCAACTCTTTGAATTGAAGTTCTTTGACACCTGGAGGTGAAAACCAGGAAACAGTGATTCATGTGGTAAAGATAGTTTTCTCCTCCAAAGGGTGAGGAGAAGTTGATCCACTTATTGCTGGTAGCAAACACAAGAGAGGAAACATTAGAGGTACATATATTTTCCATCAAGTCCTTAAAAAAATCCCCACTCCAACTCAGTAGTTAGAACACATTTAGGGAAATACTGAACATTAGACTAGTAGAAGGACAACAGACATAATCTGTTCAGTAGTAGAAAGCTGTTTTTCTGTGTCTAGAGAAGGATGTCTGCACATTCCAATGCAAAATTTTGCATGAGTCTTTTTTTTTGCCTTTTTCTGTTACGGAAAAAAAAACCAAAACCACAGTTAAATATCTAGAAAAAATAGATGTTCCGGGATTCTGAGATAACAAATAATGTCAAACTATTGCAGAGAACACAGATATTTCTCATTTCTTTGCTTTATTAGTGCTGGACATAAAGTGACATGAAACAGAAAAAATTTAGAAGTCAAACTCCTTTTTGTTTGGGTTTTTTTCTTGTTTGAAACAGCACACAGTATAATAAGATGCAATGTCCAGAGAAAAACTTGGAATGTGAAGGAATTGGTGCAATTCCTAATTATTTCCAAAATAGGGCTGAAGGGTATTCCTGACAGGAGCACAAGCTCTTCCTCTCTGTTCTGTAGCTTCTGTTATCAGGAGCCTGTTAACTGGGAAGATAATGAACCTTGAGGTTATCTCTGCTTTTCTCTTACCCAGCTTCTTGGGCAGCATCTCATGGTTATTTTAAATGAAGTATTAGTTAATGAAATGTTGTCTATGTTGGAAATAAATAAATAGAATAGTAAATTAGAATAGTGTGTACTATATGGATAACTGTGCTAACACCTCAACAGATGTCCTGCTCATGCTCAAATCAAATCATATCTAGCATCGATTTTCCTTTTATCTTCGGAGAAGCACTTTAGCCGATGCCTTATAAGAGAGGGGTGAGCTGTTTCTGTTCTGACAGTAAGCATGGTCATATTTGATACAAAAATATTAGGAAAAAAGCTTATTTTTATAAGGAAATAACTAGGAAATATAACCAATGAGTAAGATTTTCACAATTGAAAGGAATCAGGGTGAACCAGAGAAAGATCTCATTTGAAGGAGGGCGGGGGAGGGTGGTTTATCATGGAGTTTAATTTTGAAAATCCAAATAAAAATTATGAAAACTCGATTCACCTATTTTAGACTTAAGTTTTAGCTGTGCATTAGACCTTGGAACTGCTGTGTAACGACCAAGAAATTAAGAAAATTCAGCATTCCTTGAATGTGAATTTTCTAAGGCTTTGGCACCCCGATGACAAACCATTTCTCTTTACAGAATTATTCGAGCCGCCCTTAACATCATCTTTTATCACATTTGTTTGCTTCACTTACGCTTTTGCTCACCCTGTCACTCAGCTCATCCCTGTGCTGCAGCTGATCAGCAGGCAGCGACCCGAGACGGTGATGCCCTGGCTCCATCTCCCTCGCACACAGGCAGGCGAGGCGGGGACCCCTGGCTGGCACAGCCCTTCCCGCAGAGCAGCCCGCGGCCGGCAAGGCAGGGATGGGCCAACTCCGCCAGAAAGCTGGGAGTGCTGCCCTGTGTCCTCAGTGGAGAGGTTCCTGCTGCAGGAGTGCCGAGTGCTGGGCTTCGCAGCCTCTAGGAGGTGGTTTCCTATGGGGGAAAATGATAGTTATGTGGCTTGCAGTGCCCGAAATAAATGGTTGTGACAGCCGTCAGTGCTTCAGGCAGAAAATGACAATGTGCTGCTGCTCTGAAATTGTGATGTCAGTGAGGCGCACTGTTCCCTTGGCCCACTTCATGCCTTGCAAAGGTGGCAGGAATCCTGCGTAGGTGAACAAGGAAATCCTGACTAAACTCAGACATAAGAGGTGTATGAGGCATGGAAGCAGCGGCAGGTGACCTGGCTTGAATATACAGGTGCAGTCCAGGTGTGCAGGGTTAGGAAAGCCAAAGCTCACCAGGAGTCGGACTCTGTGAGGGATGTGAATGGCAACAATAAGAGTGTCTACAGGTAATTCAACACAAAAAGAAAGACCATGGAAAATGTGGATCTGTTGCAAAAATGGAACAGGGGACCTGTTCACAGGAGGCATGGAAAATGGTGAGGTGCTCAGTGCCTTTTTCACTTTGGTCTCTGGGAAACCAGTTTTAAACAAGGTGATTGGGAGTAGTCAGGTGGATTCATGAAGGGGAAATCATACCTGACCAACCTGAGAGCCTTTCATGATGAGATGATGGACTCAGTCAGCAAGGGGGAGCAGTGAATGCTGTTTATCTTGACTTCAGCAGAGCTTTTGGCCCTTATCAATGTATTTACATACCTGATTGAGGAATTCCCATGTGGTCATAAAAAAGCACTTTATTATTGTGAGGGTGGTTGAAGTCTATGACAGAGTTCAGAGGCTTCCCACAGAGGCTAAGAAATCTCCCTCCTTGGAGATTTTAAGAAGCCAACTGGACATGGTGCTCAGCAACCTCGTCAGTTGACCCTGCTCTGAGCAGGGGGTTGGAGATGCTTTCCAGTCCCTGTGGGTCTGCAGTTCTGTAATATTGCAGAGACATACATTGGTTCAAAAAACTTTTGCTTCTACCTTTGGGAGGCTTATAAACTCTTAAAGGAAATGTATGAAAAATAGATGAATGAAAAATTCTCTTAATTCATTTTAATTATGGAAATTTTTTTGTATAAATGAACAAAGCTGTCTGCAATCAAAGAAGCCATCTATGTTTGTAAGAGTTGAAAAAAGGGCTAAAAATTCTTGTGTTTAAAAGTTTCCATGCTATCACTGTAATAAATTAAGTTTCTAATTAAACACATGCTCACATACACACTCTTAGATGGAATGCTATGCTTGATCAATAGCCCTAGGCTACACAGTAGCAGGCAGAATTATAGCAAATGGAACTTGGATGAATGGGTTTACTTAATGACCACAATATGATTTATTTCATTCGTGGGAAAGTAGATAGGAAGACATCAAATTGCTAAAAATACTACCAGAGTGAATTAAGATATGATTTTACAGGAGATACATTCCCAAGAGATCCTGTGTGAGTATGGTAGATCAGAGCTCAGATCACTCTAAAAGAAGCATACTTGATGAAAGTGTGTCAGCTAATCTGCAGTCAGCTTGTTTGCCATTTATAATTAAGGCTTTTTTATTATTTTTTAATGTCAATGCCTTAGCCACGGACAATTGCTGACTTAATCAGCACATTTTCATAGTGTCATGATTTTAGCTGTTGGAGGACTCTTAGTACAAGTAACAAAATTAATGCAAATAATTCCACATATAGATAAACAGATGAAAAATACTTCTTTGAATAAAGCTTCACAGAATTTAATTTTTAGGCTGACCACAGCTTTGTATTATTTGGCATTTGCACTCAGAGTTAAAACAGCCCCTGCAAGACCTGCCAGTGTGGCAATACAATGGTATCTGCTGGTGGTGAATCTGGGACTGGCAGCTACAAGCTTTTCTCCGCTACTGGAGGTGTGCACTGACCCCTCTGACCAGTTATTTGCCTTGCCAGTGAGGAAAATGATGCCAACCAGGGCTGAGACACACAGAGCGAGAGAGAGAGAGAAAGCAGTTTTCTGAGTTTTGACAACACTGTAAAGAAAGGTTTGTGTTATATGGCTTACGAGCTAAAGTGAGCCAAAATTGAAAGAGCTGACAAAACCTGAATGAGTAGCAGCAGAAGAAATCTCCTTCTGTGCCCCAAAATACACGTGCACACATTAATTTGGGTTCTGATTGTTGGAAATATTCCTTCAGTTTCTCTTTCTCTCTACTTATTTATCTGTGAAAAATGCAGAAACTGATTATAAATCAGGTTTTGACTTTTTCTATAATTGTGCTTTTCAAAGGAGATAATTAAATTTCTGCCTCTTTGGGAAAAGGTCAGCATGTTGGGGTAACAAATATTCGTATCTCTAGGGCATTTGCCCTTATTAGCCATGAATCACTGTTTCATAAGCTTGGAGCCTTGGCTAGAATCCATCTAGCCTAAAATACTTTGAAAACCAATGAATTAACTGAGATCCACTTTAATAGTTCAACTTTATTACTAATTAACCTGTATATGCCCCTGTTTGTTATGCTGTAATTTAGAATCTAACACTATTGCTATTGTCTAGACATATATTAAATGTATGGTGCTACTTTTCCATTACTTTAGGAATTTGTTGCTACGCTGTTCACTATTTTTGCACACAAGCTAAGGCTGTAGACAGTCTAAACAGGTTAGTGAAGAAGCCTTTGAAAAGCTCATGGTTGACTTAATCTTGACCTCCAAGTCAACTGACTCAAATCGAGGATTCAGCCTGTGTTTGGTTGATGCTGGAGAGCTTAGTCACAAGTTGGCAAACAGAGCAACTGGAGGAGAACACAAGGCTTTTTTTTTGTTTGTTTTGTTCTGTTTTCTGCAATTATTGTTTTGTGATCTGAACTCAAAATTACAGTTTTTATTTAGATTTTCTGCAGTTTCAGACTGAAGTATCATGACCAATAGCCATGTTTTTGTCACTTGGACAAGATCCATAAAGCCTCTCTAGGCCTTCTGATATCTGTTGTGATGGAGCTTGAGCTGGCACCCAGCTGGGAGTTGCATATCCAAGCACTGCAAAGCAGATGGCATTAGAGCACCCTCTGGAGAGTGGGGCCAGGAGCAGTTCTGCATCTGGGAGTCCAGGGCATTGTGCTGGCCCAGCTTGAAACATGGTGACACAGGCATGGCTTTGTATGCCTTTGTCAGCATGCCCTTGCTCATCTTAAGTGCTTAGACCTACCATTACCTAGTATAAATTTCATTTAAACTCACTCCAACTCAGCTGCATCCTTCACATTGGAAGGTCACTAATTGTCTTGGGTTTCTACTAAGAATGTAACTGACTACTATGAATCCATGCTTAGCCTAATTTAAAGACCACTGAAATCGAAATGCTGAGCAGTCCTCACTTCTACCACTTGTTGAGATTCATCTTTAGAAGATAATTCTGTATTTTGTTTGTGCTAAGCAAGGTAAGAAAGAAATATCCTTCCACCCTTACCATCACTTCCTCTGTGGATTAGCCATTAGCATACATTTCCACTATTTAGAGGTTTAGATGTTTAAATATTTCCCTTCTTCTTGGTGGTCTTGTGGACATTTTTAATTCATTATGGTGTGCAATACTTTAAACCTTGGTCTTTACAATACTCTTCAGTCTTCATCCTTCCTGTTGAAACAGTTCTATGTGGTGTGGACCAGAGAGGGAGGCCTGAGAGCACACTTCCTGTGCCTTACCATAAGAGTGTTTGCCTAAGAAGTCCAGGTTTCTTTTGAAATGCCAGCAAAAATTTAAGCATTTGAAGTTTAAGTAGCAGGGAGAGTAACAGAGTCCTTTTTGGTTTTTTTTTCTTTTTGGTAGGTACTCTAGCAGCTAAACTATTTGATCATGTTTCTGTTTAGGTGCTTGTTCACCCTCTCTTTCTGGTCTACTGAATATTGAATTATAATATTATATTTAATATTAAAGTGGAACACTCTCAATAAAAGGGCATGAGAGCATCTGCTCTCACATAATCCTGTAGTTTACTGATTCAAACCTTCACCTGGAAGGTGAGAGAAGTGGGTTCATAGCCTTATAGAGAAAGGAACTGAAGATAGGAGCATTAAACTTACATGTGTGAGAGGTCTTTTATGCAGGATTTCTTTATTAAATGTGACAGTAACACATAGTTAATATAAAGAACTAAAATTTTTGGTAAAAAAGAACAAATAAAAGTGTGAGTGTGCCTAGTCATACAAAGGAAACAGATGTTAGCAATACATTAAATTACAACTCCAGCACAGGCATACTCTGTCTTTTTTTTTATTTGCCATTGATCTTCTCAGACCACATAAAGCAAAAGCTTTCTCATAGTAATTTAGTACTTTTTCAAGTTCTGCCAAAGATCTGACAAAATGTGTTGAGTCTCTGATAGTAGCAAACACAAAATGACCTTAATGTATTATGTGAACTGTGCCATAGGAGTTGCCTAAAAGACTGTAGTTCTACTCAGGGGAGCAGAGGAAATAGTGAGACATACTTGGGAGAAAGTTTTGTATGTGTAATTTCATAGGAAAAAAATTTACATCAACTAGTTTAGAGCAGACCAACAGAAAACAAAAGTTGGTGCAAACCAACAGGTTTCTGGAGCCTGATGTCCTGTATGGAAGTGTCCAGAAACAATTGCTTCAGAGAATGAAGGAGTAAAACATGCAGTAAGCTGTGCAGGAAAAAGTTTAGTCATCTTTTCCAACCCTACCAATAATTTCACTATTTCAATTCAATTTCATTTTCAGTAGCTGCACCTTCTCTATGTCCAAGGAGGAACAGTGAAAAGAGGTGCTTGATGTGTACTCTATACAATTTACTGTTTTGTTTGGTTTTATTACTTCTCCTATAATTTTTTCTCTGCTCAAAGATTAATGTTCTCCAATCATCTTTCCCAGAAGGAAAATAGAAATGGATTTTTCAATTTAGAGAAGCAAACAAAACCAAATCTTCCTCCATGGAGACAGCATTGAAAGTATACATAACTGTTGCCAAGTAAAAGGAGTTAAAAAATAATAATCTTGACTACACATCTATGACTGGAAAGCCTAAATGTATATGTATTTGTGTACTTTTAAAGACAGTTGTGTGAGATTTTTTGGTTCTGTTGTGTTTTGGGTTTTTTTATTTGGAATATAACTTGAAGATTTTTGATAAGCCCATAAAAACCTTTTCTATTTGAATATTGCATAGTAAAGTGTGATAGAATGATATAATTTTTCATACAGGAAGAAACTTTTGCTATATAGGTGTAAAAGGAAGGATCAAAAAAGAGTTTTTCTCTTTAAAGATGTACCTAGCAATGCATAGTAATGCTAATTTAATATTTAGAGTGCTCTGATATCCAGCTTTCATTTGAAGGTGTAGCAATTCACTGAACTTGGTGTCACCAGCCATGTCCCTCACATTCATTTGTGACTGGACTTTCTATTACACTGCTGGGAGAAAAAGGGGGAATAATGGCACAGGTTTTCACTGGATTTAAGGAAAGGAAGAAAGTAAAGACAATAATCCATCAGAGTCTGAAAGAGCTCTTTTCATTTATTCCCATGGGCTTTGTATCTGTGGACCAAGGCAGACTCAGAAATGTGTGGTGTTTTAAGTTAATGATCTGTTAGAAGAAAAGAGGAATAAACATCAACATCATAAATCCAAAATTTTTTTCCTACTATTTTAATGTTACTTCCTTATTTAAAGAAGGCTACATCCTTTTGGCATTTAGGTACTGGAAACAATTCTTTAACAGTAATATTTTTCCACCCAAATTTTTACATAATATTTTCTTTTAAAGATTTACATGCATAATTTAGGTTTGCCTTTTTATAACTTCCTCTATTCACCTAACCCTGTTCCTATCAACACTAGAGGTGTTAAATCACTTCATGCGGTAAAAGCTATCATTTTCCATCTTGACTTTTCAAGTAACTCTCTGACTGTTACCTTGATGAAATTATGGAATCCAGGATAATTTTCCAAACCCATGTCTGCTTTTTGGATTATCATTCAGGGCTCCATTGTGCTAAAGTAACCAATGTTCTCTAACGACTTTCTGCAATACCTTCAGGGAAATGAAATGGCTTTGTCATGTCTGAGCATTCAAAGTACCAGTTCCTTGTCCTACTGCCTTTACTGTGGGACAGAGCTTTGACGATGCCTGTCAAAGCAGCCCTGTCTATGCTATCAGAAATGGCAGTGTAAAAGCTGTCAGATTTTTGATCCTGTTGGCTATGGGCATTTATATTATCTTGTGGGGGGTGTTATATTTTTTTCAGTGTATCCTTCATCTTAATGGAGTGTGAGAGCTTATGAAAGCCAGCTTGACATTCATTACTGCACAGTTTATTTTTCCCTTTGTCCACCAATATTATCTTTGTGACAGCAGCAGAAACTGTTTACATTAGAAAATAACTGGAAAATATTTATGATTTCTTAGGTAGTTAAGGCGGTAAGTCCTCTTATTCATTGGGAGCAACAATATCAGGCATGGCCCTGTAAGTATTCATACTCCTGCCATCTTATAACAGGCTAGCAATCTCACAATTGTTTTGTCTGCATAATTCCATCATTTACCTTGTATATGGCACCAGGCTGAAGTTCCACAAAAGCTTAGGCACTGAAATGTTCATCAATATGGCCTCAGTAATGAGTACTTTTGTTAATATAGGAGAATTTGCAGTTCTGACTTCTGTTCCTGGGCGGTCTCTACAGTCCTGAAATATGCATGTTGCGAATCAAGCATCAAAGGATAGGACTCAGACATCCTAATAAGTTTGCAGGTAGGAAGTGCAGCAGAGAAGGTTTTGTTCTGTACTTACTCCTTCGCTGGGATTTTGGAGCTTCACTGCAGGATTGGAACCCTTCCTTGTGACCCATCTACTGGAAATCGGTATCTAAATCCAGCCCTTCCTGATAAAACACAGATGAAGAGATGACTTTCCCTGTCACGTCTAACAATAAAAGGATTCACTCTGAATGCAGGAAATACAGGAAGACTTGTTTTACCATCATCAGATGTGTATCTAACATACAGGGCCGTAAAGCATTCCTTCAAGTGTTTGCTACTCTGTTTTAGTACATGTTGGAATATCAGTCTTGGCTTGTCTTTATTATTGAGTTGTCTTTACTATTGCGTTGTCTTTACTACTGACCTCTTATTCTCTCTTGTGAAGATTCAATTATTTCATGCACACTAAAACAATTTCAGCAGGGTAACTGCCTCACGTGCAAACTCCTGAACCGACCCACATCAAAACAGAGCTTGTAAAATCTGACAGCCATTCTGCTTGAGGTTACCCAGCATGTTCAAGAGGAGGTCCTGTGGTTAGTTGCTGAGTGTATTTATTCACATTTTTCTGCTTTTCCCGCTTAGATTTCAAAGAGAAGGTACAAGCTCTGGGTTTTACGTAGTCTAAAATGGTGGGTCACTACACTGTGCCTGTAGCAAGCCAGGGATTCTCTGCTATCATTTAGCCATGTTGGCTCATCCAAGGATGAGAGACTGTCTGTTGTAGGATGCAGACAAGATAATTCTGGTAAAGAATATTGCTCTCTAAAACTCCATGTAGAGAGAGAAAAGTACTTGAGTGGGGTGGTAACATGTATGTTACTAAGAATGTAGCTGAAAGGGTGCAGTACTTGCCTGGGTCCCCACCTGCTCTTGCAACCTTGGCAGTAGACATGCTCATCCCAGCAGGTCCGTGGCAAGAAGAGCTTGGTGTGCTGTGCCTGGAATAACTGCAGTAATGGCATGCTGACACTTTTGTGTCACAGAGCACCCCAGCCTTATGTAGGACCTGTGGCGTGGCAATGAGGAACTGAAGCCAAATTTAATTTCCTCGCTCCAGATGGAAGGCCTATGAATTTCTATTTTTTTCTTCTCCCTTCCCTCTATTGTCTAGATTGGAAGAGTAGAAAAATGTATTTAAATGGTAGAAAGGTATTCAAATAGGTGGATGTAGAATTTTTTTACTGACTTGGTCCCTGCAGGCAATACAGGCAGAGAAATTCCACATTTGTAGATCCTGGAAAGCCTTTATTATCAATGTTTTAAAATTTGGGTGATCACTTAAGCCAAAGTTTATGGGTGTTCAGAATACCTTAAAACAAGAGGGCAGTGTGTCCATCTGAAAGAGAAGAGCATTTAGAAGGCAGTTCCATCATTCCCTGCCACACACCAATAGATGTTTTGGTGGCATGCAGGCAATCAATGCAGTTTTGCTCTTAGTCACTTTTGGACTAGCAATGCTTCAGGAATAGGCATTAGGAATTTTTGGAATCCCAGCTTTGAACTCGATAATTTTCCCAGGGTTTTGCTCCAAAAGTGCTGTTGTGGATTTAGGCTTTAGAGAACAGTAGAAGTGAAAAATGGTCCCATTGAATCAAGAGAGATGAGTCTGTATTTAGAGGAATAATTTCTTCACTTTGCCATCACATTCTGCATATAAGGGAGGCCAAATCAGTATTTTTAAATTGATTTTTCAGAAACCAAGGAACAGACTCAGAATCTGCTACCCCAGATCCATTCTCCTCTGGTACCTTCCTTTAGACATTTTAATTAATATTCCTAATTGCTTATGGTTAAAGGAAAGAAATCATGTCCTTTTAAAGTAAATAAATACACACAGTATGAGAATATCCAATTGTCTCCATTAAGAGCAAGTAGATGGCTCTTTGTAGTGTTTTATTTTGTTATTTACAGAACAGCTAGCTTGTACTACAGTATCTCTTCATCTCCAGAATTCCTCTTCCAAGATTATGTAAAGGCTCTGTCTTACTAGTAATATTTTAATTCATCACCACATATTTAGCAAACTCCTTCTTTTATCACTTGATGACAGAAGGGATTTTTTTTCTCTGACATTTATTGCTTTTTAAACTGCATTTCTGGTTGGGTGCCAGACTTCTCCCAAAATATTGTAAATAAATGTGAGTAATACAGATTTGGATTTATGAAGCATAATGGCTGGATGCTTTAGCTGCGAAGAGATGTTTTATCATATTGTCCACCATTATGTGGGGAAACTTTTAAGACTTGCTTTCCTGCAGTCCTTAAAGGTTTTAAACCAAGTTCCTTTGAGACTTGAACACAATTACAGTAACCAGTCTGACATACACACAATGTGAATAAAATGCTCAATTATATACAGGCATTTTAACACTGATACATTCTACACACATAAAATAAAGGCACCTTGAAATAAAACTCTTATCTCCCTCACCTCACTTATCTACTAATTACATATAAACTCACACAATAAAAAAAAAAGAAAAAGATTCCTGTATGTATATCATTAAGGAACATAAAAGAAAGGCTTATTATCTTTTTGCAGGCTTATCTGTAAGACTCTGTAATACTCCTATTTGTAAGAATATATACTCTCTCTATATGTTTATGTTCATATGTAGTTTATATATACAAATATATCCCCCTTCAGACTCTAAATGATTAACACACTGGCTGGGGAACTGTTCCTGTATTCACACTTTGTGAAATCAGAAATTCTTTAGATGGAAAGCCCCTTTTTCTTCCTTTGTGAGTGCTGCTTCATGAGACCATGAAATCAATCCTGCCACCCTTTTGGCTAAATTTGGATTCAAAATGAAAAATTGCCTCTCCTCTAATATCCTTGTTCTCTTTCAATCATTATTTCACAACTTGGATTGTTTATTTTTTTTGTACGGTAGATTAAATGTGAGGGTAACAAACTTTCAAAATATAGTGGCTAAGCAAAACCATCACTCTTTTGCATCACATTCCTCACATTTTTTGCATAGTGATACATTGTGTGGTTTACCTTGCAGAGTAAGAACTAACTTCAGTCCTGAAAAGAAAGCAGGTGCGTGCTTGGGGGGGGAAAAAAAAAAAAAGAAAAAGGGGATATTTATAATCAGTAGGAAATAAATCCCCCCCAAACACGTGTAACATTCATCTCCCACACTTTATGTGGGGCTAGTTCACCTGTGAGCTTGATGTGCTGGAATCGAAGATGAATAGTGTCAACTTGGGCTGTGGTGAGTTCTGATGTAACCAGTACAGGAATCTGGATTTCCCCCACTCCTGCCCCAGGGAAGGACCGCTTGTTATGTGTAGTAGCAGGGGCTGGCATCACTTTTCCTACAGTTAAAGGCCTTATGCCACATTTCAGACATGATGTAGAAATGCAGAGAGCAGATTTCTTATCTGCGTTCCATTCTGGTATTTAATGATTTTTCAGCAAATCCAAATGTTGCATAAGACTTCCAAGGAGAGGAATGACCCAGATCAGAGATACCATTTGGGGACATTTCCCAAGTGCCTGTTTTGTGGGGATGGGAAAGGAAGCAGATGTTTTCCATCAACAACTAATGCTGAAGAGCTACTATTACTCCCTCCCTAACCACAAGCTCTGTGCCATAATCATCTACTCCCTTCTTCTGCTTCTACAGATGTAACAGCAGCATGTAATAATTCAAATTCTGTCTTGTTGACACAGCTTGCTTCAGCTCTACAGAAAGCAAGTTGTTTGTTCAATGAATCTGTGGACACATCAGCCCTTTGCAGAGTCTAAAACGAGTTGCTGCTTTCTTGACGGCAATTGCCTGCTGTCATCTGAGCCTCCTGGAAATCTGTGGCAGCACACGGAAATAGCCATGCACAAAAAATTTCTGTCAATGTGACATGATTATTTCTGTGAGACAGAATCACAAATTTCCCCTGAAACATTGTCTTCAGTATTCCATATATTAAAAAAAAATTCATGTTCTGTTAATTCATGAAGCTGATCTTAGAAACTGCTTTTTTGTTTGTGTTGAGTAACTATGTTATTTTGAATTTAAGTCTGTGTCACTGATGGGGAATGATCTGTGATACACACCTGGCTTTGTAGAGAGTGAGAATAACAGGTATTCTGGTGTACCATGCTGTAGGTTAACTGAGTAAGTATGGGGCCCAGTAGATAAAACTGGACTTAAAATACAGGCATGTATGGAAGAATTATTAAAGACCCAAAGGAGGCAAAAAATATTTAAATGGCATTAGTATAATAAAAGAGGAATGACCACTAATCTGTTGATCCAAAAAAGGTTAGCTGAGGGACTAAAAAACTTGTAATATAAACATAGTCAAGAAGTCTCTTCTGTGAGGACGAGCACCTTAATATTCTGTTTGGACAATTTAGGTAATAAAATAACTATTATGTATTTCATCTTCTGGTGCACAACTGTAGATGTACCAAACTGGAAAGCAAAATCCTGACAGTTCTCCCTTTGCAACCTCACAGAGACATGCTATTCATAGAATCCTAGAAGCATGGAATCATGGAATCCTAGAACAGCCCAAGCTGGGAGAGACTTTGAAAGATCCTCTTGTTCAGCCTTTCATAGGAAAGGGCACCTAGGTCAGATTATCTAGCACCCTGGAAGACCTAAGTGATTGGTAGTCCACCCCACCCTGAGGAGAGTGTTTCAGTGATTGATGATTCTAAATGAAAAAATTCTCCCTTACAGCAGGATTAGTACTCATTTAAAACGTCTGAAGTGATCCACAGTAGATGGCTTTAATTCTTTTTTTTTCCTAGCGAAAGACTCCATGGATACAGATGTGGCCTAGACTCTGCTTAAGGTCAAGGAGCCAAAGCTGACCTTGAATTCATAGGAATCCTTATCCTCAGTGTAGACGAGTCAGGACAATCCTGAGACCACTTAACTATTCTATCCCTTTCACAGTAAGAGTTCTGAAAAACATTGAACTCAGTAGGAAGATTGTTTAAACTATGAAGAATGTGAAACTGAGGAATGCCATGGGACTGTAGGCCCTTCACAAAAATTAAAGATCCTGTTCACTGCAACTGCATCATGTGTCTTGGCTACCAATCCTGAAGAACAAGGAAGGATGATTAGTAGTTTTACATATTTAGCATAATTCCAAAATCTTCATCTCATGAAAAAATGAAAAAAAGGATGACATGAAAGGAAAGAGGGGAAGTTTTACCATAGGCAAAAGGAAAAAAAAACATGTAGATGCTCCCTGAAGCAAAGCAGATGGGGTGAAGAAGGCTATGCCACCAGCTTCCCACATTCATTTTAGAAGTCAGTTTTAAACAGTAGGAGTCAGGTATGGAGGACTTTTTTCCCTCCCAAGACATCTTAGAAGACAGCCAGGAAAAGTGATTGATGATGGAGGTTGGGGATATTTTTGTACTATTTTTATTTTTTAAACATTTTCCACCTGGATTTAACCATTTCCTTTTTCACAGTAAATCTTTTTACTAGGTTTCAACTTATTCATGGGTGACAAATCTATAATGTTCTTTGTTTCTTGGGGGTAAAATTCCAATTATGTTTTTCAGGAAACCTTTGCAGGAGCACTGATAATAGAGGAAGCTTCCCTCAAAACTGTGAAAGTTTGGGGACCTACTGGATCAAAAGCCAAGACTCAGGATACATGCTACCCAAGTATGCACAATCCAGTACTTTCCTTGCAAAAGACAGGAAAGAGAAGACAGCCTATATGCTGAATATTCCCAAATTACTACAGCTGATCAGTGCAAATTTTCTTTGGTGGAAAGAGATGACAAGTGACAAGAAGGAGTGGAATGTTGCTTTGTTATTCTGATTTTTCACTGACAAATGCAGATCAGCAGTATGTGTGAAAGAAACCTCAGAGTCTATGAAACAGGCGAGAGCTCAAGATATGATGTAGAGACTTTTTTTCTTGCTTCATGGGGCTGCTGGGACAGGAACATGCCATTTTGGGGAAAAGCTAATTGCCTGTTCAGCAACTAAAAGCAAGATACCTTTGTTCAGTGAGTTACAATTCCCTGAAGTACACTGCAGTAGCAAAGCAATAATTACAATGCAGCATGTCTTAAAAGTGCACCATTATACATTTCATGAAGGAAAGGGTAACTTAAGCATTGCTGCTCCCTGGTTAAAGCAAAAGATTTAAAATGTCGAGAGCATGATCATGTATGTTATATGAATATAAATTTGTGTTCATACAAGTTTCTAATGTTAAAACTGTGTTTGTAACCTGCCATTTTCAAGCTGCTACCAGATCTGCTTATAAGTTGTTTTGTGCTGCTGGCAACAGTCCAATAATCTAAAACACATTTTTAATTTTATTCTCTTCCCCCCCCCCACCTCCTTCCCCCTCCCTCCCCATCTCCTGCAAAGAGATATTGTCTCACCAGAATGGAATGACTTCTGGATAAGGTAGCCAGCATAAATTAAAGTGGGACCTTTGGCTGAAGAATAGCAATGAATGTTCAAAAAAAGATGGTGAAAAAGAGAAATGTGAGCAGACAAAGGAAACCAGGCAGAAAATATAAGAGAATATGGGTTTAATATATTTTGATATCCAAAACAGAGTGAGCGTGGTTGCAGAATTCTGGAAATCATAAACACCTTGGAGAGTTAAGACTACCTCATAAATAGCAATAGGTAATTTCTTGGGGATTATTTATAAATCACACTTTAATTAAAAGGTTAGGGAAAGATGAATATATGTTTTAATAACTAGTTTGTTAATAATAACATTGATAAATACAAGCATGCTATAGTTATTTATTAATCACTAGTTATTTATTAACTTTTGAGAAACGGAACTCTTTCTATATAGTGTAAAATTGCTGAAAGGAGCTGGAAGGAAACAAGATATGAATTAGGATTTTGACAGAAATCAGTGAGGGAAGGTAACTTGCACAGCAATTACGTTGTGTTGTGTTGCATTACAGGTTCCATACTCTCTCCTAATAACTATGTAATTTTCTCATGTCTCCACGGCACATATTTTGTGACTTTTCATTAAAAAACCCAACACAAACCCAATAATCTTTTGCCACATAATACATTATTAGAAGAATCATAAGGAAGGAGGATAAAAGAGCAAGTTTAATAAATACTGCAAAGCATACTACTGCTCCTGAATGTTTGTGTTGGATTTCGTATGATGTATGAGAAGCTGACGTGTCCTGTGGGGGTTGGTTTGAATTTTTTTATGAAAGGTTACAGTACTCTGGACTTATAGTTTATTTAGTTATACACTAGTGATGTAAATATTTATTAAGGCTTTGATTCATTACATTTTGTACAGTTCTTGCACTCCAAATCTGTGTGATTCGCAGTATACTGAATCAAGAAATAATGCCCCTAAATCACACTTGTCTGTGAAGAGAAAATCTGTCAGCTCTTTCACTCCCAACTCTTCACCTTGTGACAGGCAAGGAAAAAAGAAAAAAAAACAGAAAGAAAGCTAGCTGCTGCTTGGAAATGAATTCACTGGGAAAACATTCCTTTGTCAAGAAGTGCTTGGCTGGGATGGCTGGGCAAATACAGAACTCAGAAGAGTCAACATGTCCTTGGTTTTTAGGTCACCTGGCCCCTCATTTTGAAAGTAAATCTGTATCACTTCCTTTGTTTTGCTTTTGTTTATTTATTCATTTGAGGGATTGTTTTTTCTTGATTGTTTTTGAAAATCATCAATTGAAATTTAGTTTTATGAGGAAAAACACAAGGTACATCAGATCAGCAGTGAGATATATTCAGATTGTATATCCAGTTACAAGATATTGTATATGTAGTCTGGATGCCTCACACTGACGAAGACTTTATTCCAAGAGTTCCCAACAGAACATACCCCAGCCAATAGGTTATTTTTGAGGCACACTCTCTCACTGTTGGAATTAAGAAGTGTTACGTTCAGTAAAGGGCGCCAGCATGTCAGTGTTCCATGAACAACCAGAAGCCACTCAGACTAGCAAAAGGCTTCTTGATCCCATCAGAATTACAGGATTTTTGCTCCCATTGCACCTAATGACCTTTAATGTAGACCTTGCTAGACTTTACGAGAGGCACTCAAAGACTTCCTGGCTTGTGCACAGAGCCCTACAGATTTCCAGTGTGACATTTCTGTGAGGTAACTGGCAGCTACAGATTTGGGATGGCTTTTGCTTGTTTGCTTCCTGGACAGCTTTGTCTTGAATTCTTTCCTGCACAGCTGCATGATTCCAAAAGGCATGAATGAAAATATAAACAGCTGATAACCCAGTGGTAAGTGCAGTATTTTGAGAGAGATGAGTTCAAATTCCTCTGTGCTAGGCAGCTGTAAATCATGGCCTTCCATCTCCTACTGCATCCATCTTTTAAACAAGTGCATCTGCCATCTCATTTTGTGATGAGCTTGACCCTGTCATAGCCTAAAAGTGCTTTCATGAGTCTTTATCTAAATAAAAAAATACAGCCTTTGTGGAGTTCAAGTGGTCTCAAGGTTATGCAGTGTTAATCAGTTTTGTGGTTCTTAATTCTGTTTTCAAATTTGGCTGTAGTAGTCTTTCAATTCACTTTTGTGGCACTTGATTGATTTTGTTATTAACGTTACAAGTCATGGAATCAGATATCAGTGTGTAGAACAGACATACCCCAACACAAGTCTACTGAAACATATATTGATTTGCATCAGTATTTTAATCTAAGAAATTTAAATTTTGTGGTTAAAATGGCTCTCTATGTATATAAACAAAAAAATATTACAAACCTTTATGTAAATGCAAAATATAAAAATATGTGTTTATTTTTAATTCTGCTAAATGACATCTATTTATAGATCTGCACTGTTAACTTATGTCTCCAGATAAAACTGTAAAGCCGCTTTTCCCAAGTACAAGAAAATCCATCTTGAAACTTTAATTAAAGAATAATCTATCAATGACAAATTACCAGAGGGTGGATATGTCACTCACAGTGTTGGCACGTCATTTCAAAGAACACAACTGAAATCACAGGAGAATAACAGATCTGGGTATTTGTTTGCACTTAACAGACAAGGGGAACATAACTGATATAAAGCAATTTCAAGATAGTTTCTATATTAAGATATCAGTTGGAAATTCCTTCAATCTGAAAGGAAAAGCAGCACTAGAGCAAACCTTCATCTTCTGTAAAGTCTGTAAAAATTCTTGTAAAACAAGTAATCACTCAATATGTTTAATACTCCTAGTGGCTTTTTAATTGTGCTCATGTTCATGAAGCCTCCACACTGGATGAACTCCTGAGCGGCTTTTTATTTGGTTTCAT
Source organism: Acropternis orthonyx (assembly GCA_035583155.1). Classification (NCBI taxonomy): domain Eukaryota; kingdom Metazoa; phylum Chordata; class Aves; order Passeriformes; family Rhinocryptidae; genus Acropternis; species Acropternis orthonyx. The sequence goes on along the minus strand of JAWWEU010000001.1, from coordinate 10,031,409 downwards.
GGAGACAGTTCTTGTAACCCTATTTCAACTCATCTTTTAAAAGAATGCAAGAAGAGGCATTTGTGAGGGTGTGAGAAGTAAGGAGCTTTTTTTCCCTCAGTTCTGTAGTTCAAATAAATTAATATGTACCTGTTGTAATTGCTCAGCTGCATGGGCATTTCCTTTCACAGAACTATTTACTAAATAGTGCCTCTTTGTAGAGTTCCTGTGTAAATGATAAGTAGGCTAAAAATTACTTGGTTTTTTCTCTGTAACAAAATGCACTGCCAAATATACAAATATAGGTTGCAATGTTTTTTGCTCAGCTGATTAATAAAAGCTCTTTTAAAAATTTAATTATTCAGTTTCCTGTGAAATTGGGATTTGTTGTCCATAATTTATTATTTTAAGGCCTGTATCAAGGCAGATTTCAAATGGGAGGTGTGCGACATCAGTACAAATAACTGATGTTAGCTTCTCCTGTCTAAGAAAAAACACTGGCATAGTAAAGGTCATAGTGAACAATGAAGATCAGTTCTTTATTTCTTCTCTATATAGTTTTACCTTTATCTCATCCAGAAGAACCTTGCAAATCAGGTGGAATGGTACTTACATCAGAATCATATGGAAATGTCATATAATCTGAAAGTAACTTGCTGGCAAGACATAAACCTATTATCTGTGGCTATATACAGCTCCCTGATCACCTCATACAGGAGAGACATATGTCTTTTAGCTATAATCCTGTGTTTTCTGGTCATCATTATTTATTTTTAACTTTCTGTTGGGTTTATTGGCTTCTTTTTTTGATTGCCAGATACCAACTTTTTGCTTATTTTTGACCTCAAAACATGTCCAACATGTTCTTACCTTAGAATAATGTTGAGACTAAAATAAAAGAAATTCACATCTAAAGGTCAGAGCTACAATTCCATATTTAGGCTCAGACTGACTACATTTCTTTCAGGAACTACTTTGAAGTCTTAACCCAAAGGAATCCATTTAGTTTCTATGGTGTCCTTTGGCTTGAGTGCAGTTGTATTATGTTTCTTCCAAAATGTATTCATGTTTTCTGTACAAGGAAGATAATGAAATGAAAATCTGAAAGCCAATAAATCTAGTTAATTTAGCTTTCTTAATCAACAGCACTATTAATAAGGTTGTTGCTTAGACCATTATTGGCCACATCATCTCAGTCAAGGTGCTGGCTGTTAGTCTGGGCACTGCTTGCACAACTTGTCCACCAGTTTAGCCTCAAGCCCATGGTAAACTGAAAATCACTGGAATTCTGTTGGGATGAGGTCATTCACAATGAATATGTAATAGCTGTGGGATCAAAAGCACTAAATATGTACAACACTAGGGGTTGTCAGAGTTGATTGTATTCTGAAGATCACCTTCCTTCTTAGGTGTTTTATCACATATTTTGTTACTCTCTATATTTCTTCAACTGCATGGTACATAACTTTGTGATTTTCTTAAACTAGAAATTGCTGCTTCCAGCAGAGGAAACATTATCAGTCCTTCAAAAGTCTACTCTTTTCTTAATAGTGGTCTGACTACACTTCCTTGCAGTTCTGAAGATCCTTTTCAATCCATAGCTTTCAATGAAGAGGGTTTTTAACACCTTGCAAAAAACACCATTTTTCAGGTACCTGAGAGGACAACAGCTTCGCTTTCTGAATTTTCTGTGTCTGGAAATGGGATGGCTTGTTTGTAAAGGTTTGCATTTTTGGCTTGCTGATTTGTCATTCTTCTTGTTTTCTTTATTATAGTTTTCACTGGCTGAAGAGAAATATAAAAGCCTTTCCCAATGAGACTCAGTGTTCAGGGAAAATAGTCAAACCTGAGCAACTCCAAATGGAATTTTCTTGCTCCTGGATAATCTTTTATTTACCATGTCCTCTTAAACAATTAGTTTCAGAGTGAGAGTTTCTTTTTACTTAAATTATTTTAATAGTAGTCTATGTTATGGATGGCACTATAAAATGTGTTCAATAACAATCCCATAATATTTAATTAATGAATGAATTATCTGGTAAAGAGCTTTCCAGTGATGCCATTACTTCATTGCATGATGAACATAGAGCATCATTCTAGCAGGCTGGGCAACTATTAACAGCAAGCTTTGCTGTGCTCACTGACTTTTGACTATTAAGAATTCTAATTTAACTATAAGTAATAGTGTCAACACCTATATTGAGAAGGATCAAATTAGACTTTTATACTAAAATAAAAACCTCAGAACAGTTAATATAGTATACTCTTTAGTATAAATGTTCAGCAGGAATCGAACTGGCAACATTTTGATTCCATGATTAGAAATATCTTAATAGGATATAATTACTTTTATTAAGGAGCATGGAAACACTTTACATGTGTAAATCAAAACAAAACGAGCAGGAAATACTGGTGGTCCTTTACCACGCAAAAATGGCAGGCTACTGTTTTCAGCTAAGAGTGTTCTCACAGGTTAGGATGAGTGACAGTATCAGATTTGGTTACTCTTTTAAAATGAAATGGAATACATAATGATGCCACTTATTTCTTGGAATCAAGGTCAGCAGTGCAGGCTCAAGAGTTCTCATAGATTTCCTGTTTTGTGGCAAACAACTTTTAAGTTCACTTACGCATTCAGAGATGTGTGTTCATTTTAAAAAGTGGGGGTGAAAAGGAAAGGGAAAAAAGCCATGAAAATACCATATTGATTTTAGTGGCACACACCGTCCATCATAAACATCTAGCATCTAGATTCACATCTTAATACACTTAGTTACCTCTCTCTGTAGGACAGCCTTTCATTCAGGTTCTAGGCTGGCCTGCTTTTTATTTTGAAATGTCTGTCTTGAAGCAGGCAGAGGTAACAGTGACAAGATTGGCTTATGTATTTCTCTCTGTGCAGCACAACACACCTCCTGCTTGTAGAAAAATGTTTACTCCCAAATCTGCCTGATTCCTTCAGGTGAGCAACTCTGTGTTTGCCTTTTAAAGTGAACACTTTTGTGGGGTTTCATGTCTATTCACCTGCACAACCCTTATCTTGGGGAAGTGTGACCTACTCTTTACTCATATGCCCAGTTCCCTTCTGTTTGTTTTCTGTAAGAAGGGGACAGAATCAGTATAAAATATGTAGCTGTAATTTTTGAGCCCATGAGCAGAAGGTTCTTTGGATAGTGCCTGGCTGTCTTCCTGTGTTGCTCTTCAACAATTCATTTTTCCACCTAAAATGGTCAACCACCAAATTCAAGTATTTGTAGCCTGATTTTAAAATGTACTGAAGATTTACTTTTCCCTCTAGCTTCCATGAGAGCTTAAGAAGTTTTGAAAACTCAAACTCCAGATTGCCTAAACTGCACAGACAAAATTAATGCATGGGGCTGTGTTTTGTTTGTTTGGGTTTTGTAGTGGGGTTTTTTTGCCTGCCCAAAGTTACAAAAGGAGGTGATGTTAGGGTTGGTCGGTATTCAAATATTGTCTTAAGAAAGATCTCATAGCCTGAGATCCAGACATCTGGTCATCATTAACCATAGCTGTTCACACATGATATTTTATTTAGACTGAACCAACAGGCAGACAGTAATTTATATCCTGTAGTCAGTGGGAAAAACTCTGGTAGAATATATAAGCAATCATGAATAGAAATCTCTAGCAGGTTCAGCTCTGGGGTAAGGTACCTGAGGAGACATTTGAAAGAGGAAATCACACTTTGGTGATTTTCCTGGTTTACAATAAGGAGGCTCCACCTCAGCTCATCAGTTGAGAAGTGGTGCTAAAGTACTTTTGCCACAGAATGTTGGGCTGTATGTAAAGATTTTGCAATACAAATGTTGACCTTCCTTGCAGTTTTGTTTGCCGTTATTTTTTATGTCTATCCCTATAAAATTGTCTGTGGAAAAAACTTACAGCATTACCTCGTTCAATTTCAGTTGGCATTGTGAAATGCTAGATTAATAGCTGTCTGGCAGTCAAATACCCCAAGAGTTTGCCTGTGTACTTCCTTAATTTTGTCAAAGATTAAAATTTCATCACTTCCACTAGGGACATTGGGAATGCATTGAATTATTCTGTGGATTTTACTTTGAAAAGTTCCCGCAGCTGAATACATTTCAAACATTCATTTCTTGTACTTGGTATTTCAAAACTTTATGAATTCTCTTCCTGAACTCAGGTTAATAACTGATGAAAGATCACTAATTTAGCAGACCTCCACTTCAGAGATTCTATTTTAAACTTTAGCTCCTTGTATCCATACCTTTATAACTTTTCCTAGTCTTCAAGAGCTTTCTGAACTTGTACAAAGTTCAGGAAAGTCTCTGATACTGCTGCCTACTTGGGCAGAAGGATTAAACAGTGAGACTGATAAAGTGATCTTGTGAGATCAAAGAAGATGTGGGGTTTTAGGATGACATTGAAACTGAAAGAGTTTCACAATTCTGGAAAAAAGGGAAGGAGAAGAGAAAGGGGAAGATATCCCACTGTTATCTTTCAGCATGAAGAAAATTATGGAAGTATAAAAAGGCAGGTGGGGGAGCAAATTAAGGCGTTCTTGTTTTCAGTTCTAAGAAATGTCAGTGAAAGATGTAATGTCTCCACAAAGTTCTTCTCTACATAACCCATCTTTTTGCCTCTGTGCACACCTGAACAGCTGTAGGGTGCCAGGTGTGCAAACTGGCATGAGGTGACAGCCTTGTATAGAGGTTTTTGCTTTGCTTCCTTTCCAGAGAAGCAGTTCATGGCTTTCATGTTTTCAGCTAAGCACTGACGAAAGCCTTCGAAGTTTGTCCCCATAACCATTACAGATAGAAAAGACTCGAATACTTCAGATTCTGGTCAGTTTATCTATTTCAGTGACTTTGCCTGTAAACTGTGTCGTAATTTCATTAATAACTCAGCTTTTGGGGAGAATTCTGCTTGTGATTTATCATATTCTCCATGCAGACAAAATAACCATTGAAATCAATTTTGTTTCACTTCTCAATGTTTTCTGTGTTAGTCTGACAGTTGGATAAAATCTCATTTAGCTTGTGGACATACTGACTTTTCTTCAGCTGTGATACCCATAAGAAGCAATTCTCTCACCAAAGTGCATCTATGTGTGCACAGACACAGCAGAAGAATGGCAGATGCAGGCAGATGGAGTCAGAGGATCCCTTGCAGAATAAGCCACAGAAAAAAAGATCTTTCTGGATAGTGTACTCTGAAAACCTACCCCTAAAAACAAAGTAAAACATAAAACAAAAACAAACAAACAGAAAAAAGTCCACCTCAAAACAAAACAAGAAGCAAACAAACAAAGAAACAAAATCACAACAAAAAAACCCAACCTAAACAAACAAAAAACATATACAAAAAAAAAAAAAAGTGCAAAACCCAAGTCAGCTTTGGTGACATTTCTGTGTTTTTTGATGTTTTTGTAAAAGGAGATTTGTTTTGCAGAAACATGATTATTGTAACACATGTTGCCTTCCAACAGAAGCAGCAACAAGGAGAAAGCCACCAAATATTGATGAACAGCTCATATGAAAAGAACCAAAACATATTCATATTACAGGCCTTTTTTTTCTGTGCTACTGGCCACTTTTTATTTTCATTTTGAGCTTTTAGCTCATTCAGTGTCAAAAAATAACACATTTTTAGTTAAAGAAGCCAATACACTTGATGATAAAGATGACATTAAGGAATCCAGCTGAAGAGCTCGATTTTAGTTTGAGCACAAGGGTTTTCCCCAGAATAGATACTATTAATGTGAGGTTTTTCAAAATAAAAACAAAATCTGATTAAAAAAATATATTATGGAGTTGTAGTTTACCTATAAAGAAACACGTAAGATCTCCACCAAACTTGGTGATATGCTGAAAAAATAAAGTTAAACTTAACTTAATTTTGGAAGAGTTTTCTTCTAATCTGTATTCAAACTCAGTACACGACTGTCAAAGACCTTTATGTCTTTATCCTGTATTTTCATTCCTCATCCAAGCATGAATTTTTACAAGATTAATCTGCGGTATAAAGAACACACAAACTCATTTTTTCAAGTAGCAGGGAAAATAGGTAAGCCATGGTACTCCAGCAGAAACTATTAACATGCAGCATCCTTAACACTAATTAGCTTTAAGGTAATTGAGATCAGTTAACGTCTCACTGGGACAAGAACCTTATTTTTTTTAAGTCTACCATCAAAACTTCTATCTGCACTGAGAACTCCATGAATTGAATGGGATTCCGTCTTGCTTTCTGCAGGCTGCTGGACATATTCTTCGTAATTTTAAATTTAAAACGCTCTGGGACAATCTCGTGAAAGTAAAGCATTTCTTTGGCTGCACAAAGGAGTAACAAAGCTGTTACCCCTTTCTGGTCAATTATATCGATTGTGATTCTGACATTTTCAAATGTATTTCTCCATTTACTCCAATTATACTAAGCAGATTGTTAAGAAGATTGTCTTGGACTTTGAAAGACGTGCTATGAGCCAGCTCACTTATAGTTGTGTCAAAGTTAATTAATTTTTCTAAATCTAAAATGACCAGGGATGTATTCTGCTTTCTGTTTTGAATTAAAATCACTTTTTCACTGCTGTGTTATTCCTAGTTTGTATTGATTTTAGGTTCAAAGAGCATTAACTTCAATCCTAAATTTTCTTTTAACCTGTAAAGAACATGGAGGCATCACAAGCTCTGCTTAGAAATTTCCCCAAGGGGCTCATCCAAAGCTTAACAAAACATTTTCAGTAACTTAATTTCACTTTATGTCTTTGAAGAACTTTCTCTTTTATGCATCAGGTTCAATTTTTTTGGGAACACTTTTATTAAAATGCAAAATATCCCAAACTAAGAGTAGTCTTCTTTTAGCTGGGATTATTTAAATATTTGCAAATGCTCCAAAGCAACAACAACAACAACAACCAAACACAAAAAAACCAAAGTAGATATTTAGTAGATATTTAAGGGTAATTTTCATTTAAAAAAAAGAAAAAATAAATCTGTTGTGGGTTAGCCTTCACTGACTACCAAAATCCCACCCTGCTGCTTGGTTATGCACCTCTCTCAGCATGATAGGAGAAGAAAATAGGAAAAACAAGAACATGAATATTCCCATGTTCAGATAAGGACAGAGACATCACTTATCAGTTGCCTTTGTGAACAGATTTAAACTGGGAAAAATTAAAACAGCACTTCTCCTCCTCCTTTTCCCAGGGTCAACTTCACACTTTCTCTCCAGACTGCACCACCTGAGCAGTGCAGGGCAGCTCAGGGGGTCACAGTCCACACTCAGCAGTTTCTGTCTGTAACTCCCTCCTTCTCACATCTTCCCTCTGCTCCAGCATGGCCTCTCCATAGTGGCAGCTCCTTTGGGAATGGCCATATGCTATGACGTGGAATTCTGCACGAGCTGAAGTGGATGCCCCCCTTCTCCTGCTTCTTCCTCCACTAACTCTGACTCTCCTGCTTCTCACTGTTGGTTTTTTTGGTTGTTTTTTTTTTTTGGGGGGGGGGGGGGGGGGGGGTGGGTTGGTTGGGTGGGTGGTTGGTTGGTTGGTTGG
>JAWWEU010000001.1:10010298-10023790 GCA_035583155.1 Acropternis orthonyx | reverse complement strand
TGGTTGGTTGGTTGGTTGGTTGGTTGGTTGGTTGGTTGGTTGGTTGGTTGGTTGGTTGGTTGGTTGGTTGGTTGGTTTTCCTCTCCATTTAGCACCTTCAGCCTCTGCTTTTATATGTGGCTGCAGGGCTCAGCCATGCCCTGCAGTGGGTCAGATGGAGTCAACTGGAACCAGCTGTGTCTGGCATGGAGCAGACCCAACCACTCTTCACAGAGACCAATCCTTGACACCTGCACCCAATACAAATTCAAACAAAATAATTAAAGTTTACCTTTGGGCCAGTTCTTCAAAATTTGGCTTCTATGGGGTTTTTTTGGCACCTGCAGTTAATTTTGGCCAATGGGATCTGTAGCTGAAGTGGCATGGAGGAGCCGTGGCAGTCAGCCTTCTAGCTTGCAGCAGGAGCGTGCTTTTTAGGAAGCAGAGTTAGAGATCACCCCAGTTTACTGTGCTGTGGCTCACACTGTGGCACAGACTCAGAGTACACAAACCAGGTTCCTTGCAGCAGCACCCCACCCACAAGAGAGGCCTCAGGGTACCCCTTAGCCGAGACAACCTCAGGCACAGACATGGGCAGGGCACAGACATGGGGATGTCTGTCCACACCACCTGCTTTGCTGCCTGCCACACTGCACCCCTTGGCAGTGCCAAAAATGTTTATATTTGGTCTGGGATCTGTCACACTCCTCAAAATATTCTGACCAGTGTGATATGATGCCTGCTTGGTGGACTAGATGCAACAAGATTGAGAGTATCAATCTAAACCCAAGTGAGACAGAAGCCATGTGACCAAAAAAGACAAAAAATACAAGTAGGTTTGACACAGTAATTACCCTATGATAGCTCTTCTTAGGTACTGTGTACTTAGGCACACTGATGATGGCAATGTAGGGAAATTTGCCTTTCTGATACTGTTTTCTGAACAAAATTCCCCACAGCTGTCAATCAGGTCATTTTATCCTCACACTAAATTAGCACCATTTATTTTAACAATGTCTTTTGTACAATGCTGAAAGGTGAACAATATTTTAATTCAACATTGAGAATATTCTGGTGTGTTAAAAGTTCCTATATTTGTGTCGTCTTTATTTCTTAGCTAAAAGCCTTAGACACATGAACTTCACTTTCTCAGCCTGGTCCTGGTTTGTACACCATAGCCTAACAAGCTATTTTTATCCATTTTACTTTATAATTATAAGTGAATAATATTTTCACTTTTTTCATTGTTATATAGATTTCATTTCATTTTACTGTGTAGCTGTAAGATGTTGCTGCTTTATATAACATCTGTCATATTTGGAAATTTTGTTCTATTAAAACAGCAAATGCCTTTTAAAATCACTCTTGTGCTTCTCCTGCACTGTCAAAAAAATGCTGTAGGATTGAGCGATGTATGGGACCTTGCATAGACTTGTTAGTACTACAGGCAGTTTTGCGAAGGAGCTATGACAACATAAAGCCAAGTATTTCAAAGGGAGTTCTCAGGCAAATGACTTTTCTTGCCAAAAGAGGAGCTACAAAATGCAGTGTGCTAAAGCAGGGTATGCCAGGAATTGGTCACTGAGTTCAATGAGGATTTTAAATTCCAATCCATCATGAAGGTTTAAATATTCTCATGGAAAGACAGAAGGCTTGAATTTCCACTCCTATTTCAAAGACCTGTTTTATCTAATAATAGTCATAGTTACTGCTTCAGGCAAAGACTGTACCCTATGATTCATTTTTCAGTACCCTGATCCCTTGTCTGAAGACTCATGCTCCTCAAGAAGCAATGAGAAGCTCTTTCAAGAAGCAGTATTATGCTCATTGATCTCCTCCTGCTTGTCCCACATTAAATGAGCTGTGTTTGACACAAAACCATGAAAGGTGGCAAAACTTCCATGTTATGTATTAGGCCCTCTCATACTTGCCTATAATCTACCATGAAGGATATTCTGAAAAGTATTGGTCTTGTGGGTTTCAGACATGGAAATGCAACAGAGGCTTCCTGACTCTTTCAGTTTAGAAAGGCACAGCTTTGGGAAAACAGAATCAGAAAGTAAACACTTGCATTATTAGATTTATGATAGATTGTAACCTTAGATGTAATTTTTTATTTATTATTTTGAAATATTTCAGGTTTGTTCAAATCTATTATTTTCTTTCTTGTATTACTATCAGATGATCTGGTCTCATAAAACAAGCTGAACTACTACAATGAGATTTGCACACAATATGTTTAGTCAACTGTTAATTCTCCTGTGCCTGCCATGTTCTTGCCAAGCCATCCAAATGCATAGATGGTGTTTATGAGCTTGAAACTCCCTCAATGCCTGAGCTTTCACCATCTTCATACACAGATACAGACACCTTTGTCTCACTGAAGCTACTTGTTGAGCCCAGACCTCCTTTCAGAGACAGAATCTAGCAGCTGGATCTGTGTTTCCTGAGGATTCCCACAGGAACACTTGGCACTGGCTGTAAGTTGGACCGCCCTGGACCCTATAACCTATTGGTTACTGTATTGTGCAACCTCCATTTCCTGAAGTGCCTGAACTCTTCATTAAATCTCATCTTAACCACTCTGTCCTCAATTCAGCTTTCCATAATGGCATGGGAGACAGGCCTGTAAGATTAAAAAACTTTTGTAAGTCCCAGAGGTATCAAATAAACCTGAAAGCTATTTAAATTTGTAACACAAGAAGACTCTTCTGTCTGGTGTCTTGATTAGAAAAAATAATGTATAGGGAAATTTTCACTTGTGGTTTTTTTTTTTTTTTTTTTTTTTTTTCAGCGAACACTCAGATTTCATCCCATACCACTTTATCCACCCTTTACTGAAACTTTTCATCAGACATATAAACAAGACAATGTAAGGCCTCTCTTTAAAAAAATGAAAGAAAGGAGTGAGCCTTTGCTAGTGAGCAAACCTATTCAATCAGCTTCTGTTTAGAAGCAATTTTCAACATTAGCAACTGGATACCACCCGTTAGCATGACTTAGCACAGCTGTGAAATGCTGCCAAGCTTGTGTAATACAATTATTACGTGGCTGCATTGCATAAAATAAACCAGGGCTGCCACTGTAAGCTCTCATTTGTAACGATTCTGTTTTTAAAAGCTGATGAAGACCATCAGGCAATTCTGTGGTAAAAGGTAGATCTGGGAAAGCTCAAAGAGTCCCACGAGGACAAATAAAAAGTTGCAGTACAAGACATCTTATCAAATTTATAGCCTGCCGCATTTCTATGTTGGTTCTTGCTTTCCTAGAGAGAAATGACAAAATATTCCTTTCTCTGCAATTAAATAAACATGAATTCTCAATATTTGCAATGTCAGGAATCAAGCTGCAGAAACTTGTTGTAGTGCTTTACTGACTGCTCTGATAAAAATAATGCACAAAGTTTGATTCAAATAAGATAAACTTTCTACTAGCCTAATCCCCTAAGCAAGGAGGAAAAAACCAGAGATGATATCTTTTAAATTACTGTGGGTTTGTTTGTGTTTTTTTTCCTACAAAAGCAAGAAAATCATTGACTGTATGTGTAAACAGACAATTCAGAACAAACCCACCTTTAAATAAAGACCTGTGAATCCCACCAGGACCTCAGAAAAGATCCTTAGACTACTGAATTGTGATAATCCACAAGATCTTTACAATGCATGTGCTTCCAAAGTCTCAGACAAGGACTCAGCATGCAATTCTAACATTTAAATATGTAAACTTATTTCCCCCACATTAATGTAATAATAACCTGTTAACTTATTTAAGGTTTTATGCTTTGTGGCTATATTTTGGAAACTTTGTTTAGGGCCAGTCCCTGCTGCTGCAAAGAAATTTTAATTTGTAGCCCGCTAAGTGGAGTTTTAAGTGAAGCTTTGTTCCCCCTCTCATTACGTTTTAAGTCTTTCCATGCAGACCTTGTGTCTTTCACCATTCACTTAACTACCAAATATCATTTGCAATGACAGATGCACTAATAAAAAAAGTTCATTCAGTATGTTCTATGCAGCCAAGTCACAACATTTCACTTTGTTTTTTGCTTTTTTCCTCTTTTTTTAAAATCCCTACTAAATAACACTTAGCTAAAATCCATATCATTTTATTCTGTGATATTATCCCTCATTAGTAGGGTATTTAAAGCACTTTTATTTCAAAACAGCATTTTATTTCACTGAAACCTTTCACTTTACAGGAGAAGTTCTTCACAGCATACTATTTGCACTACCCTCATATGTTAAGAGGCAGAGATGTGAGGAACCAGTCACCTTATGTTGAAGTGTCACATCCTGCAACTTATATTTTACTATTAACTAGTTACACTGGGTTTCTACCCCCACTGTAGGATGAGCAGCATCATTTCTGCTGATGTTAAGCCTTACAAATTCTTAGATGACCCACTTAATTTTAAGGATACTGTACAGAGAACTCCAGAGGTCAAAAACTGGATAGTTTCTTTGTTAGACCCAGAATATTTCTGGAGCACTGCTATATTCTTTCCTAAAAATACCACACAACTTTTAGGTGAAAAGCAAAAGTACAGGCTGTGGAGCTCTTTCTACAGTCAGTTTGTCAAAAAGGCTCCGTGTACTTTGTGCAAACCCATTTTATTGGGCAGATGTGATCTCATAGTTGGCTGTCACCAGAAAGTAGAAAAGTCCTTTTCCACCACACCCTGAGGCTATAGGGTCATGCCCATCAACTTTTACCACTTGTGGACCACTGTGTGAGTCACTTTAACTCACTAAACGATGGGAACAAGAGTGGATTTATTTCTGCAGGATTAGTGAGCTCAAACTAGGAATGAAGCACAGCAACCTGGGCAAGGACAGAGATTATTCAATGTCTTTATTTGATAGGTGAAAGGAAAAACTGCTTCAAACAAGCTCAGATCAGCCCAGAATCTCTCACAATTTTTTGTGAAAGATTGAGGTGCTAATTTTCTCCTTAATCAGCTCAAACCCCCTCCAAAATGACAAAAAAACCTACAATGAGGATTTTGGGCTTTAATTCTTTGTAAGGGCTCCTGAAGCACAAACTCTGTCATGTGTTTAGACAGAATGAAAATGAGATGCAGGAAAAGGGGAGGTTACCATGGAATTATATATACTGTCTCATCACCATCACCTGGTTGCACTTATTTTCCCATTTGAAGTCCATGTTGTATAAGTTCTGTAAGGGTCAATTACTGTGATCATTGCTCTGTTTTAATTAGCTTTGGTTTACATATTTGCATTTTTGTGAAAGTTTACTATAATTATTTCCTGCAATCTGGCAACTTCTCACCACCCCAGCTGCACGGAGTTATTGAAGAGTCAAACTTGACAGAAAACCTGGCAGTTAGTTTTGTCTATACGGTATCCTAAGTCGCTATAGAAATGGGAAGAATCTGGCCCTTAATATTAAACCAAAAAAAAACCCCCATGAGAATGGTATGAGCCCAAGGAACTGTGTTGTTTCAATGATCCCTAAAAGCTAGAATGGTCCAAAGAAAGGACCAAGGGCAGCCAGGTGCCTATTAAAACATGTCAGGAAATACTGGTGGAAGGTGTTGAGTCACAAGCTTTGATGGCTTCATATCTGGTAGTTGCAATAGTGGAGAAAAATCAGCTGTCCTTTAGAACTAGACTTCTTTGGCCATAGAGTAAACGTGATGCAGCTAAATCTCAGGAGAAACAAACTTTAGAAACTGTTGCTGCAAGCTCCAGGTTTACTGGAATAAACCTCTGAAATTCTGATCCATGAAAGTTTGATTAGAAGATACAATCATTGCTATTTCATTTCTAATATACCTTTTATTACTCTCCAAATTTTGATTCATGAAACACATTCTGTCCTTATACATTTCACTGGCTTTGTGCTTATCAAAATAAAATAATGGGGGGCTATGTTGCATATATACTGCAGTTCAAGGGAAACCAAAATTTTAACTGAATACTGAAAATTTGAACTCTCAGAACAATCTGGTCACAGAATTTTGAAGAAAGATCTTTGTGTATTGTGCATATATTCTACTTACTGACTGTGCAGAGTTAAATTTAGTTACACAAAATCTATTTAAGTACATATTAGTTATAGGGGAAGATCTACACATTTTGCCATTGTTAAAGTTATATTTGACTTAAATTTTGTTTTGGCAAACAACAGAGTAAGTGGATCAGCTTTCAAACTGCTTTCCAAGGTGACAAGCTGAGGGACATTCTTTACCCTAGTAATCTCTTTCTTTACATCCCTGGACACAACCTACTTTTAAAAAATTATGGTAGTGGTCTACTGTAGATCTTTAATAGACCCTATCATAGACCAAGGTACAACTTTGATTTTTCCATTTGCTTTCAGGCTGTTTGGTTATTTGAATAGACTTTAGAAAATGCACCATTTCCATGTCTAGCATTACTTATATGGTGATTTTAATGTACACTTATTACTTGGGAGACTTCCTGAACTCTGATGATTTATAACTGCTGTGAACTCAACCTTGAGAAATTTTATTTCAAAGTACAAGTTTGGAGTAATGATCACATAGGCAAATACAAGTAGTTAACAGAAATCAAAAAGCCAAACACTGGTTTCACCTGTAAATCTGCCAGCTCTGAAAACACACTTTGAGATCTATGTATTTATCATGGATTTACTGCTTTTTCCATGGCTAGCCTGATGCAAAGATTTAGGATTGGGATTTCTTAGAGTTTATGTGTTTTATCACTTGCCATACAATGAATTTTAGGCATTACTTCATAAAGATTTGGGAGAAAAAATCAGAACAGCTATATCAAGACTCTATTTAAAAATAAAGCTGTCTGTAAATGCTCTATATAAATAGATTGAGAGCGAAACAATAGCATAACTGTGGAAAGAATGGTATCCACAACTAATTCTTTAATATCCCTTGGTAATACAGATTTTTTTGTCGTTAGGATAATTTAAGGGAATAAAATAAAAATTTATCTATTCAACAAAAGAGTATCAGACTTGATAACTCATCCTCTTGTAATACATACTAAATTGCGTGTGCAAATGTTTTCATACAAAAGTATCAGAAACCAAATTAAAAAAAAATTAATTCTAGATCAATATAGATTATATTTGAAGATATGATTTAACAGATTAGAAATGCAGTTAAAACAGTTGCAGAGCAAATAATAAATTCATGAGAACAAAGCCCAGTCTCCACTGAAAGGGGAAGTGATATATGATATAGATAGAGATTTGGAACTTAAAATCTTGTATCAAAAACTAAGCAGGCCTTGGAGCTGTCAGTGTTTGGGTAGCAGAGCTCTAAGAAAAGCCTCTTTGCTGCAGGAAGTTTGAACCAGTGACCCTGAGAGTCAGTGCTGGAACAATGTTGTACCACTGGATTAGGAAGGATGCCATGGAGCTGTGATTTGTCAGCATTCAGAGATATTATTGAATATACCATAGATTTGTGTGTGGGGTTTACTTTTTCTTCAGCAGCCAAGTGTGTTAATTCTGGTTCCCTTCATAATTTCAAATAGCTAGTTACATTGAAGGCTATACCAAGTAAAAGGTGTGTCTTGTTTCAAATTGGGAAGTTGGATCAAGTTTAGGCAAACTTAGGCACTCCTTTAAGAAACTTTTGCTTACCTTTTCTGCATAAGGCAAAGCACAGATGTTCTAAAGCTATGAGGTTTTTTAGAAAGGGAAAATATATTATTTGAAAAACACTAGCGTTCTCATCATTTGGAATTGGAAATTAGTTTGGGTGGCCTTTGTCAAAGATTTGCCTTACCTGTAAAAGTCTGTTCAGACTTGTTACCTATTCGGTAAATCACAGTTTGTGGATGCTTGGCAGTGATTTGTGAAATGTTTTAACAGCTATATATTCCCAAAGGATACCATCTACACTGGCAATGCTCCATCCAGGGATAAGAATGACTTTCCTTACAATTGTCTTCTAAGATGCTTCAGGTCATGGCAAGTTGAACAGATGCCCAAAATCTGAGAGTCTGTTTTGCTCATTGACAACCTCATAAGGACTTCAGGGGGATGCAGTAAGAAACCTCCCAGATCCAAATACACAGGAGGTGTAGTCTAGCAATAGTATGAGAGGAAGGATCCCAGGGTCACACAAGGAGAGACAGAGACTGGAAAGGCAGCCTAGAGTGGAAAGGACTGTGGTTCTTAGGATGCAACAGGAGAAGAATGTGGGCTTATAAGGTTACTGATGGTGGTACAAGTCTGGGAGAGGAGGACAGCGAGTTGTGATAAAGGTCTCAAACGAAAAGTCTGAGACTGGAGGCTACAAAGCATGTGCCGAAGAGGAGAGCAAGAGAGAAAGTGAATGAGAAAGCAGAGATGGAAACTGCATATGACATGAAACAAGCTTATTGTGTGACCTCAAGGTCATGTAGCTTCCACACACTGAATCAGTTTCTGCAGTTTTAATGAAGTCAATACTGGAGGGGGAAACCACAAGCACCAAATCTAATCTTAGCCTCCTTGTTTCTGAGCCTGGCATTCTAATCCCATTGGGATATCTGCCCTATCATTTAGACAGATCTGCCTTTCTTCCCCCAGGACCTCCTCTCAGAGGTTAACCTACCCCTTTCCTGGCCTTGAATGATTCATCCTCCCCAGGAACTTTTCTACTTTTTGTCCATAAATCTCCCACCAGATGTGACTCCTAGTCAGATGTTTCATCTTTTCACAATATTCACACTCATTGTCTGTGAAGACACCTCTGACACTGGTGCAGGCAACACTTGAACATCCCCACACCTCCTGACAGCCTTATATTCAAACTAGTCTATTTTGCTGTGGACAGAGAACTCAAAAAGACCTCCACAACTATCAGGAAGGGACCACATGCATCCAAATTCTTCTAAAAGACAATACAAAAAAAATGTTCTTTTAAAGGCAGAAGGAGGGACTTATTAGTTGCTTATTTAGACAGTCTACTTAAAGCAACGTACAGAATTTAAACATACAATTCCTACTGACTCTAAATTCTGATTCAGGTAGCATACCCCCTTTAGAAAGACAGACAGACGAACAAAACAATGGTAAATATTTATTTTTTTCTTTCTGTTTTATTTTTTATTCTCATGTCTGAGGAGAAAGGAAAACACACAGAGAAAGAGGCAAAAATTCTACACATGCTATGGCTGGTTAGGCAAGAATTATAAATAGTAAGACATAGAAATTGGAATTCCATCCTCACTTTTGAGCATAATTGTGAGCAAGCCCACTGGCTTCTCTATGCCTCTTTTCCTCCAGCAGTATTGTTGACTTTCTTCACTTAGCTGTGTGGAAAGCAGTGACATATTTTGGGGGTGTGTTTGGAGGCATTTGTAAGAATATACCTTGCATACGGCTGAAACAAAACTCACACTGAGCCTGTGGTGCCATCCTCTCCCTGCTTCTGTTGCCTGAGACTTGAGAAATATCTTAGCAGCAAACTTTGAAAACATTTACAGCAACTACATGGCAGTGAATAAAAAATCACTTCTGATAATCTTGCTGAAGAGGTGAGGACTGATGGCATGGGAAAAAAATAAAATAAAAAAAAGATGACTGCAGGAGCTACTCTACTTGGCAAATGGGTACCCTTCAATCAAAATGTGTTTCATTCTGTCCCACCAAATGCCAGATAACAGACTGAGAAGTACAAGTTAAGCCTAGAAAATGGAGTAGGTTGCCTTGGAAAGCAGTGACTCCAAAAGGAATTTGGGGGTCATGGTGGATATATGACTCCAAAAGGATTTTTGTAGTAGTGTGGGAAAAGGGTTAATGCCATCCATGGGTGTATAAATACAAAAGTAGAGGGAGGTGGGCTTACTCCTGTGTGATGGTTATTGCAATACCCTATGCTGTTCTGGTCTTCATATTTTTAAAGGATGTTGGTGAGGGTGTTAAAAACAGCCATAAAAAGTATTTAATGGCTGGAGACTTAACGTGAAAAATTTAAAGCACTCATTTTGTTAAACTTATCAAAGGAGGATTGAAAGGTGATTTGATAATGGTTTATAACCATATGCATAGGGAAAAAACACCAGGGAACAAAGGATTCTTTAATGTACTGGGGGGGGAAAGAAGTCTAGAAAGAACTGATTACTGAAAGCTGGAACTGAAAATTAAAATTAAAAATTTTGGTATATATTTTTAGCTGTAAAGGTAAAAATTAATGAAAATTAGCTGTGAAAATGTTGGACCCTCCACCTCTTGCTGATTTTATCTCAAGAATGGAGTCTCCTTCAGAAGCTGGTTGTAACAGAAGAAAATATCTTTAATTATGTTAATGTAAGGATAAAATTAGAAAAAAAATAATAAGGCCATGATCAACTTCCAGTATTTTAGTTTTTGGTGTTTTTTTCTTTTCTTTTTTTTTTTTTTTTTTTAAATTATCTGTAGTAAATGGTAGATTCAGGATTATAGGCCTCCAGTGAGTGGAAGTGGAACTCTGCAGAGGGTATATGGTTAACATCCAAATCAACGGGCTACAAACTTGAACTTAACTCTGCAGGCAAAAGTGGGTAAGACAATGATTTGTACAGATAGAGGTTGAATGATTAGGCAAAGATAATGAACACAGAATAGATATCAGCAAAAGTTTGCCACCACATTTATAGGACTTGTCATAATACATACAGCAATAAACAACTCCTTCCCCAACATTTATTTGGAAGGAATTTGATCCCAGCTGTCCAAAAAGCAAGAGGCAAAATGATACTTAGGCTGAGCATTCCTTTCTGGAGTTCATGAAGTGAAAGGACACTAAGCAAAACATTTCACAAAAGAAAACTCCCTAGTATTTGAAAATAATTCCAAGGGTTTTGGTCGGAGTTTGAGTTTTACTTGTTGGTTTGCTTGTTTTCAACCTTCCTCTTTTTTCCTTCTTTCCTCCCACATTTTTCTGGGTATTTCTCCATGTCCCACACAAGGAAACCAGGGTGGAATAGCTCTCTGGCAGCTTCTGCTCTTGTTACAGCTCCCACCCCCCAGGCTGTCTGTGTTGTCTGACCACACTTCACCTCTCTGTTGAGACAGGAGGAGACCCTGATCCTTGTTATTCTCCTTTAAGAACCAGCAAATAATTCATAATGAATTGCTGATTTGGTTAATTTCACTCCCTCCTCCCTCTTTGTGAGTTATTTATGATTCTCATAAATACACTTGCCGAGTATTTCCTATTAACAATTCCAGTCTGCATCTCATTTCAGAGCACTTCACTGCAAGTCTGCAATGTGTGACATTTGAGCTGTGTTATCTAGTTTAAAGTAAGGATTTCTGGTATCCTTTTTACATCAGATGACTGAATTCCTGGAGTTCGCGTTTCTTAACAGCTTAGGATAGTCTATCAAAGAAAAGCAAGACTCCTCCTGTCACACACACTGTGATCTTTGACAACTATTGTCACCTTTCTCTGCCCTAGGTGTAAATTGGAGACAACACTTTCCTACTCACCTTTCAAGTATGTATTTCTGTAATAAAATATTGTCCTCTTTGTAGGTAGTGAGTTAAATGAAGTTTTTACTGCTCTGGAAAATGATACCAACTCTCTTCTCTGTATTTTTTTTTTCCATTCCTCCACATATTTCTGATGTTTCCTTGCATCTCCAGGTTCTTTCTCACCTGGTGCTGGAGGAGGTGCTGCCTCCTTGCCTATTTCTTCACTGTAGTCATGATGGCTTTCCAGTGCATGAAAACTACACAAGCAACAAGCAGGGTTAGACTGTAAAAAAACTACATATTCCTCCACCAAGGAACAGAATATATCAGTGGTTTCTGAACCTTGGCCCAGACTTTACTATGTGAGCGGCTCTGTGTAGTGACTACAGTGTCACTAATCATGTACCACTGAAACTCAGGGCAGCTGAGAGCCTAAGGAACTAGAGCTGTAGTAGCTCCTCTCATGAAACCGGTAAATAGACAACCCATTCTTCAGCCTGCAAGGAAAATGTGGGCCTGGGCAAAAAGCACAGGAAGATTTATTCTCATATGTTTGTTCTTCAGAGTCATTGCAGTAATCACATGGCCCATTCCTGCCATAATTTGTGTTTTGTAAGTGCAAGTTGTGCTTGATGGTTTCTGTCCTACAGTTCATGTTTTTCTTCTTAAACATCACCTGCTAACTAGGTGGAGGGAGGGAAGACAAATATGTGCCAGACTCAAGGTGATATATACGATCTGTGTATATGTGGAAAAGAACAAGAAAATTAATTTCTATTTCATTGGTGCTAAACATCTAGGCAATAAGTACAAAGAACTGGAACTTCTCCTTATGGAGAGGTAATCTGGTCTAACTTGTTATGCTGAAAGCCAGAGAGAGGGGTTGCATGATAATGTGGAAAAAAAAAAAAAAATTCACTGGCCACAGTGTTTTGATGAAGGACAAGGCAGAGATTATGCTCTTTGTTAACAAACACTGCTATCTCTCATTCAGAAATGGAAGGGCATGTACATATGTAAAACAGTGCACAGTTTTACAAGATGAGGGGTGGCTGCTTGTTACAGATCAAAATTAAACTAGCAAAGAGAATGAGCTGCACTTCCAGCAGTTGTCTGAACAGAACCAAATGTCACAAATGAAACTGCAGTAGGGTGAGCATGAATAGTTACTTCAGATACTTTAAGATACTTTCCTTACATAAAATTATTGCATGAAGTTTAACTCACTTCCTGTTCATCACGTCAGTGGACAATGCTGAATTGATCCTTCCACTGAAATTACAGCAGTTGCCCAAACTCTGCTCAGTCACAGCCTCAAAACATTCAATAAACATGAACAGAAGTCTTTTTTTTTACATTCATACTTAAATCTAACAACTGAACTATTCAAGTCTTAAGATTGCTATATACAAGGATAGGCAGGACAAAGAAAGAAGGAAACCTCAGTAAGGAAGAGATGTTTGGCAGTAGTCAGAATGTCAGCTCGAGCTCATAGCATGTTGTGGTTAAATGAGATGCCTTGAAAACTCAGAGCACTTAAAT
Source organism: Acropternis orthonyx (assembly GCA_035583155.1). Classification (NCBI taxonomy): domain Eukaryota; kingdom Metazoa; phylum Chordata; class Aves; order Passeriformes; family Rhinocryptidae; genus Acropternis; species Acropternis orthonyx. The sequence goes on along the minus strand of JAWWEU010000001.1, from coordinate 10,010,860 downwards.
AAGGCTGTGGGAGAGTAGTACAGTAGCAAACTTGATGTCTGACATAATTGAGTTTGCAGCTGCTCAGAGTAGCATGTATGTCCCCTTTGCTAGTAGTGACCATTAGATATATGTGACAGGTTATTCACCTTTGAAAATGTGACACAGAATTGGAGGTTTAAGATGTACAGCCATTTCATTCAGTTAAGTGAACACTCTTTCATATAAAAGCTGTACACTGTGGCCTTAGAAACAGAATTCATAACCATGATCCCTTTCACTTCCTGACTCTCCAGACAAAGCAGTAGAAAGTCTTCTCTCAAAGCAGATTTTAGTTTTAGTAGCTTCTCTGCAAGGGATGGACCTACCGTAAAGGATACTTGTATTCAAATGACAATTTAACCATTTCTCACTCTTCATATATTTATTAAAGGCACTATTTGCAGCATAAATTATAAGTAAGTTATAAGGACCTTCTTCTACCTAAGGTGATTTATTTTTCTGTACTGGTTTAAGGTAAACTGGCAGGAGAAATGAAACCAACTCACAAAAAGATTACAAGTCAGAATTACAATTTAATAAA
>JAWWEU010000001.1:9983961-10010198 GCA_035583155.1 Acropternis orthonyx | reverse complement strand
AGGCTCTGGGAAGCTGCTGCAAATGATCCATTGTTAGCTGTTCATGAGAAAATACATAGAGGGTGTAGAATACACAGCCTTAGCCACACCCACATAGCGACAAACTGGTCCTGGTCACTATAACCAGGATATTTTCATAACTTTTTATACAAACTTTTAACTTTTTTCTAGTAGTTCAGCTAATAAGATACATATTATTGCATTAATAAATAAAGTGTTATTATATTATTAGTGTTATCCTCTCTGGAAGTTTTGTGTATTAATAAGTATTTTGGCATAAATTGCAGGATATGGGAAGTATCACAGAGCTGTTTCCAGTGAAGAGAAAATCTACTAAAATGAATAGTCATTCCAAATGTATGTTTTGAACACATTCAGTAGAAGCATATGAGATTTTAGCTGCTAAAATAACCTAAGCCTAATATCAATGCACTGAAATAACTTTTGGAGGATTCTCTCATTTGTTACCTCTATCCCTTTGTTTCCTACAGGACTAGTACAAATGAACCTAAAACTAAATGTCTGAAAGATGCTTTAGTGAAATATTTTTCTCCCCGCTAAATCATTGAAAAATTGGGAAAAAAAAACTTCACTAAGGTTTAAGGATGAAACATTTAAAGTTTAGAAAATAAAAATATAAATCACCTGCAAAAATTTCAGGTATGTTGGCATAAATTATATGACACGATCTAAATTGCACAATCACATTTTTTTTTTTTTTCTGAGTTCTGTTTGCTACAGTGTTGACATAATCAGATCTCTTTTATCATTATTGCCCAAAACATATGTATAGGATTTATTTACTGCACTCTGGCCAATCCTTCCCTGAAATCAAAAATGCTAATTGCTCTGTGCATTTTTCTAGTCTAATTTTTACTACAGCATCTTAGTGCTTCATAAACCATACCATAAAACATCTTTGCAGCTGGAAATAGCATCAGGATTCAGATTAAATTAAGATTAAGATTAAAAGTATTCTTTCATTTTATAATAGCCAAATTATCCCTTATTCTTCAGATGGTGGTGTGTTATTTACAAAATCATTTGCTCCACACATAGATATGCCTGAGTCTTCTCAGTACTATCAGTGGTGCTTATATACTTCTGCTCTGTCACCTCCCAGAATTAATGTCTCCATGTCAGATTTAGGTCAGTTTAATGCTACCGAGAAATAGTTGTACTCTCACACTGCTCAGAAAATGAAGTCATATGCAAATGAATGGGAATCAGATTGCAGTGAAACTCCTCAGACACAATTTATTAGTCTCCAGCACATCAATCAATGGCTGTGCATAAAAGATACATATCAGACTAATCCTGCATCTTTCATAATGCATAAAATTTACAGTACCTATAATGTTCTTATGCATAAACTTAAATGTGAATTGCGAATGTTTGCAATTATCTAGAAAATGGCCTGCTCTTATAATTATTAAAGCAAATGTATAAACCCTGGATGACAGAAAACACAGTTCTACTGCTATTAGGAGACAATTTAATGTATGAAATCACATTAGCATGCTGAAAAGATGGCTTTCAATCATTCACATGAACATTACAAACCTGTTCTGTGGAACTTCAAGAAGAGGATGGGTGATTTTTCAGAATAAACCTTTAGAAGTACATTACTTGCACATTGCAAGTAGAGCAGAACAGCTATCTGCTGTCCTGAGAAACCATCAACTGTACAAACTTCCTCCATAAATCAAGAAGAGAAGCCACTTGTATAAATCTGATACAAAGATTTGGTTTGGGACTAATGCCAATTTCCAGGTCTCATTACTTAATGTTGCTTAGATGTTTCTTTCCTACTTTAGGAGCTGGGAGTCAGGGAGGAAAGGGAGGTGAAAGAGTTTTGGTCATGGGGCACCTCACAAACCTGAGACAGAACTGGAGATGACTTAGATTCACATCTTCCTCTGCCTGGGTGAGCTCAAACCAGAGAATAGGTCTGTAACCCTAATATCCGAGCCAGTGGATCCCTGGAGGGGAGAGTGCAGGCACGTGGAGAGCAGACCTGTCTGAAAATGTCTGGGTTTATATGCCTGAAGTTTCCTCTGTACAGCTTGTCTTTCTTCTGATGCCTCTCCCACAACAGCCATCATCTTCCTCAGTCTTTACCAAGAAGATCCTCTCTCTGAGGATGGACATTTCTAAATTTTTATGCACTTCATCTTCCAAGTTTAGAAAACTCCCCTGGCCTATTGCCTCTTTCCATTTGCCCTCCTGTCATACAGCTCTATGACAATCTACATATTCCTATTGGTACAATAGTTCTGTTTTTTTTACATAACTCTAAGGCTGCTTTTTACCTTTTGGAAATCTACTTCCAAGTCCAGAAATATAACAGCAGGAAAACCTACTTCCAATAGCTTAGGCTTGATCCTGAATTTTGAGAATTACCTGGCTGTTGTATATTTTTACTAGAATGTTGTTTCTGTAAAAGTTATGCATTTTCTTGGTTCAAGAAAACCTGCACCAAACTCATAGGAAGGTATCCAAAAGGTAAAGGCAGAAAAACAGAGACCTTCTATAATTGAACATATTTCATATTGTCTTTTGTATAAATGGCTTGCCTTTTTCATTATGGATTATTTAATGTCTGTCAAAAGTCAAGAGCCAGTTGTGCTGTAGCAATATTTCTGACTAGCTGATAAATATGAAATCCAGTTTAATTTATGAGAGGACAGGTAAGTGCGAGACCTTGATATAGAAGATACATGAATGACCAAGGTCAAAACCAGTAATAGACTTTTGTGTTTAGAGCTTAAATAATAACTCATAATCATCAGAGATAGGAGAGGAAATGGAGGTCAAACACTGGTAGAAAGATTGAAGCAGCAAGTGCCGATGTTATTCAAACTGACAAAGTAAATATTATTTCAGTGAATGGCACTCACTTTTGTGGGGTTTTTTTTGTCCTCCCATTTGTGATATGCAATAAAATGGTATCACCCTGAACTGGAACTGCGTATCTGTTAAGAAAAGTGAGGGAAAGGTATATGTATAAGACTCATACACACACAGACTGGAGGGAAATCTCATTTGTGTAGACAGGTATGTGTGTATATATACTTCACTGGAAAATAACACCCAAGATCAGTTTTGATTGTTGCATAAGTATGGCTGTATTTCAACTTTCATTTTCTACTTGAATTATCATCTGTATCTCCAACCATAAAAAATTACAGTTATTTCCAAATAATTAAAAATAGAGTCTATCTTTCAGTGTTAAGGGCTTCCATAGTTTCATATTCTCTGAGCTTTGATTAATAAGTCCCTAGTTGAGAGAAAATTTTATTAGGAAGGGACCCCAGGGTCTATCTTCCTCTGAAATTTTCTAGTGGTGTGAGACAGTATAGTTTAGCATTCAATTATGTTCATGAAAGAAGAGGTACTTGTTTTACCAAAGAAAATGGAATTAGGAACACTTGTCAGAATTTTTATTGTTTTTTTTTTTTTCTTGAACCATACATTAAATAAAGAGATTGGAATCTCTAGAGAGCTATTCTCAAGCAGGAGTTAGTGCCCATATCAAAATGGACATTTATGATCCATGGCACAAGTCAAGATCACTGGAGAAAGACAAAGCCTCAAGCTGAAGTCTAAGAGAAATAGGTTAGGAAAAGAGCAAGCTAGAGCAACATAGACCAAAAACTATCTTCAATCAGAAAAACATATGGAGAGATAAGAGATTTCTGAAGTGTTGGTGGAGTTGCAAGCAGATATGCACAAGGATGAAGTGGTGCTTGAAGTGGTGCTTTCTCACTCAAAGCAGAGCAGAGGCAAGAGAGGAATATGAACAAAAGTAGAATTAATACACTCACTTGGACATGTCTGCAGGGACTGCAAATATTGGAAGATCATTTAAAATTACAAACAAAAAAATAAAATTACAAGAATAGAGGTAATACGGTTCACTAATAATTTGTATGTCATCCAGCTGTATGGCTGATATTGCCATATAGAATAGGCTCAACAAAATATTTATAAAGTGAACTTGGTCATTTATGCTTAAAAATCATAGGAAGAGAGAAAGTTTTAGAACTGATGTAATGTCAAAAGTTACTGCCTTTGCCTGGTATATTGCCTTATACCTTCTGGTTCAGATCTAGCACAAACATTAATTTCAAACACATAAATTTTTTGTGACAAGTTTCAACAATAGAAAGAAAACCTCTGATACCTTATGAATGACAGTCCAGTCTCTTCAAATAATTGGTCACACAATGCAGGAAAACAATGCTGACCTGAATTACAATGCAAATAATCTCTTCACTGTGCAAATCCATCTACAAGAAACATAGTATCTCTTAACCAAAGATCAGAATAAAGGAATCAGTCAATCAAATACTAAATACAGAGAAGGAGGTGAGTTTTTTTGCCTGCACTTAGTGCTCTAAAAAGCAGATGCCAACCGTAAATCATCATTATACAAGTCTGGTATAATTAGACCCAGCAGTCTTTTTCTTGTATCCAACATGATAACAAGGTAAGACAAAAGTCTGACCCCAATTTATTAAAATTAGTAAAATAATATCTTTCTTCAAGCTTAGAATATGGAGTGCATTGTGGACCAGTATGAATTCTGAGATCACTCTACTGTTGACACTCTTTTAAAGAAGGAAAATCAGAAAATAGTAAAACTTTGACAAAAAGGAGCCCGGTTTAGACCAGTATGAAACACTGATCCAACAAGTTGACATCAAAATGAAATGCTTTGTTTCATTTTGATGTCATCAGCTCTCAAAGCTGTCCTGGAGTTTATGAAAAGCAGCTTGTATAATCAGTGAGTATACACTGATTAGTAATGGATTCAAGTGTACAGAAATGTGCAGGCTACCAATTGTACCCATCAAAAATTAATGATAAGATGTGCAGACATGTACAAAATTACTTTTGTGATGACTTGTATGGAGAAGGGAATCAAGATGATGTTTGAAATGCATGTGTAGTTTCTTGTGACTGCTCTCCAAATTATCCAAAACCTCTTCAGGATACTTGCCAGAGGAAAAGTATTGTGCTATTTTTTGACTAGCATATTTAAACTCTAAGTTTCTCTCCTAAAATGTGTAAGTATATAAGGCTAAGGTGAAATACAAAAATATACTTCCTAACAGAATGGAGAAAATCACCAATGCGAACATCACAGCCTATACTCCCAGTGAAGTTAGAATGAAACAGAATAATAGAATAAAGTAGCCAGATGCAGAAGTCATTGGGTCCTATCACACCACTTGAAGCAAGGTCATCTACAACAACTAATTAATTATGCTTTTGGAGGCTAGAGCTCCCTAGAACAGCTCTGTATTCAATGGTAATTAAAAAAAGAGAGTGAGAATGTAGTAAGAGGGAGAAGGTATTTCTTTTAGTCAAAATAAGGCTTGCTTTTATTTACTCTCACCTGTCCCTGGAAGGTCTTTTGTAAATTAGAGAGTTTAGCATCTTAATGACTAAAACTAATCTTCATGAATATTTCCTCACATTCACAATACATCAAGTATTTCAGAAAAAAAAAGAAAAAGAAAAAAAAAGCAGTTTTCAAACTATTCATTGCTCTTACCTCTGTACAAAAAAAAATAATAATCTGAAATAAAGCATTTCTGTGAAAATAAAGACTAGTGACATATGGCTAATGTCATGCCACTAAACTCAAAATTGGAGAATATTCTAACATACTAAAGGCAATGAAAGGAAGTCTGTGACCTCTCTTATTTTTGTAAGACTGCAATTGACAGTGGTGTCATGTACCCAGAATGACAGAGAAGGTGGGTCAAGTGGAAAAAGCAAACTAGTATGGATATTATAGGCTAGGATGCTGATGACAGCTACAGCATTTCCAGTGGGATTTATGTTGGCAGTAATCCAGAAGCTGTAAAAATTCTTAAGGGCTACTAATGGCAATCACACAGCTGGTCCCTTCCAAACAGAGAAACTCAGAAAATATAACCCTACGAACAGATTCAGTTGCTACTTCTTTAGTATCTCTTATTGCTGTGCATTTTTTTTCACATCCCTGGACAGCAATATTAATGCTATTCCCCTTGAGCCAGACTTTGTGGAGCACCATTAACCTTCTTGTACCCTGTGAATTTGCTACCTTGCTCCCTGGCAGAGAGCAGGGCACACAGACGTGCCCATGTACACACAGAAACTGGACATGCAGACACCCACACTGTGTTACAAGGCTCTTCAAAGTGTTGGCAAAGTTTGTAATTAAGTTTTAGCAGAGGCATATATTGTACTCCGATGGCAGCCAGTACATCTAGTACACAAAGTGCACACAGTGCATTTATAAATCTTCAGTCTTCAAATTAATTTCAGGCTGCACTGCACACTTTTGCGTCTACCAGTCTCTTATGTACCTGGGTTTTAATTGTTTCTCTCTTTGACATAATGAATGCCAGAAAGTAACCCTGAAGCACTGATTCTGCATCATAAATCACAGTATCTTTTTAAAAGGGGAAGATAATTACAACAAAATAGCAGTTCAAAACTGCTTGAAATTTACTTCTTATCTTTGACAAATAGCAGAGAAAATAATTGCCTAAAGACAGTGTACAACATTGATTTAAATGACTTGTTATGCACACATAGTGTTTTCTGTGAAAACAACCCTCTTTCCAAAAATCAAAAACAAAACAAAACAAAAAACAAAACCTGAGAACTCTTCAAGCTCCTGACAAATTAATTTGTTCAGGGCAAACCACTGCACATTTGTTATTCCTTGTCTGTTTCTTAAAAGCCTGTGTGTCACATCTCTTCTGCCCTCTGTATATATATTTGTGTTGCAGTTTATTTTAAAGAACACTTCATTTTATCAGCCTACTGTCTTATTGCTCCTCTTATTTTTCATGAGAGTTGTCTTTCCTTGGCTTTTTTTCTCTGTAGCTTTTTTAGTATTGATGAAAATGCAATAGGATGCCCTGGTTATGTGAACTGCTGTGTTCTGGTACTATTCTGTTTGTTTACTCTCTTTCTGGTGTGGAGTCTGTCTTTACAGATTCTGCTGCTTTTGCTGAAAGCTGCTTGAGGTCATATAAAGTTAAACTCGAATATATGATGATCTCTTGTAATTGATGTCCCAGACAAAGCAATATTATTTGAATCATATAATACACATCAGATGGTACTAGATTTCTCATTATGAAAAGCCAAGAAATATTGTCTTGTTCTTATTTTAAAGGAATATGAGGGAAACAGAGGCAAAGTTATCACTGTCCAAGCTGTCCAGCTTGAAGATTGTTCAGGTTTATCTGTATAAATTGCTGATTCTCTTATATTTATTTCAGCTGTTATTTTTAAAAAGCCATGAAAACATACCCTGCATGATACAGACAAGCTGTTTTACCTCTCATCTTCTGTTCTTCATCCCCAGCCAGTCCCTTCTCTCTATGTTTTAGACCCCAGGTACAGTGCCCGAAACCTATTTCTCTAGGGTAGCATCTTCATTAAAATCACTAAGGTTTACGTCTCCAAGCAGCCAGGGCAAACACTCTGCTTTGCAGTATCAGGATTTACAAGAAAAAGTTGTTCAGCAGCTCATCTGGAGCTAGCAGAGTGAGGCTGCAACTTAGCCTGGAGGTCTCCAGATACTACTGAAGCAGAGATGTCATAAAGGATGGAAAGGGCATGCAAAAAGCAGGTAAGCAGGTCCACCCGCTACATCCCTGAAGAGGGATGTGTTCTGAGGGATCTGAACGTAACTCTGTTCTCTTCCAAATGTTCTCTACTTTATTCCCTAGTATAAACCTCACTTGGAAATCTTTTGTGGATATGATCCTTAGCTGCAACCAATTCCTCTCATGCATATCAAGTTCCCTGCACCTTCTTCCTCTCCCACCCTCTTGTACAGTGAGTTTCCCATGGCAGATCTGCCATACTCAGGAAGCAGCACTCAAACTGTAAAACAAAGAACAAACAATACTTTTTGGCAGGCCAAGGTTTCCCAAAATACTCTCAGTAGAGATTTATTTAATTGTAGTATTTTATTTTTCATAGGGAAAGTAATAAGAGGCAACAGGCAGAAACTGATGCACATGAAGTTCCACCTGAACACGAGGAAGAACTTCTTTACTGTGTAAGTTGCTCAGAGAGGTTGTGGAGTCTCCCTCACTGGAGACATTCAAGAGCTGTCTGAACACACTCATGTACCCTGTGATCTGGGATGACCCTGCTTGAGCAGGGAGGCTGGACCAGATGACCCACTGTGGTCCCTTCCAACCTTATTCATTCTGCAAGACCCCGATAACAGCACACTTAAATACATAGCTGAGAATTACACTTACATTTATGACTTATTAACCTGGCAGGTTTAATAATGAATTTACCATTGCTCTGTAACTTATTACAAACTGTTGAGTAACTATGAATTTAATTGTAATTACAAAATTATCTTTTAAAATGTACAACATTATTCCTTTAAACTTTACCCGCGGTATTAAAAAATTACTGTCCCCTAGAAACTACCAAAGAAAGATGTTTTGAATTAATTATTATAAGATCTACCCAAAATAAATTGTGATTATGCAAAATATCTCTGCTTGGAGCAACAGAAAATCAGAAATATAAGTTTCTGATAAACAGTTTGGTGCTCTGAAGAAAAACATCAAACTAGACTTCTTCTTGTGAACTGAAAATCATAAGGGCAGGAATGTGCTGCCACAGATATCAGTGAGAGAAGGGACCGAATTTTTTTCTTTGAGGCTCATTGGTCAGAAGAGAAAGAAAAATAAAATTACAGGGCACCCTTAGGTGCAATAAAACAGAGTTAGGTAATTTACTACTAGAGATGAGACTTGATTTGAAGTCAAATGTTCACTGGAAGAGAATGCAGAGGAGAGGAAATCGAGCTGATAAACCATCTATGGACCATATTAGACAAAATAAATATTGCAAAGAGAATGCTGGAAAAATCCATGAAGGGGAAAAGCACCAAACTTCAAAACTCAACGGGTAATTTTTTTTTTCATTTAAAGTTTCATTAATTTGAGTCTTTCCGAACACAGCTATGCTGTCAACATCCTACTGGAGTCAATGCACAAAAATGTAGCTTCTGTTATTAAAAAAAAACCCAAAACCAAACAAAAAATGGTTCATTGTCACTATGCTCACTAGAGAAGAATATTTCACTTACAGTGAAACACAGTTAGCTGATACTTTGCTTAATGACTCAGATATAAATAAAGCCCATTTGAAAGATCCATTTTTGGTAATGAAATAACATTCAAATGGAAGTGGCAGCCATCAGAATACTAAATTCACAATGGAAGTCAGAGCTTCCAAACAATCTGTAGATGTTGAAAGCAAAATTTATGTCCTTGGACATAGGACTACAAAATTCATCATTGCTAAAGAATAATTTTGATGACATTTTGTAGCACATCTTTTCATTAGCATTTTTTTCCTTTGCTTATTTATTTGTTACGCGGTTTGGCAACAACTCTTGTAAAATACTTCTCTGGAAGCAAGTACCTCGTATATTCTTATTTTTTTAGTATCGAAAGCAAACATAAATGAGTGTCCTTCTCCTTAGCTGTACAAATACTATTCAAAATAAATTAATTGACCTATCAATGACCCTCTCTTGGACTGGGTCCCAGGGAACTCCTGTCTAGTATTGGCCAGTTTCTGAGGCTAAAAGCTCAACAAGAGAATGACTTGCCTTAGACAAAGCTTTCTCCAATCTGTGTTGTATGGTTTATGCCTGGAAGCACAGAGGGCTTTTATTCCCCTTCATAAAAAAAAAAAAAAAGTATATAAAGCAAAGCACCTACACAGTGTCATGGGATGCATCTCTCAAAAACACTACAAAATATCTAATTTTGTCTCACAAAGGTCTCTGGCCTTACAGTCACCATGACAACACATTTTGACAGATACTTTGGTGAGTATAAATGTGTCACTCATCTACTAATTATGTTTGTGGAAACAATTAATTGAAATCAGGTTAGGTAGTAAACTAGAATTGGAAGTCAGTGTGGTAAGAAATGGACATTAACCAAAAAAAGAAATAATCCGAACATATCTGAACTGCACACAGAGTTTAATTTCAGATTCAAACACTAATTTCAATTCTGTAAAGGACTGACAAATATACTCAAAGCCTGAATATACTCAGGCCTTAGAGTTAAAACTTAAAATTCATTGATATAGGGTTTAAATTGTGGTTCCTACAAGATTAAGTGAAAATATACTTCAAACTATTTTCAGGAAAGCATTACTTTGTTTAACACTGCTTCAGCAATTTCAGCAACAGAACAAAGAGAACACTCATGCATGGCTGAAAACGTTTTAAGATTTACATGAATGATGTGCTAAAGTGGTTGAGAAGGGAAACACCTGTACCAAACCTATCTAAATACTGACCTTCTGAGAATAGCCAGACACCTTTGGGTTATGCCTGAATGATCCTGAAAGGGATATACTGTAGAAGATCCCCTCCTTCTCATATTGCAGTGTTCTCTGGCATTCTAGACTGTTTCCATTAACTTCTCAGTCTCAAGTAAGATGGGCAGCAGCTTTCTATGTACTTTAAACATGTATACATGCATAAAATTACATCAGTATCCAAGTTATGTACAAAACAAGCCATGCCTTGATATAGATTTGGCTAAGTAGCCTTGACAGGGAACAAACCAGCAAGAAAACCATCAGAACTGGCAGAAAAAGTACAGCTCTTTAGAAGAACAAATAGTAAAATGAACTAATCTGCAGTCAGAAAAACAGATATATATTTACTTGTCTTTAGATTCACCTGAAGACTAACTGAAATACTCAGGTTTATGATGGTTGTTTTCAGTTGGCATACCATTCCCATGCAAAACAATTTTTTCCTCATAAGTTTATATACTACAGCCAACAAATTGATGCCCAGTCAATATCATTTATTTCCTCTGAATTATGAAATGCGAAGGAAAACTGTCATTCTCCTCCATAAGAACTTCTGATAACCCAGACCTCACATCTACTAATCAAAGGATTCTTAACAAAACCACTTCTCCTTTTCTTAATCAGTTGGTTTCAAAACTAATTTCTCTATCCCATTCCAGACAACCCGTTCTGACCCCAAATAAAATGTTCAGTTCTGTCCCCTGAATTCAGCAGTTCTCAGCCAGTTCAGTCTGTTGGTTCTTCCAGCTCCCCATGCCTCCTCACACAGTTATATCCACAGCTCCCAAAGGAGTCAGTATCCAAACCTGTAATCTATGAAAAGGTTACTCATATAAGTAGCTCTATGCAGGAAGATGAAACTAGGATACCAGCCTTCAAGAAGGAAGTGAGAGTGTAAGTAACTTTAAAACTACACATATTCTAAAACTACTTAAGATCTTAAAGCATTGAGCAGCTTAAAATCATAGCAAAATTAATCAACTAGAAGAAACAGGTCTCTATTAACTATCAGACAGTGTACAAGAAACTTTTCAGACCTACACAGAAATGTAGAAAGGTTGGTATCTTGGAGGCAATAAAACCACAGACTTCCTACTGTTCAAGAACAAAGTATGACAGTCATGAACAGCACAGAAAACGTCATTGAAGTTCTACGTGGGAAAAGCCCTAAGTGTGTATCAGTCCAGACAGTATCTGTGGGAAAATGGCTTCAAACCACCAGTGGCTAAAATCCACAAGGTATACTTAGAAACAAATGCTCACCTTGAAAATTTAATGCAGAAAGGAAAAGGTTTAAGTAATCAGATTGCATGGTCACTGTTCCCAGAAGGCTTTTCAGCTCTTCGTGTGTGAAAGTGTATGCTGGGGCATAGCTATGGCTCTTGCTGTCAGGGTGTATTCTCATGGAAATTTCTAATTGAATCACTCAGTAGGCACATTTACATGGCAAAAAGCTGTAGAAAAATCTCCCAAAGCCAGAGGAAAGTTATACTGCCAAAACTGTTAAGCCCTAAGTGGGTTTCCAAATAAAATTCACTTGCTCTATTGGGTGCCACTTGAATGAGTCAACAATAAACTAAGGCACTAGTTAAAAAAGGCCTTTTTAATATGGAAAAGTATCTTTCAGTTTCTGAAACAGCAATCCCCTTGAGAATAAACTGAAAGGTGAGACTTGTGAAAGGCTTTGTCCAGTTTCAGCCCAGTGCCTTTCATATGTTTAGAGATGCATTCTACTGTTGCTGCCTATCAAGTTTGCAGCTTTAGTGTGGTTTTCATGAGTTGCACAGAGCAAAAGAAACATTTCTTTGGACTTCAGACAGCTTTTTAACATTTTCAGTATTGTGACTAACCTTCTAACACACAGGCCCATTCATGGACCACTTTCACTCCCTCTCTTGTTAACCTCATCTCACGCCTTTTCCTTCAGAAGTTTGTCTGTTTGAGTACATGAAGAGTTCACAGAAGGTAAGTTTAAAATGAACTTCCTTCAGTGAAGAGCTGTTGTGGAGGTTGCAATTAATTTCATACAGTAGTGAGACTTTGGAGGCCCCCTGTTATTTGTTTCATCATCATTTGTTTTGATCTGTAGCTTTCTCCAAGTACCTTATATAATTATGGTAGAAAAGGCATATTTTTCTGAAAGCCAAACACCTGGGGCGTGTGGTTGGCACATTATTGATGATGGCTTTATAAAACCAAAAACCAAACACAAGAACCATGGTAAGAAGAAGTATGCAGAGTCTTGTTTGCCAATGAATGCTACAAGACACTGGAGTTACAAATACATGCTGGGCTAAATCCTGCTCTAAAAATACCAGTAAAATACCTGATAAAATCTTGAATATTAAGGAAATACTTGAACTCACCAAAATATTCCAGCATATGATTTCAACATTATTAAACAGCTATTAAAGAATTGACCCTCCTCCCTTTACCTCTAACAGATATGTTATGTAAGAATATTTTCTCTCTTTGCTTGAATAGCAAGAACATGTAAGAATTCTTTTAAAGAACTATCAGCTGCTAAAATGAGCAGCTCTCTTGTTCTGCTGAAATTCAGCCTTAAAAACCACAAACACAGACTTCATCAAGCTTTTGCCCATGTGATACTGTGCCTCTATCTGTGATATTTCATGTGCACTGTGATATTTTTTCAAGTATGTTAACCAGGTTGCCTATTTGTCATGTTTTATTGAGATAGCAAGGTTGTATTTGGAGGGATGGCTCCTGAGAGATGCAAGGTGTAGCCATACTTCAAGCTTAGTCTGGTATTTGAGAAGGGGGCAATATTTGTGACAAATGCACACTTCAACCTCCCATATCATGACAACTGTCAAAATCTCTGATTTCCTATTAAATAGAAAGGGTCCTATGCCATATCACCCTATTTTCTACTTTAATGTATATATTTAAATGCTTATTTACAATCTTTTCTTTCAAGCTATAAAACAATATTTTCCACCAGTTACAGTTGTGCAATTGGCCTTACATTCTGCCTAATACTCCACTTAATTACAACTTGGTTCTTTATAATCCTTTTTTTTTCTGTTTAAATACTTTGTTGCTATTTAAATTTTCTATTTACAGAACATAAAGTCTGGGAAACAACAGCAAGAATAAATGTATATGGAATATACGAATAGAACCATATCCCTCATCCTTTCAAGCACAAATGAAATCCACTGCCAAATCTTCTCGATACTCATAGCAATAACTGAAAAAAAAAAAAAAAAAAGAAAAACAAAACACCCATCTGCCATGAAAAGAATTTCTCATGTAGATTATTTCCCAGTTAAACATGGTAGGAGGATAATAACACTGAGCAGAGGGACTGAAAAAGAGAAGTAGTTTTAAATAGTATAAATGATAGCAGCATATAGACAAGGTAGCTTTAATCAGTCAGCCAGCACTAGGCAATTTTAAAATCTGGCAGTTAGCAGTGTTTTTCTTAGCTTGTGGTATTTGAAGGACATTGATATACACATCAAACAGAACTTGGGACATGCATTGTGGAAGTGCCAATTGAAGCTTTCTGTGTAAACTAAAGCTGGAATTCAATCCCTTTGTCATACATGTGACATACATAGTCTGTCCTACCGACTTTCTGCTCATTTTGAATGAATAACAAATTTTTTAAGGATTTACAGGTAAACATGTTCATTTAAAACTAGTCTCTAAACTACAAGTCACACACTCCACACCACAGATTTAGCATAGGTCAAATGATGTGCTGATATTGTAATGCTCGTGTTGTTTTATTGTTCATAAAATTAAGCATTAAAATTATAAAATGCTAAATTTATTTAAGTGGTCATATTAAAAACGTAAAAAAAAAAAATTCCTCTTTTTCCACAAATGGAGGGTATGAACAAATAAAAGTTCCCAAATACTGACCTTTATTTTCTTGTCATACACCTGGTTTAACCTTTCCATCACTTTTTCCATGTTCCTTTCACTCTGCAGAAATGTGCATGTACGAGCATACATATGCCCAAAAACCCCCTTCCCTCTGCTTTTTATGGCATCATTGCCTCACTTGAAACTATTTCAACCCAAATCCTTTTATCTTCCTGCAGTGTGGCCCTCAATAAGATAATCATATTTTACCATATTTTTTAATAGCTGGAAGTTCACTAATCAGCAAAAGCAGCTGTATGATCTCTTCTGCAGGAGAGAATTGCAAAGGCTATCCCTCTGTGATCTAAGGAAAATAGCAAACTTGGATGTCCTTCTAAAATAAACTCCGGGAAAAAAGTTGGTAACATCAGTTGTACTGTTGAAAATGGAAGATGATAACAATTTCAGAAGGTATTTCTTTGTGTACAACCTGTAAAACAACATTGTTTTGCTGTAGAGAAAACTGCTATTTAGAGGATGACAGGGAAAGGCTTAATGTATCTGTTTATGTGGCTTTGTTGTCCTGTTTTCATATGCTTATGATGAAATAACACATTTCTCCTTGCATGGGAATTGCAGGATATCTTCCTGCAGTGATACATACTAATGAGAAACAAATGGAAGTCCTTGAAAATGAAGCAAGACTCCTTCACCCGAGCAGATAGTTACTAAATCTGCCAACTACACTGTTAAATTATCATATACAGTCTTTACAGAAAAGGTAGGATATACCAAAAATTATAGACTAACCCTAGTTGCTTACCATTTTGTATATTTTATGTTTGAAATATCAGGAAATATTTTAATATTACCTGAGAGGAAAGAGTGGGTAAAAAATATATGGTAACAAACACCTAGGAAGAAAGTTAAGAAAGATTTGGAAACAGACTTAAAATGAATGCTTTAAAGATGAAAGATAATTACTTCTAGCTAAGTTCTGAATGCTTCAGCTGCCGTAAAAGGGAACAACACACCTCTGGCAAATATGCTGGGGAAGATGTGACTAAGCAAGAGGGTTTACCTCTAGAAATAAATTTAGAACATTGCAGTGCTTTGAAGATAAGAAATCCCCTCATAGCTACAGGTACAGTTGATCCCAGGGAGGACTTGCAGCCCAAGATATGGATGGGGAATTGTGTTTCCTGCCAAACTGTGTAGAGAGGGTGGAGGCTGGTCCTGCTGGTACCAGGCTCTGGGATGGAATTCCCCTCCGCAGGCACAGACCAGTACCCCTCCAGAGAACACCTGCTTCTACACTCTAAAAAATCCTACATACTGAGAGCCTTTTCCCCAAAATATTTAATGAGCGTTTTGTGACTCTTTTAAGCAGCCACAGGATTTCAGTCAGGACTGGAGAGCAGGGTTTTTTGTATGTACGTAAAACTTCATTCCTTTCCCAAGGGTGGCAGTTGTCACCATCACAGTCAACAAGAGCCACAGGTGCTTCAACATATACAAAGATGTTTTCTTTTGAAAAGGAGGTATAAATATCTGAGTTTATTTCTGTCCTTTACCTAAGGCGCCTGGTTTTGTAGCTGTTTGTAGCACCATGCAGTATATAACTGGTGAAAAGCTAAGGAATCATTTGGATGGAAAACATGATACAACCATAAGAAATTATTATCTTTGTTCCTCAAATGTCACATAATCAATGAGAGGAAAAATTGTTCCTTTGAAAAATATTACTGCTTCTAAAAGATCAAGGCTGATGAAAGAGAATAGCTAAACAACACCCTAGCTGTTCTAAATATTTTTTAACTTCCTGAGACAATGATTCTTGAACCTATGCTATGAATACATTTTTCTTATGCATCTCAGCAGAATAGACTCAAAGGAGGGAAGGGAAGGGAAGGGAAGGGAAGGGAAGGGAAGGGAAGGGAAGGGAAAGGATTAATTCCTTCCTTGTATCAAAACGTAAAATTTTATACTGAGTGCAGTATTTGGAAAGTGAAGTACTTATGGCAAAATAAAAAATGAGATTTTCTGAGAAGTGAGAAATTTATGATCTTCATTGACTCCTGAGTGGTGCTTGAAGTGGCAGTGCAAAACTACAGATATTACTTACTGTCAAGTAAACTAGATCAGGTATTCACGGTGTGTTTGATACTCCATTGAAATTTCTCAAGTTTTCAGTTTGTAAATGTTTACCCTACAGCAAATGTGAGGAGTAAGTTATCATATTTATTTGCTTTGGATAGTAGCACGCACACAATTATTTCAAAGTAACTGAATCTGTAACTTGCTAACCCTGTGGTGATTTCTTCAGAGTACTTCAAAATAGTTTTACTCATTTGTCTGATTGAGATCACTCAAAAAGAGTGATCTAAGGCAAGGAAATACATTTACTGTGGCTTTGATAAATCACATAAATTTAAAGTATTCACTGATAACTTAAAATATTCATTTAAACTGAGCTTCATTTAGTTTAGTTCACTTCCAAGATAAGATCAGATAGAAAACTATATAGAAATAGTTTCACTTACATAAACCGAGACAACGATCAGATGAGCAGTAACTCTGAGACAGAACACTTTACAACTGTGTAATTTTGTCTCTTTAATTCTTATTTAATCTCAAAAATCTTGAAGATTTCTTCTGAAGTATCTTTACCTTCAGATCACTAGGACATTTATTTGATTACTGTATAACTAGCGACACACAATAATGCTGGATAAAAGCTGTTTACCCTGGATAAACAGAGCCATAACTGCTGTGCTTCTTCCATCCTTCAAAGGAATGACTTTACTGTTGGAGAGTCAAACTTACATTCACCAGCAACACAATCAATATTTGAAAATTTCCCAGTCTTTTAATATTAGATTTGCTTAGGGCAAAGCAGAAACATCCAAAGTCTGCAGCAGAAATGTGTAGTGTCCTCTAGCCTTTGAGGCTATTGTGTTAACTACCTTGAGTCACCCCGTGACCAATTGTCTGATTTTAGAAATGCCTCATGAAAAAAATCCTCATCACGGCACATTTTGAAATATTTACTACTAGAATCATTTTTCTCTGCAAAATGTGTAGGTTTAAATCTCACTGAAGCATGGACAAACTTCAAGACTGACTTTGGAACACAGATAAATCATCCTGTGGAGGGTAGGTGACAAGACATTAGCAGGGATTATCAGCAGTTCAATGTAAATTGCTGTTATCCAGCACAAGCAGCTGCAGGGACAGAGCCCGGGTTTTTGGCAAACACACAGATACACACACACACACGTGGGCAGGCACACAGAGTCATGGATACACATAGACATGCATGAAGGTGCACACACGCATGGGCCTGCATGTGCATGGCCAAAAATGGGCAGACGCACACGCACAGGTGCACAAATACAAATCCCATCCAGAAAGGCAGCAGACTTTCTGGACCTACCACTCAAGAATTCTGAACTCCTTCTAGTCGGCCTAAAACCTCAGAACAGTGGAAAACTATGGTTCCTTTTGTGTCCCAATAAATAATAAAAGCCAAAACAAAAAAACCCAACCAGCCAACCAACCAAACCTCCCAAAACTAAAACAAAAAATCCACCCAACCAAAAAGAAAGAAAGAAACAAACAAACAAACAAAAAAAATGAAAGGAAAAAAAAACCTAACCAAAACTAGAACTAAAACCAAAATTACTGAATGAGACACCTTTTCTTCCAAATTTGATATGGTTTGTAATGGTTGTCCCAAGAGAATTGGGGTTTTAGGGACCTCTGTGTATTCATCAGCCTGCACAGTTATTTTCTTTAACATTCTTCCTTTTAGTATAAAAAAGAATTATTTGCATTGCCTTGGGCTGTAGTTTGTATTCTCAGAGGAAAACTGAATCTCATGCCAAATCTACTGCCCAGCACAGTAAATGTGATGTGGCCAGTGACACTGATATGGAGGGGCTGATGGAGGCCAGTCAGAGGTGCAGCAGAAATGGCAGAACTGGAGAAACTGTGGCAGAAACAGGAAAATACGGCAGGACACAGCAGGCACCACAGGGTGAACTTCAGTGCTTGGGCAGACATCACTATCCCTGCAATCATTCCTGGCCTTTCCTAGGGAAAAGGCAGAGCACTAGAGGGAAACACCTCCCGGGTTTGATCCATGGTGTTACCTTGACCTAAACTGTCCAGATTTCACAGGGGCAGAAGACCAGATTAAATATTAGGGAAAATTAATAAAATCCCCAGTTTAATTGGCAGCTACTACTGATATTAAATAGATCCTCTTAAAGAATAGTGTTTCTGAATCATGAAGGTTGAAATGTAATTGAAAATGTGCTTATGAGAAACACTTTTTACAAAGCCTGTGAAACTGTGAGGATTAGTTTGAAGTATCCAATGTGATCAATATCTTGCAATCGCATTAAGGCCTCGGGCAACAGGGACCCTCATTCCTTCCTGTTTCCCATTTTCTGATTTCTGTTTCTAGGCACCATCATAGGCAATCAGACACGAACAGAAAATGAATTTGCTACAAGCTAGTAGCATTGTAAGTGGCTTTGATATAAGTGGAACAAGGGTCGGTAACTTCTAAGCTCCAGTAGCTTGATAAGAATATTAAGTCTACCATTTATCCCCAATGAGTGCTTGATTAGCCATACAGTGCTCTGCTGACAGAGTTCACTAAAAATACATTATGCTAATAACACTTGAGTGCCAGTAAAATTGGGGAAGCCCAAGTCTTAACACAAAGAATGAGTCATTATGGTATTTACCTGGCAGACAGTTATAGGCAAAAATATGAGGAAAAAAAAGTCATCTAAGTTCTGTTTGCAAAGATACGAATAGAAACAGAGGTGACTTCTCAGAGAACGTTAGGATTAGAATAAATAAAAATAAATACCTCACTTTGTCACGCTGGCATGTGGGAAAGAGATGTTTAGTTTTTCAGGGCAAGCAGCTGCTAGTGGAGACAAGTCACTTAGAAGTATTTATCTTTGTCTAAACTATGTCATATGGCTATTCACTGGTGCCTCTTTCTGCCTGGTTTAACATCGGGCCTGTTTCCTCCTTGCTGTTTGCTCGGATCGCAATCAGGGACTCCCACTGCGGTCCCAGCGGCTCCCTCCTGTTCCCCAGCCCACTGCCATTGCCCCCTCAGCCCAGCTCCTGCTAACACAGCCTCTGCTCTCTTCTAAGAGAAGGATTTGGAGGCTGTCTCTCTTTCTTAGCATCAGCTACAGGTGTTACATTTCCCAGCAATGATCCCACCCACACTGCAGGTACAGGAGACATTTGGCTGGGGATGTTCTTTGCTGCTTCAGATGAACTCATTGAGCCCGCTTCTTCCAAGCGCTGAACACTCCATACAGAAGGCAGACCCATTCTGCAGCCGAGGGCCTGGCTGCCGGCTACTGCACAGTACTTGGCCATGACTCACAGCAAGGGCAAGCAATCATTTCACAGATGTACAACTGAGACTTTTGCAAAAGAGGATCAAACTTGGGGGAAAAAAAAAAAAAAGCCATGATTGATCTGGGCATTAGAGCTGGTCCATTTTTTCCCCTCCAAACCTTTTACTAGCTAAAAATGCTTTTTAAGCCCAGCTGAAATTAATTCAAATTTTCTAAATGGTTTTAAAGAACATTTCAAAAAGTAATGTCTCCTCAATTTTAAAAGAATTTGATTTTTTAATGTATTTTAGAGGTTCCATAAAAGTATTTTCAAGATTTGACAAAAGTTAAAAACAAAGTGTTTTCTTTAGAACGTGGTAAATGTTTTAGTGTACCTGAAACATACCTTTCTTTTTAGTGCTTCATTTTGCCCAGAAAATGGAAGAATAAAAAAATAACTTGGGACTCTACCAACTTTGAGAAATATTGACAGTGAACCAAAACCCTCAGCTACTCACAGTCAACTATTACAAGCTACCAAACTGTTTAAATGCAAAGGTACAAAAGAGCTAAGTAGTCTGATCTGTTGTAGCTGCTTGTACATGAAGCAGTAATGTGAGAAAGGTCCAGGCAATGGAGAAAAGCAAGCACTTCCGTGCCACAATTTGTCTCATGCTAATGGAAGTGCCTAAAACAGGTCAGATAAATCATGCCTTAAAAATGCCCATTTCTCTTCACTGATGAGAGAGGGAACAGGTGACTAGTGCTGGTGTAACATTCTACCTTGTCAGTGTCAACACTGAGGTGAGATGAATTTCTGCATTTTAATAATTCACCAAATAATTAACATTTTTATGTGAAAGCTCCAAAACATGAGGCCAGAAGCTGGAATAACTGAACAATGGAGAGGATATAAATTCTTTTTGTTTACTCTGGCATTCAGCATTTCATGGTCTACTTAGTCTCCTGTGTTTTGTCTCCTTTTCTTCCATTTAACCCTCTCATCTTCCTTTTTTATCCACCCATCTTCTGTCTTTCTTTCTTGAAACCACACAGCTTGATAGCTGCTTTTAGAATGTACTGTTAACAGTGTTCCCCTGCTTCTGTCATCTGCTGGCTGTCTTTCATCACCATTGGAAAATGAAAGAGAACACTTTAAAAATCATGGGCATAGTAGGTTATGGGAATTCCCCTAGACTGGCAAACTGTATGCTCAGTAGGAAATGACATTAGATGTGACTCCAAGCAAGGATTGCTCTGTTTTTTCAGACTTTAACCCTGAAATGCCACCTTCATTACCCTCCATTTTCCAATTTATTGTCTGGACTGGGGTCTCTCTTTGAAGCATTGTTATGAAATCAATTATTCCTGGAATACTACTGGCATTTTGTGTTTTTCCCTTCAAGGACCTACTGTGAATTCTCTATGCAATATTTTACATTTTGCATTCATCTAGTTCCCATACAAGCTAGATATCAAAGTCCTTAGTATGGCCTTAGGTGATTCTTCACTTGGTCCAAATCTGGCCAATGGTGTCATTATTGACTTCCATGTTAACAGGACAGTGAGCAAATTAGGAAAAATATAATCCCTATACCTAAGCATAAAAGAGTTTTGTATAGAGTTAATAACAAATCTAATGTTTGTTCTTCATTATATATATATAATTATTAATTATTCTTCAATATATATATGTATATGTATATTTATATATATACTCCTACACTTCATCTATGAAAGTGAAATTTCATTTCACTTATATCTAGAGCTTTTCAATTGTGCCAACTACACCCTACAAAAATAGAGTAAGGATCACAACAAAAATTAAAGGCAATCTGTATTACTTCTAGTTGTAAAAAATCACGTATTTGACTACATCTCTGAGGAAAGAGAACAAAGCCTGTATCGTCCCACTCCATAAAAGCCGTTTACAGGCACCAGACAACTAAATAGAAAATATCATTCCAAAGCAACTTGCCATGCTCCTGGATGAGTGATCTGCTGATCAGTTTGTCTGGCTGTATGGAAAGTTAAAGCAGGCCGAAAGTTTTCAATTTACAGGTAATAGTGTACTTAAGCAGCAGAAAATTATATACTTACTGTTCTGTTCCAACTCTGTGTGATATATGGACTCCAGTAAAAAAAAAAAAATAAGAGAAACTAAAGCAGGTGGTAAATAATCGAACTATTCTCTTCATTAGCCTTGGTACACATTCTACAATTGTGCAAGCAATAAGAAACCACATGGAATGTTAATGTCTTTTGTTTTCTACTGTTCTTTACTTTTTGCCACTTGTATTACCAATATTTGCACTTTACATTTTCCCTTATTTTTTCATTTTTCTCCCCCTTCTGGGATTCTGAAATTGTTTTTCACCAAATTTACTATCATGTTTAAGCATGCTTTCGCTTATAAAGTTAATTATATTAAAGTAAATTATTAGAGCAAATTATCCATAAATATGTATGTAAGTTCCCCAGCTAATAATGCAAAAGTCTATCCTGTTACCCTGACAGATTCTAAGTATATTCCAGAAATATAGGACAGGGCAGAAAATTTTGCTGAGCACTTATGAACCTTATTTTTGACAGTGAAAGGATGATTTGGGCACATGCAAACTACATTTGAAGTACAGTAGTTATGATAATGTAAAATCTTGCCACTGATACCTAAGAATTTCATCATGGTAAGTCTACAGAGACTTCAGTAGATGTTGAACACAAAGCAAGTTAAAGACACTATGGAATGAGGTTTTATGAAAGCAAACCATCATTCTACTTTCAGCTTATCATGTAAAATTACTTTTATGGAAATTTGGGACTTCGGCCCCCTTTTTTGGGTTAGTTAAAATCTCTTATCATCTGTCTTTTTCATAATTCTGTGCTGTGCTCTTGGCAATAACAGTGAGCATGTTAGACTCAGAAACTGTAATTAGTATCTGTTCATACAAATGTTCCAGCCTGTTTTTTCTCATTACTCAAACTCCATACACCAGACATGTTTAGAAGCATAAATTGTTTCCCTACTGCGCTTCTAATTAACACTTCCATTAAGACCCAGGCAGAGAGCATGGAACATACTGAAAGAAACTGCTGTTTACAGAAACGGTGATAAAATGTATACAAATATGTCCTGCAAAGTGCAATCAAGCCAGCTTGCGTGACATGTGGATGTGTTTCTCTGTATGTAGGCACAAACAGATGTGGTACACTCACTTGCAAGACTAATTTGTTCATTAACATTAAAAAAAACCCTAGATGAATAACAGTCCATTAATTTTTATAATTACTTCTTGCATGCCCATATCATTGCTCAATTTAGTTTCTGAAGCCCTTGGTAGCTTCAGATTGGCTCCTTGGCCTGATCATGCTGGATACCTGAGTTACCTTCCATTGGCAAGTAGGTTGGCTTTACTTGGATTTTTATAACTATACACTTTATAGAGGCCTCCACCTGTCTTCTTATTCTACAGGAAATTTGAATTAACCTTAAATTAAGACAAAAAGTAACAGTTTAGCTTTTTTCTTTTCCATCTTGAAAGGCAAAATGAATTATCAAACGGCTTGCTAAACGTCATAAATAGTTCTGGATTTCTAGAAGACTTGATTTATGCCTTTGAATAAAAACATGTATAATCTTTTCGATTTTGCATATGTTCAATACAAAACCAAGTGGAAAAAACCTCCAAGCAGTTTTAACTGAATTTCACCTCCAGAAATCCCATTGGGAGACTCAGGAGAGTCAATCCACAAAGAAAAAGATTAAACCAATAGTCTTGTGACCTAAAGTGCAATAAGCTTTGCACTGTGAGAGTAAGTTTGAAAGCCTGACAATTAGCTGCAACTCAGGTCTGGTGATAGGGGGATGTTGCTTTTGTTTTTAATTACATTTTATTGAACAGCCAAGTGATAAGCATCAAAAGACAAGATTGTCTTGGATCATCAAAGATGGGGTGGGGGAGGTTGTTTGTTCTGTGAATTCAGACAAACTAAAAGAGCTTTTTCCTGTGTTTACCTGAGTAATTAATGAAAGACCAAATTGCTTTTGAGCCAGCAGGCTGCAGTTAATTGGAGTTACGTGCATTCAGTGAACTTAGTGAATTGGCTTAAAAAGGATTTACAGTGTAGGTGACAACCCTTTTCAGAGAAACATAGCAGCAAAGGCTGAATTTAGAAGACAGCTTCCAGACGATGTAATTTATGTTGAGAGCTTTCACTTTCAGTTAAAATTTGAAAGTGGAAAAAGTACTGGATTAACTGAGCAAAATGCTTGGAAAAACTTTAGTTAAATAAGAAGTATAAAAAGTGGAATACAGACATTAAACCTCTTGCTATAATTTTTTTAACTGGTAAGATCAGTGACTTCGGAGAAGTTTGCCAATCTGCCCTAAGGAAAATTATGTTTGTAGGGACAGACACATTTTAGTTTGTGAAGTTATTACCATGCCTATTTTTCTAATATATTTCACTAAGTACTGGAGACATACTGTGATGCTCTTTATGAGATGTAGCAGCATTTAATAATCTACTGTTATTATCAAATAATAATAAAACAACTCGCTTTTAAGTATACGACCCAAAATGTTGAGACTTATCAACATTTGTAATTCTGTTGGTTATTTATTTTCTCTTCCAGACCTGCCTGAATGAATTCACCGGAGTGTTCTTAGATAGACCTCTGGTAGTAGAGGTGATCACATGCTGCCCAGTGGACAATCCTACTTGGCTAAAAGACTAACCCAGAAGGTATTGCCCTTCACCCTGAAGAATGTTGTTAAGTTAAATGGAGAAGACTTTGCTTGCTCTAGTAAACCTAGAGTTATTTTCTCTGCTTTCTATAAGTCAAAGAATTTTTTACTTATGCAAGAAGAAATTTGAAATAAAAATGAGGAAGTGTTCTTCTGTTCTTCCTGAAGAAACTAAGACTACAGTCTTTCTTGGATCCAGTTCTCACTAAATAAGCACGAGCTGGTCAGACCTCAATCCTGGGACACCTCATGAATTTGTTCACTAAATATTTATATTATTAGTCTGAATAATCTATCAAATTCAACCTTTTCTCCTTCACTCCCTTTTTTACTGTCAAGGTTCAAAACAACCTGAGTTCTTTGGCTAAATAATTGCATTATGCACTGTTGTAGGTTAAAAGAATTCCCAGTCACTCCAAGTTCTCTCTGACTTGTGCCCAAAAACCTGTTATCCAGATTTCTTGGAGTTCATGTTACTGTTGAGTGGTGGATATTTCCATATATTTTAAATAAGAAAAAATGTGAAATATCATAGTTAGTTCAATTTCATATGACTTTAAGTTTACTTTTATGCTGTATATTTTATTTTTCTGAAATAGGAGAAGATAAAATATATTCATTGTTCTCTGCTTTTAAAAATCATAATTTTAATGAGTCTTCCCATCATGATTTTTTATAGACAGTCTCAGAATTCATTATTCAGAGTCAATAGTTGTAGTTCTCCCTCCCTGTCTCACTTTCTTCTCAGTCTTCCCTGTCCTTTTCCAGACGTGCTCATGAGCTGTACTGGTATTTCTACACACTTTCAAGTATAAATCGTAATCAAAGTAATATGTGAAATACCATTGTCATCACTGGGTCAGGGACCAGGCCTGGACACCTTTTACCCTGAGCCACTGAAATATCTGCAACACTTTCTGGGAGGCAGGAAGATATTTCAATGGTTTTATTTTTAGACTATCTGTTGGGACTAAAATTGTGCAGTGCATTAGAAAACTTCTTTCAGCCTCAAGTGCTGTGACTGTCTGCAAAGGCTGCAGTGTAATCTGTGTTTAAGTTGCTGTGGGCTAGCACAGTTGCTTCCTTTTTAACTTAGTAAACCTAAGAGGTCCATTGCATTTTAATATGCAGTTCATGAATTAACAGGCTGGAATTTTCATGACATTCAGACTGTAACTGTAACACTACTTTTACCAGTATAATTTTATCAGTTTTAGTGTGTACAATATTATTACTTACAAAGCAGGTTCAAAAATGACATTTGTTAGATCAAGGAATCCAGAAAAAGTGGTAGATACACAGAAAATACTGAATACTTAAACAGTCTGAAAAGCAAGATTTACTCTGGATAGCCAAATGGTTTTTGCAAGTCACAGTGTTCTCACAACATAAATGCAGGGAAAAGAGATTTAATTGAATAATTTATCTCATGGGGGGTTTAATAAAGAACTAATATTTGGTATTATTAATGCTGTGAATATATTATTTCTCAATATAACACTTCTGCAGAATCTGTTAAATGTGGTTTTCTGAGTTAATACAAGAACATACACACACAAAGGGATTTTTTGCTTTTCATGACCCAAAATCAGTATTAAAAGCAATGCTTTTGATTCTCATCATGCATGGACAAGAGACTTGAAATATTGCCTGTCCTGAAACTATCATGATATGTGGAATTAGCTGACAAAGTAAATAGAAACTTACAAAAATAGTCCTTTTGTAATGATTTACAATCGTTATAATCTTCCCTCTGGTTTTACATGGAAAGATACTTCCCATGTCACAGTTTCTCCTCCAATCAACTACAAAGGAGAGGAGAGGAGAGGAGAGGAGAGGAGAGGAGAGGAGAGGAGAGGAGAGGAGAGGAGAGGAGAGGAGAGGA
>JAWWEU010000001.1:9966060-9983825 GCA_035583155.1 Acropternis orthonyx | reverse complement strand
GAGGAGAGGAGAGGAGAGGAGAGGAGAGGAGAGGAGAGGAGAGGAGAGGAGAGGAGAGGAGAGGAGAGGAGAGGAGCAGCATATGGACGATTAATTCCAAGCACAAATTTCAGCTAGCAGGCTCCTTTTCTTATATGACTTGTATGGGCCTGTGTAGATAATTCAGATATCATAATGCCAAGTCACATAATAAATAAAGTCCCAATTATACTCATCACCTTGTATTTTGGCCAATGCAACATCTGGCCCCATTCCATCCCGTGGGATCATTTGCATGTAAAACAAGCCAGATAGTTTTGCAAAGAAGAAATTGTTCCTGGGGGTGAAAGATATGCAGAGGCTCAGATATGTGCCAAGCTCAAAGTTCCTTTAAAGCCATAAAAATACGAGAAGTGATTTGGGGATAAATTATATTTGTTGCTGCCTGATTTGCAGTGTAGAAAGAAACAAGAGACAAAAGGGGTTTCATTCTCACACACCTACAGATCCCAGAAGATAATTTTGCTTCATACCCCTATATGAAGCAAATTATCTTTCCTCAATTATAGTCAGAAAGAGAAAACACATGAAAAAGACCTTTTCAGTTCACTAAACAGTACAAGTGTAAAGAATTCTGATTATTTCCTGTACATTGAAAAAAGAAAACGGAATACATCTGTCCATTGCATTAACACGCTGCTGGTAGCATTAGGCTTGATCCTCAAGAACTGCATTACACTGGACAACTTGTAATCAACCTGTTACCTGATGGAATTTGCAAGCACATACTGGGCATGAAGGGCATTCCTTTCCCCATCGTGAGGAGTCTCACTGGCGACAGAGTGCCCAGGAGTCACCAGGTGCAGGGGACAATCTAATGCAGTCACCTCAAATATACTGAAGCATTCTTTTGAAGCTGTTCCCTTGTCCTCCAAACTGTGAAATATTTGAGGGACAAAGAAAGTGACAGTGCAGGAATGACAACCAACATATTGACAGTGCCGTTGTCAGGGTAGGATTCAAGTCTCTGCCCCATTAAAAGTAATTTCAAATGTACAAAGATAATTTAAAAATAATTTTTAAAAAAATGTACAAAGGATTCAGTAAGACAGATCACAAAAGCCCTGAATCAGAACATGCTGCAATGTGGTGATCAGCAAACACCATCCAGTGTAGAAAAATATGCTCAAGTAACTGCAAAAGTAATCTTACAGGTAAGTTCTATAATCAGTGAACTATTTGCTAAAAGGAGACCACACTCACTTCAGCTCTGCTTTCTGCAGGTTTGGAATTGGTTTGACATTGCTTTCCAGATCAATTTCTCAAGTGACCCACACAAAGAAATATCTGCATTTACAACTCTTGAGCTAGAAAAGGATCAATACTTCCCTCTGTTTCCCTTCATTTTTGCAAGAATATGTCTTCATATTTTTCCAATGACAAAAGCTGTTTCTAAATCCCTCATGTTAAGGACATCCAATTTTTAGTTTTATTTTTCACTCTTTGGTCATATAAATGACTTTCCTGAAATCTAAAGGAAAGTAAAGGAAGAAGTTGTCCTACCTCAGAAATAAATTCCCAAATAATTTTTAGTGTGTTGTAATAGCACTCCAGTTGTAACAAACCAAATATTTAAAACCGTTAAAATTTCTCACATTGCAGAATTTTTAAAATGAAATCAATGCATTCAAAGGAGGCTGTAAGGAGAGGAAAGCAGCCTGGAGCCCAAAGCTAGGAATCTACTAATTAAGATATGCAATAAAAATGTTAATCAAGTAAACTTAGGGAGGATGGGGGAAAGCGATTACATAATCCTCTTGGCACCATATAACGTCTCAGTGCTCTCACACAGGAAAATGATGAGTCGGTAAACATGAGAGAAAAAAAACCCAGGTCCTTTGATTGTGGGCCAAAGAAGAAAATGCTCCAATCGGCTCCTCTATCCAACATTAGCAGATCAAGTAGAAAACATTCAGATCTAAGAGCTCTCTCTAGTGTGCCAGCCTGGGTACAGTTAACAGAAACTAACAAAGGAGCCTGTGAAGCAGGAGTATTCTAGATGATTCTTGTTGACTATGGCCATAGCAATGTCTTTTGTTATTGTTTTTTATAACTCTATTCCACCATGGCAAAACTGTAAGCAAACAGGATATTTGGTTCTGTGTTCTGCATTATAGATGTTTCATTGCTAACCAAAGGGGAGATATTTCATTCAAACTTTTGTGGATCCTTTAGAGTGAGGGCTTTCTGGCTATGACTGTAGCCTTGTTGCCCAAGTATAGTGTTGTTTGTAACAGGCTTTGTGCTAACCTGGTAACACAGAACTCTGCACCTGCCAGGCTCTCTTTGGACTTCTTTTGACCTAACCGGAGCCATACTTAGTCTTGTTCAGTGGTAACAACAAACACTTAGTAATCTGGTCACTATTACCTACTTTGTTTTAGCTTGTGAACAGCTGTATCGGGTAATAGCAAGCAGGTACTCAAGGCAGAGTGAACTATTTATCACTCTAGAATAAAACAAAGAGTTCAGGAGCATGAGCACGGGGTGATAGCAAGGATATTGGAACTATGGGCATAGGATGACACTAGGGGCCACAGGGCTATAAACATGTCACCAATGATCAGTTAATGGTCATTAAAGGAATGCAACCATGTGAGCAGGGTAAAGGTTGTTTAAAGATAACAAAGAGAATAACAACCACATCTCTAACACAAGCTAAATGTACTACACACAGTAATGTGGAAATGCGAGCCAATGAAGAAGTAGCAGGGCATAGATCTTATTACAGAACATATAAAATTACTCCAGACAGATCCAAAAGTGAGGAGGAAGGAAACATACATCAACATTACAGTTCTCTCAGAAAAGGAATATGATGTTGATGATTGGTTGTAATTCTTTTCTCCTGCCCTGAACCAATGCCTGAACCTTAGGACCCAAAAACACAGTGGAAGTATGACAGTAATACCAGAGAAACATGGAGATATATGGCTTTTTATGTATACCAACCTTAACTGTGTATTATTTGAATCATAATTATTAATACAATTGTAAATGAACTACTGGCTATTCTTTGATCAATCTGTTAGAATAACAATAGATTAGAATAACAATAAAGTCCCTGTTTGTGTATGAGATATGCTTATTTTCTGTGTTACAAGATGCTGAGTGTGGTAAATAGGTGAGAATAAATGCAACTTACTCTGTAACCCATCTGCAACAAACTGGCAGCACTTGCAGGATGCACAATACCGCAGTTTCAAAAGTGAGAAGTTACATTCCCACCAAGTTGTTGAGCCATTTTAGTAGATAGAAATAACATAAAGTCTATAAATACAGAGAAGTCATCTTCCCAAATTATCCAAGAATCCCCTGGTTTGGAAGTAGGGTAATAATGAGGGGGAAAAAAAAAAAAAAGAGGATTGACCCAACTTCATAATAGATTACAATTGCTATAATTGGCATCTGCAACTCAAAGCTATAAACATAATTCTTATCATGTGACCTCTTGCCTGGAAAACCTCTTAAAATATGTGTAGCTTGACTTCATACAACAGATTTTTGTGGGACCCGGATTTTGTTATGAAAATATTAAAATATTCATATTTACAGGAAAAGATTAATTTTGTCAACATGTGACAATGCAGTACCAGAATAATGAACAAAGAATTATATGGATTGAACATGAATTTATAATATCTATATGGAGATCACTCTTCATTACTTTTTTAATCAACATACTTTTAAGAAAATTATTTAAAATTGGAAAAAAAAATTAAATTTACATAATACATACATTGTAAAAAAAGGCAAGAAAATTATCATTTTCGTATCCAAGACAGTGACTTATTTATCTCTTCTACTAAGACAAAAAAGGATATGTGATAAAATCTATGAAAATAGGGAAATAAAATAAATTAAAATATTTTTCCATCTTTCCCCAGTTATCAAAATTAGCTATAATTATTACTGTTTTATAAAGAAAGTACCTTAGGAACAGAAGAGGTATCTGAATTACCTGGGTGCAAACTGGTCTGGCCATTAATGCCCATTCACCCTGGTGCATGAAAGCAGTTCTGAAAGGGCATCTGAGCCATTGTGCAGTCTTAGGTTTTTTTATTCAATCTCTTGGCTTTGTTTTCAATGGAAATACACAAAGTTTTCTGTATACAAGTGATGTTTTTCATGTAGACTTCAAGCAGATATGGATTTCAGCACAGTGCAGGTATTTCCAAAGGTGAAATACAACCCCAACAGAATGCTGGTTGGGAACAAATCATGTATATCAAGGAGGAGAAGTCTGGAGAATTAGGCTATAAATACACAGAAACAACGACAAACTTCTAACCCTTAACTGTGTAGCACTACAGCCCAATAGAATAATTTACGATATCAATAAAACTGGATAGAACATCAACTAAAAATGCCTGTAAAAAGGAAAAAAATTCTCTTCCCAAAAATATCACTGACAAAGAAAAGGTTAAATTGCAATGAACATGCCTTTTCTCCTCTTTTCAATATGGAATTTTGAAGGAAAAAATAAATGAAATTTACTCCACTAGCTAGTCAGTGATGTATATAATTAAATAGAAAGGTTTTGGAGGATGTGATTTTATGGTTACCGTAGCAACTAACACCTAGATGGTCAATATTCCTGTGCTCTTCTACCATGAAAAAAAAAAAAATAAAAAAATAAACCCATCTATGACCTACTTGAAAACAAATAGGTTTGTACTGTTCAAACTCCCGTTGTTCTTCACGGACATCTATTATCACTCAGATTTAGGGATAATGCTACTCTGTAAAGCAATATACATGTGGCTTTACCTACAGCATAGCAGTGGAAATCCTCTGCACGGTCACATGCAGCTCAATTTGGCCATGCATGGCTCTAGTTTAATACACGGTGAGACGAAAGGAAGGGTTTAAAAGGCTGTTGCATTTCATAGCCTAAGCTACTTATATTTAGAAAAGTTTTTGACCAGTGTCACTCAACTGCTTTGATTCCACATCTTTAAGAACAACAAACTTTTGAAATCTTATTTGTAGCAAGCAGAAGGAGAAAGTTTTCCCCCAAGGTCACCTTGCTGTTGTTCTAGCATGAACTGAAGATGAACTAAAGCAGAAATGCTGATATTGCCAGGGAGAATTTTCCGGTGTTCATGTTGCAAAGAAAATCTCCTCCCCTCTCTTGTGTTGCACCTGAGAACTTAAAAGGGTCAGAAGGAGAGTGACCAAGGGCAAAAATTTATTGTCTATTCATTACTTGTGGCACTACTTAAATTATTTGTTCTGAGTTTAGGAGTTCCCTAATTTCAAATCTTTCTCAAATGAGTTTTTTAAAGGACGCGGTAACATTCGAGAATGAGAACAAAAGTTCAGCCCAACAAAGTAAATTACCATTTTATTTATTATCTCTTCCTTTGAAGACCTCACAAGTGTTACTCTTAATTTTATATGTAAACTTTGACTCACCAAGAGTTTGCTTCTAGCATATGCACATATGAAAGTTAAGATTAATATTAACATTGTCAAAAAGGGAGGAAGATGTTGCTTTCTGTTTGCTATTGAAATGTCTGGATATAATTCCAAAAAAACCTGAGAACAATTTCTTAAAATATCTCTCTCCTTTTTTTATTCTCCCCCCTTCTTTAAAAAGCATTACTTTCTGCAGTATCAGAGGTGAAAAAAATAAACCAAAACAATTATCATAGAACTGCTCTATATCACCTGCAGCTTTTAGGTAATAATTGACTATGTAACACATCCAAATGTAAAATATTTATTTATTAATTAAATATTTCTTATTAGAATGACAGCTTCCCTTTTTACATTCCTTCACTGTCTTCCCTCTGGGTCTTCCAACCTTGACTTCTAGAAATCTTAACTTTAAATCATAATCACTTCTGTTCTGTGATCAGAATAGAAATTCTCTGTGCTGCCAGATAGGCATACAAGAAACTACCTTGTCCTCCTCTATTAGTTCATCCTTTTAGAACAACAGTGGGAAAAAGTCCAGTTTTAGAAATAGAACTGGGGAGAGGTTTTAGGCAGTCAGTATTCCACAAGCTTCTCCCCAAGTCCTCATGTGCTCCAAGTCTTCATTGTACCTGCCAATCCATATGCAGGAGACAGGTGTTCATGCTTCCACTTTGTTAACTACCTTGTCACAATACATCAACATTTATGTATCATTTTGCTAAGGTTTGGTTTGCACAATTAGTCTGCATTTCCACCTGTGCTTGAGTAGAATTGGAGAAGTACCTGTTAAAGGTACTGGATTACCTTATATTTATATAGCTGATTTTAATGATTGCATTTAATATTCATATTACATAACAAATATTTCCAGTCTCTTCTGTGCTCACTGCAGTTCTAAGCCAGGGATCATCTGTCTGCCTCCAGAGGTTAGCCAGTGTTTGCATTGTATTTTCACTTGGGTAGAAAACTGGGATGGGTTACCTGCAAGCATGGCAAGACAGCCAAACATCTAGCAGCTTTTTGATCTCACTCGGGTGCAGCCAACAAGGACAGACACACCACATCATGTACAGGCTCATCTGTGAGTTTGAGTGAGACCACTGAATCATTTCACATGCACTTGAACAGAATCATCATATGGGAAAAACTTGCATATCAGGATCAGTGTGTGACATTTGATCCAGAGAGCTATCAGAGACAAGAACAAGACCCATATAAAATGTCATAGAATCATATAATGGTTTGGGCTAGAAGTGACCTAAAGGTCATCTAGTTCCAACCCCCTTGCCGTAGGTGGGGACACTTTCCACTAGACCAGGTTGCTCCAAGCACTATCCAACTTGTTCTTGAACACTTTCAGACATGGGACATCCACAACTTCTCTGGGCAACCCATGCCAAGGCTTCACTACCCTCACAGTAAAGAATTTCTTCTTTCTATCCAATCCTAACCTACCCTTTTTCAGTTGGAAACTTTTCTTCCTTGTCCTATCACTACCTGGCCTTGTAAAAAGTCACTCTCCGTTATCCTTGTAGGTTCCCTTCAGATACTGAAAAGGCTGCAATTGTCACCTCAAAGCCTTCTCTTTTCCAGGCTAAGCAGTCCCAATTCTCTGTCTTTTCTTATAGCAGAGGTGCTCCATCCCCCTAATCAGGTTGGTGACCTTCTCTGGACTCCCTCCAACAGGTCCATGTCCTCCCTGTGCTGGGACCCCGGAGCTGGAGGCAGCACTGCAGGTGGGGTCTCACCAGAGTGGAGCAGAGGGGCAGAATCCCCTCCCTCCCCTGCTGCCCACACTGCTTTGGATGCAGCCCAGGACACGGGTGGTTTCTGGGCTCCGAGTGCACATGGCAGGGGCATGTCCAGCTTCTCACCCATCAGCACCCCCAAGTCCTTCTCAGCAGGGCTTCTTTTGGTCTGTTCATCCCCCAGTTTCTGCTGATACTCTGAATAATGAGGTGCAGTGACCTCAGGCACTCAAGCAGTGTTGGTGGTCAGCATGCGTCATGAGCACCCAACCCACGCATTGGCATCAGGAATCAACTGGCCAGTCCCAGACCAAAAACTTAATGTTATTCATATACTTTGCAGGACACCTAAGTGGGTGTTGAACCCTTCAGTCTCACTGTAATATAAATGTTAACACTTTCCACCTTACCAAATAAAAATCCAAAATTAACAATTCACAGGATTATTAAACAAAGGTAAATTTTCTGATACAGTCTGTTATTTGTCTTCGGTAAACTGCCTCATATATTTGACATA
Source organism: Acropternis orthonyx (assembly GCA_035583155.1). NCBI lineage: Eukaryota > Metazoa > Chordata > Aves > Passeriformes > Rhinocryptidae > Acropternis > Acropternis orthonyx. The sequence continues at coordinate 9,976,097 of JAWWEU010000001.1, read as the reverse complement.
TGTCCAGCACTAAGAAATGTGAAACATGCTGCGCCTCCTGACTTAGGCTGCTATGACTGAAAGTGGAATTGGAATTATGTGAAGGGAGTTTAAGACGCTTCACCTTCGTAAAACATACCCTGACCTTTTTCTTCTCAACATCAAATACAACTGCAAATATGACACTATTCAGCTTGTGGAGTCATAAAAAACACACATAAATCACAGATAGATGAAGAAATACCAGAATTTCTGAAGCATATGAACACTCCCTAATGTATTCCTATCATCACCCCGTGCACTGTCAAATTCCAACCAAAATAAGAAAGGGAAAGTTGGGAGGGCTAATGTTCACACACCATCAGTCCAAAGTTATTTAACACAATTGTTTCTGTAATTGCAGCTCCCTAGAAATGCTCGGTGTTCAATGGTCCTTGAAAATCAGACTTCCAATTGGCTGATGATGGGTTTTGTTAGATGCACATGCTGAGTTAGGAAATTCAGCCACACACAACACCAGAGATTTCTCAGCACTGTCACAGGTTTTGGAGTGAAGAGGGTCTTAACAGGATCTAAGGTATTTTTCTTCATACAGAGATACAGTTCTCTTGCTTAATTAGTAAGGTGTATAAGAGTCTAAGCTACTGAAACTCAAGAACTGTTTTAAACTGGGGTGAAAGAAAAATCCAGTGACAACAGGAAATGCATTTTCTGGGAAAGGTTTTAAGAAACTTAAAATTAACCATTTAACCATTAACCATTACCTTTGATGAAGTAGCTAAGTCTAAATGAGATGTCCCAGATGATACAAAACTGAGGTTATTTAAAAAACTTTGCAGATACCTTCTTTTTTTTTTTTTTTCATTTAGCCATATATACAAATCATCCCTCAATTCCTAATCGAGTTAAATGAGTTGCCTTCAGGCTTTATCAACATGAGTGATGACATCATTAAGCATTAAGAAACATAAGGGCATTTTCTCCAAAAAGGAACATCAGTTGACAAGAGCCCTGCTTCAGGGGTGGGGAGACAATGCCTTGGGACTGTAAAGGAGGAGCACATATCCCTGTCCAAGACCACATACTGCATCCACATCTACTGAATGAGGAAATCTCAGTAGGATTGAACGAGAAGGTAGTGGACTGGTACAAAGCTCTTTGAGGTTCTTCTGTATCCTGTAGCCCCTTCTAAATCCACACCTGAAGATACAATGACAAAACAGGGTGACAATTACAGCTTATTTTATGGAGGCTTCCTTTCTGCAGCAACATAAAGTATTGCAGTCAATAACTTTGCTGCCTCAGGAATTATTGTGCTGGGTAAAATCATGTCCTCAGGAGAACAACTCTGTGTTCAAAGACTTGATCTTACTTTATAAATGATACTGGTTTGTGACAGTCAAGAAAATTAAAGTCTGTGTGTAGGAGCTCTACGAAGGAGCATACTATGGATCTCTGTCTGGCACTGAGGAGCTCTGCTGATCCTGGCGAGCAGGCTGTTAGAGACAGCCTAGAACTCTGTGGGTTCAGATCCCAGGGTGCAGCTTCTGCCCATTTGACTTGGTGACAATACTCTGGACTACTGGCTCTGCAGGGTGAGGATGCAGATTCAACCTCCTCATCAGATGGAGCAGCAGCAGTCAAAGAGGCCTGAGCCTCTGGCAATGAGAGACCCAACAGTGCCAGAGCTGCGATCCGTGAGCACATTCATCCTGAGAGAGGCAACCCCAACACATGCACTCTCCAACGAAAGACTTCCAAATATCCCCTTTGCACTGATAGTCCTTCCCAAAATAGATCACACCTATGTTTTACAGAGGCGTGCCAGAGTAATAGACTGGCAAAAGTGGCCAAGTTCATAGGCACTCCCTAAACAATCTCTCCTTTTGCCACCACAGTGCAAGTGGCTACTGCAACAGATGTTCACACCAGCCAGGATGGTTTTTTCCTTATTCCACCAGTCAAAATTGCCAACAGTAGTAAAAAGCCATAGTAAAGAGACCAGCAAATCAAATCCATTACTGACTGATATATGAAGTTTAACCAAGACAACTTTGCAGAGAAATAAGCTGTGCAAACAAAGCTGTATCTATCACCATCCCCTGCAAACTGCCTGGGTAATCTGCATATTTAAAAAGGCTTCCTAGTATTCACGTCTGAAAGTGCATACCAAGGGAAACTGAAGACAGATGGTTAGATGTCACAGTGACTAAAAGACTGCTTTTAAAAAGGTAGGTTTCCAATAATTAATAGTCCAGATCTTCAGATAATGTAGATCAAGTGAACTGCACAGTTCTGATTTACACTGCCACATGGCCTAGTTGTGTGTGTTCAACCCTTATCCTCAAAACACTTAGCACAGATTGCTTGGATAACTCATTTTTGAGGTAGGGAGGGGGGAAACAAACATCCATTTGCTGAAAGCCTTTAAGGATATGACATATTCTGAACACTCTAAAACATAACTACATGCTAATTAAAACTTCATATTTTTAAGTAATATAACAGGGAAGAGATATAACTCCAGCTGGAATGAACATCCCACTACAGAGTACAGACAAGACAGAATTTCCAGAGGCACAAATGGCAGTGAAGGCACCTCCCACAGAGGGCTTGTGATGGCAGGTCAGGTCGGACGATTCTGCTCTCTCTCAGTATCCTAATGGAAAGATGTCAAAGAGCTTCTGAAGACAAAATGACTGTCACAATTATTTGCTGATCAAAGAAAAATTTTCAGTGTAAGTTTCAGCTTAGATCTTAGCACTCACAGAGTAGCTAAAAGACATTATACCTCTTCTCACCTGGTGGACTCTTGTGTTACACCATGCACAGCAGTAATGGAGACAGATTAATACAATTTATTTGCTGACACTGACAAGAGTAGCCTGCCTTTTTTTTTTTTTTTCTGTATTTTACCATTGAAGTCTTGTTTTTCAGCCTCAAATAGCCCCAAGACAATACACTGTAATAATTAAGTACCAAAAAAACCAAACCAAATGAAAAAACCCCCCAATATTAATAGGCTAGATGAAGTCAGCAAAAGACAACAAATTCTACTCAGTGCTGACAATCCAACCTTAACACGCTTCTGAGTTAGGAAATAATAGAAGAAAATGGTTCTGGTTTTTACAAGGGTTTCTTTGAATTATTTTTCAGGGATCCCTGTTCATCAAGTCTTATAGGTAAATATTAAAAAAACCTGCAAACCAAAGCAACAACAGCAAAGCTGGGCAGGTAGTGCAGCACTGGAGCACATTGCACAGAAAGGCTGTCAAATCTGCAAATAAGTTTTTCATAGCCCAGCTAGACCAAGACAGAGCTGACCTGATCCCACAGTGGCTACTGTCCTGCTTTTTGCTGGGGTTTTGACTAAAGGACCTTTAATGGTCCCTTCCCACTGACATTTTTGTGATTTGATGATGCTTTGAAAACTGCTGCAAGATGCTGTCCTGATGTGGGATGTGCTTGGGCAGCCAACACCTTGACAAGAAAACAAGTAGTGCCACTGTGTCTTTATAGCTTATGTGCAGCCTGAGACTTTCCCTGCCTGTGGTTACACCACCAGTGGTGGTGTAACTCTTACTGAAACAAGCAGGCAAAACATCCCCCAGTGAAAATAGCTGTACTTTTAAGCACTCTTTTAATTACAATGACAAAGACCATTGATTTTCATGCATGGAAGCAAATCTATTCTGACGCTTGTGCTTACAAGACCCAGACCATCAGTATGAAATTCTTGGCTTACTTCTTCTAAGTTCTTGAGCTGGTTTCTTTCATCAGTTTTATTTTTCTTTTATTAAGAATTAATTAAAGATATCAAGCTAATCTTTCTGACTGAAGTCAGCCTCCTTTTCTTGGGTATGTATAGGCAGTACTTACAGCTGCAAGCAATGTAAAGTCTATTTTACAACTATTTTTGGTTTCAAAGGGTTGCTGCCAAGGTGATTAGCATGAAATCTAAATGAGCTTTCAACCTGCCCCCTTCGCTCTGATGCTGATTTAACTAGTAAAATCTTGCCAGTAACACTAGTTTTAAAAACCAGCCTTTGAAGCCATGACATGGCAAAAGGCTTCCTGAAGTCCAAGGATATTATGTCTGCTGTGGCACTCCTGTCAGCTGTCATTGTCCCTTCTTAGGAGAAGTTAATCAAATCTGTTCAGCCTGACCTCTGCTTTAGCTAGCCTGGACCTGTCTAAGGCTGTACCTGTCCAGTGCTCCCCATCGGGGTCCTGCTCATCTCTGCAGTCGGGCTTGGCTCCGTCCCAAACAGGGGGGTCAGGTCAGCTCCCCTCCCCTCTTGGCCTCTCATCTGCCTCCTCCAGCTGGCAGGGAGTCCAGCGTTTCTGCCACTTGTCCTTCTCCTTCCTCATCTAATTTAGGGATAATGGGTACTTCTGGTTTAATTTTTCCACTTTGTGACAGGGTGGGTATATACATGCTTCCCAAATTCAGCAGTTCCATGATTATCCACCACCACTGGCTGAAATGGGGCTGCAGTGACTATGGGGAGGTGAGAGAGGAAGCCCCCGTCCCCCCCCCTCCCCCCCCCTCCCCCCCAATACTAAGTTCCTTTTATTTCAAATGTTTATTCACCATTAACTTCATTTTCTTTTACTCTGATCAAGTGCATTTATTATGTGGAGAGCTGGTAGTGATGTTTTTAATTAAGGTTGTCTAATGATTTCCTTCATAGAGCATTTGGTTTTCAGTATAGTTTATAACCCCAGGAATGTTAATCATTCTGGGCTAAATTTTGCATGCTTTGTTTCTGCCTAAAGTAGAATTAAATAAGAGATCATCAGCTACCCTCCTTCTGCATCCTATTTTTCTTCCACAAAATATTCTCTTGCTTTAATAAAGCACAATAGTCTGGGAGCCAGATGATCGTAAATTGCACTTTCATAATTTTTACTTCATAATGCTAATAATTCTGTGCAATTGTATCTGCAATCAAGCAAGGTGTTATGCATTTTTTGCATAGAAAGCAGAAAATTGCCAGTCCATCAACTTAATCAGTGACGTAATGGAGGTTTTCAAATATTGTGCAAGGTCACCAGTGCAAACTGGAATTAAGACTTCATGGAGGAAATGCGATGCTATCTGCCATACACAATGCTTATAAACTGTTCTCTTTTGCAAAATATTAAGCAGAAGAAGCCAAGACATGAAAAGAATTTGTGTAGCCATCAGATTTTACACTCTGATCATAGAGGATGTCCTGCATACCATACAACACATCAGAGACTCAGTTAGGCTGGGACTACTAGGCTTTTCCAGCACTCATGATAGCTGGCTAAAAGCCTAAGTACAAGTTTGTCAGATCAGCATGGGAAGTCACACATAATTTTTAAAGATTTAAATAAAAAGTTATTGTGGTTATTAAAAAAAAAAAAAAAAAAAAAAGAAAAAAAGGAAAAAGAAGTTGTTTCCATTCCACGGTAGTAATGCTGAGCTGGAGTCTGATGACCTTTTCCTTTTCCCTTTCTGTTCACCTCTTCTCTTTGTCTCACTTATCTATATTTCTTTCTTTCTTTTTTTTTTTTTTTTTTAATTTTTTTACAAGGTTAAGATTACATGCAAAATGGAAATTCAGGATTTCAGATAGATTTGCACTCTTTTTTCTTCTTCACTGTGTCCCCTTGGGGAAGCAGACTGCCCTCAAAAACTCTCCATAACTTGTAAGATTAGCTGCACTCTGGGGCAGACACAAGGAGACACAACCCCTAGGGCTTCTCAGCAGCAGTAATTTGGGTCTGAGCTCCAGTGAGAAATGTTCAGTTCTCAGAAATCCAGGCAGCAAGGTTGCCCTCTTTTATTCTAATTACTTCTACTGTCTTCAACAAATTGGCAGAAAGGCTTTCAAGCCTACCCTTATACTCTTCCAGCATCCACCAGTTCAAAGCAGGTATATCACATCTTTTTTCCCCCTCACAATTTGTGTGCTCAGAGGTCTAAAGGGGCACAAGGAAGTTCAACACACATCTAATGTTTCTGTCCCGCTTGGTAAAGCAGAAGAGTTGCATCTGTGGCCCAACCCCTTTTGCTTCAGCCATGAAGCAGCTTCATTGAAGTTACTCTTAAAGCACACCAGCTTTGCCCCTTGTGAGGAAAACTGCCTTCACCTTTGGCACCAAATCCAAGATCACTCGCTCTTCTTCTTCGACTATAATTCTTAGGTCCAACGGGTAAGGAACACAGCCCGACTCTAAAGTTCTCCTATTCTGTAAGGGTAACCTTCACTTTAATCCTCATACTTTTCATTCATTTTTGTGAGTGTGATTTCTTGAATATATCAGGTCACAATCTTCAGTGGCAGAAAGGGCGCAAACCATTGTTAGACAAGAATGCTAATTCTGAGAGCGAGCATCGAAAGGTTGAGTCAGCCTGTGCCACATTGTGAGAGTTCAGCAATGCTCCATTCATTTGTGTGACAAGCCTCATTATGAGGAAGCTTTTCAAAAGCAATTCATTCTGAGGAAGCCTTGGATACAGTTCCAAAAGCAGAAAATAAAACTTAGGAGAACTGGGGAAAGCAAAAGGAGCAGGCAGAAGAATCAAGCAGGAAGGCATACAAAAAATCAGCTCTTTTGCAAGTTCATTTTTTCATTATGTTTGACATTCTTTGGGAGACAGAACTGTGCTGCACACTTGTGGCCCCAGGCACTGAAGTTGGAAGTAGATATTTCAAGAGCTACAGAACACACACATAGCTGTATAACACAGAAAAGATACAAAAACTGAGTTGACAAGATCATGATGCTAACTTGCTCTAGAATTGCATCAGCCAAGACAGTCTATTTTGAAGTAGAAAATTGCACACAGTCCTATTTTATCACCTATTTGGACCTTTGGATAGTGATGAAAGGATGTGATATCTAAAGTTCAGCAGAAAAATAAAGTCTAACTCAACACCAACAGATGAGACAGATTTCCTGATGAAAACAAGCAGAACCTGGAAGTTGCGTGTGATTTTCTGGGAGATGAGAGATATTGTCAGTAACAATTCTGATCAGGCAACTAGGAAAATACAGAACTTGATGAAGTTCTACGGGTTCTAACAACCTTTGTGGTTGTCATTTTTAAGTTAATCCCACCATCACCGAGCAGTTAAAGGAAAACAGAGTGTTTTGTGCTCCCTCTGCTGTTCTGGAGCAGCAGGTAGCTAACAAATGTTAGACCCAGAGCTCTGCAGTTTGATATAATTAAGTGATGAAGAAGAAGAAATAACTGACTTTCAGTGTGGTTTTGTATGTAGCTGGTTTTGTTGTTATTAAAAAAGTGAACTAGAAAGGCAAAATATATTTTAGTTCCCTTTTAGAAGAAAAGTCCAATTATATTTTTGAGATTGTTAGAAAAATAATTTTTAATTATTTGAATTATGTGAACTGAAAGGCACCTTGCAAAAATCACCTCCTGGCTGATGCTTGTGACAAGGCTGGGACACTGAGCGGCTTGCAAGAGCACAGATATGGGCAAATTCTCTCCAGATACTTGCTGCTATAAGATTTTCAGTCTCCGTCTAAGTAGTGGTTGATCAGGCCTCAGCTAGGCTTATTAACCAGATAGAATTGAGAATTTAACTCAGATGCTTAGAGAAGGTAAATACAAAATACTTACTATTGAAAATAATTTGAAAGGGATGAGAAACAGGATAAATAGTGTTTTCATAAAAGGAAATTTGTACTCATTGGATTTACAGGAAAGTACAAATGAGTTTGAGATAGGCTGAAGTATTCAAGACCAGGTTGGATGGGACCCTGAAAAACCTGGTTTAGTCCATGACAGGCTTGTTAGAACTAGATGGTCTTAAAGTCCCTGGCAACCAAAACCATTCTACGATTCCGGCATGTTTTGGTGCAAAGTTTTTCCTGTCCTACACAACACCCACAGGCACTAAGTAAAGGAATAGTTCCCTCCCACAGCTATGGTGCTTCAGCTGGCAGTTCCTGCAGGACGAGAAAGATAGAAAGAGTGATGTCAGAGTACAGGGTGACCTCATTAGTCCTGAAAAAGTATCACACTTACCTTTTAGTAAAAAATGAAAAGAGATCAGAAGTCCAATAGGACTTGTGAGATGAGATAGATTTGATTTATACTGAATGAAGAATCTCTTAACTTTCAGAAGAACAGAAGCTGACCTTCCTTACATGAAAATTGCATTGGTAGAATTTTTTTATATTTGATTAAAGCTGGGGTTTGGTTCCAGCACTGACTCAAGGAAAAACATGCATTGTAAATACAAAGCACCATAAGTAAAGTCCATGCATGAACATCAGTGACACACATAACCCCAGCCTTCTCACTGGGAACTTGTGATGTTTTAAAGCACCCATATAACAAGAACATTAGTGTTTGAATACACTGTTATGACCCTAGAGCTATAAAGTAATATTCCTCTACCAGTACATTCATAATTCTACTCCTTCTTTGTCCTCTTTTTCTGCCATGGTACTGCTTCTGCTCTGGAACTGCATTCATGCAATCATTTTACTTGGGCCAGAGTTGCAGAGATCAGTTTGGGGAATTCTCCTTTGGTGGCATAACTGAAGATCAGCCTGGTCCCAAGGCAGATACAAGTCCCCCAGGGACAACAGGATTGCATTAATAGAGCACCTGTGTAAACAACTGGAGAACTAGGCCACCTTCTTGCTGCATCCCACAGTTTTTTTTAACCTTATCATGCTCTTAATAATTTATAGAATTGCTCCTAAAAGCATTTTCAGGGGGATATAGAATGTCTTTTTTCAGCAAAGAAATTTGTGTAAAGCACACATGAAAAAGACATGAGAAAATTCCACTGGCTGTTTGATTAACCTGAGAACCACAACTTGCTAACATAATGAAGCATGACACATCATCAGGATGCTGTGTTTTTCTGGAGAAGTGTCAAACAGCACATTTTTATGACACATGAATAGTGTGCATCATGAAAAGAGAAAAATATTTAAGTTTCATTTCAACCTCAGCTACCATCTCACCACCCCTAGGGTAAAGATGTTTCCATATACAGGATTGCACAGTTTAGAAAGTCACATAAAATATTATGGCATGAATAACAGTAAAAGCATAAAAGTCTGACCTTTTGATGTTGCAAGTGGTAGGTAAATTTCATTCTTTCTATGATAGTATTTTTTGTTCTTTAAAGATACCTTGAGAAAAATTAATTCCTGCTTTAAAATAAAATGGACAAGGAATAACTTATAAATTGGACTACATACATTATTAATTTGATTCTATTTTATAAGAGAAAGGTAGGCTCAGGGAACATTTTCCTTGTGATTCACTGAAAAATGTGTTTTTAATAGGATCTGTACGCTTAAATGTTCTGGACAGTTCCTAGTGATGATGTACACCTGAGTACTATTTCCCTCTGTGAAAATTACATCATCTATGAATTATGTTTATAACATCCCAAAGGCAGAGAGAAAGATGAGATTTGGCAACATTAGGATCTAATTTTAGGACACACCCAGCTGCCTAATAATCTTTTACACCAGCGATGCTACTATGCTTTCTTATGAACTGCATTACTAGTACTATATTACAGGAGAAAAACCAAAACACATTCCTCATTTCTGCAATGACTTTTGAATGGCTAGAGCCAGTAAAAAGGAGCTTCTGAAGAAACAGCTTTAGTTCCCAGACTAAGATTCAGCTCAGGTTTTATCCCAAGTGATGGAGGTCACCTCACAGGATCTGGGCCAGCTGCTGGCCAGTTCTCCCCAAGAGACCATTGTGCTGGTTTAAGGTAAACTGGCAGGAGAAATGAAACCAACTCACAAAAAGATTACAAGTCAGAATTACAATTTAATAAAATGATCACAATAAGTACAAGGGTACAGAGGAGAAAGACTGTTTGACCCACAGAAACAGATGTGTAACCCAGCACTCTGGGGCATGAACAGGAGAGTGTTCATCAGCCCCTGTGCTGAGCACCACCTGGCTCTCCTAAGTACAAAGTAAAAGGGAAGAGGAGAACATGTTGGTGAGGATGATGGTCACAGTCCAGTCAAGAGTGGCAGTCGCAGTCCTGCTGAGGCTCTGGTCCTCCTCTGGA
>JAWWEU010000001.1:9942891-9965960 GCA_035583155.1 Acropternis orthonyx | reverse complement strand
CCAAACACCCAGCTTGTAGCCTGAGGGGTCAGGTGTGCCCTGGCAAGCTGCTGCAAATGATTCATTGTTAGCAGTTCCTGAGAAATTACATAGAGGGTGTAGAATACACAGCCTTAGCCACACCCACACAGTGACAAACTGGTCCTGGTCACTATAACCAGGACAACCATAGAGGCTGTAACCTTCACAATCACATTTGGGCCATCCTCCCTCTCCTTCAGTAGCACTTTTAGTCTGGTTTGGAGCCCTGCTTCTGACTTTTAGTTCCTTCTGTGCAATGTCATGTATGAAAATGATCCAATTCCACACTTGATTTTCTTTCTAGTCCCTTTTGACTTACCAAAAGTCATTATTTCTACTGAAAATGTTCTTTGCTGTCTTGAAGCCTCTATATTTGGCCTTAACACCACCACTAAATGACACAATGAACAATTTTAGTGAGAAAACTCTCTAAAAACAGGCAACTGAGCTGCTAATATCTCATTCTTAGCACTATCACAAGATTCATCAGAGCTGTGTAAAGATTGGTAATTAATTATTTCAAAGAGGTTTCTCTTCTGAAGTTTTCAAGTATCCTCATAAGATTTGAGTGAAATATTCTAAGATCACTGCCTAAATTTCATCTTCTTATATATAAAATTTACAGAACTGGAATAATAATAAGCAAAACTAAAAGAAACAAAACAAAACAAAACAAAAAAACAAAAAACAAAGCAACAGTCCGACCACAACTATGTATAGAGCAGGCATTAAGATTAATTTTCAGCTGAAATAACCAGACTGATTTAATTCCTTTCATACCTAATCTACAATAGGTAGAAGGAAACTGTAAGCACTACCCTGGAATGCTGCAGGAGAATTATGGGGCTAGTGATACCTGATCACTGTGCCCAGTTATTTTCTATAGATCAATTCCTGCACAGCAAGGTCTGCTTGAGAGGTGTGAAAGATCAACAGCTGTAAAAACAGAGCAATAGCTGCACTGAAGTTTTACACCTGCATGCAGAGAGTCCTTCATCAGCTACACGAACTTTGTCCTTTAACTGTAAGGCAAAGGGGCTTTTTAGGTGTCATGCTGTTGTTTCCTTAGTAAACAATGGGCATAATTAAAGCTGTTATGTATCCTCCAGGAAAAATAATACCAGTATTAAGTTGGAAAAAGTATGGCTCATGGTTTAACTGGCTAGATTTGTAATTCTTCTATTGGGTATGAGAAAACATTGCCAAATGAAAAAACAGACAAACAAAAAAAAAGGTGGTAGTAAATTTTTGTTATTGCTCAGGAAATGGCTGAAACACTTAGCTATAAATGCAGTTCATAGAAAAGTGTTATTAATGAACAGGCTTCTGACAAGAAAAGTTTAGTTTAGTACAGCATAATGTAAGTTTCACTGGATTGCATTGCATTTAGTAAACAGAGCTTACATACAGATCCAAAAAAACTATAGCTGAGAAAAACATGAGAGTTAGCAGAACCACTTTGAAACTGTGAATTTAAAACTAGAAGTCAGTGATATAGTAACCACTTGCTGTTCTCAAAGGAGACTGAGAAATTAGCAGAAGGGTAGGGTAGAAGAAAAGAGGTGTAATTCATCATTCACTGAGCATATTTTTTTTTTAGTAGAAAAATGGTGCTAAAATGAGTGGAAGAATTTAGTTTGGGGTTTTGGTTTCCAGAACCATCAACTATGTAAATGATACAGATCATATTGATAAATGGTTAAAATGGAATGGAACAAACCCCAAAAAGTAAGAATCTGTGGCAACAGCTGTCCAAAACAGAGTATCTCCGTCTTTCATGTAGAAACCTCCAGCAGGCTGAGTGAGTTATTCCATGCTGTGGAAATGCCTTTGGGATGTGTTCCTGCTGGCATCCTTGTACCACCTGCTTGGGAAGTACTGTACCATGGGCCTTAGCATTTGCACAGACTTCTGTAAGAGGGAAATGTCAGCTTCCTTCTGATGTCTCAGTTTGTAGCTACAAAGCCGTGCATGAACAAGCAGGGGCCAGGCTTACAGAGCCAAGACACACACATGCAGAGAGGGCTCTGTGACACTTAGTTTCCAGTGAAACTGGAATTTGCATCTTGATTTTTCCATCTAGGCAAAGTGCTTATATGGTGAATGAACAGTAGATTTCATGTATGTGAAATAAGACCTATTCTATGCTAGTTACCAAATGGGACTCCAGGAACACTGCCCCCTCAACCTCAGCCATAATGCTTGAAAAGCTTCCTATTAGAAACCCTTTTTTTCCCCAAAAAACATCTATTCAGATATTGATATGTCTTCCTTTTGAAAATATTTCCCATGTCATAGCTGAAATTATTTATACAATGATAGACCTTATGTTCTCACCCTGTTATTTTTATAAACAACATTTTTACAAAAAACATTTTTACATCTCAGGAGAAGTGGTCTGAAAAAAACGTTTGGATAGAGTGGTTAGGCTGGGGAAGGAGTAGAGATAAGGCATCTGGAGAATAAAACTACCTGCACCCTACAGGTTATAGAATAACAATAATATACAAAAAAATTAAGCACTGAAAATTGGAGGGACCAAAGAACTGAAATTGGAACTTAACACTGTAGGTAGAAAAAACATGTATGATAATCTTGTATTGTGGGGGAACTGTACTAAACAGTTATGGTGAATACATTTCTTGGAAGCAAATGGCTGGTGAAGTAAGCAGCTTTCCATTCTGGTTTTTAGATTTCTTTGATTAAAAAACCACTCATTTAACCAGAATATTTTATAATGAAGGCCACCAGCATTTTACTGACATGGAACTAATTCTTTTACCACAGGACATATTTTACCTATTTAACAGTAACATTTGATCTGCTTACTCTTTGATGCATCTGCACCACACCTTATTCAGGACAGCTACTGGTATGTACCCCATGCTACTGAGCACTGTAGCCAACTGGATTTCTACCAAAAAAGAAGTACTTCCTTCTCAGAGCAGTAGGCAGGAATAGTTTAAGAATCAGTATTTTAACTGAACTAGTATTTCAGAAATCTTAAATATCCTTTGAGTACTTCTGTTGAGATACAAAGTTCAACATTCAGGGATGCAATAAGGAAATTCTCTTAAAAATGAATATTTGTTAAGCATGGAGTCATAGAATCATTTAGGTTGGAAAAGACCTTTAAGATTACTGAGTTCAAACATAAGTCTAACAGTGCCAAGTCCACTGCTAAACCAACTGCTACATATACACATCTTTTAAATACCTTCATGGATGGTGACTCTACCACTTCCCTGGGCAGTCTTTTCAGCACCTGACAACCCTTTCTCTTGAGCAATTTTCCCTAATATCTGACCTACATCTCCCCTGGAACAAATTGAGAACATTTCCTCTTGTATATATTTTTTTTAGCTGGGAGAAGAGACCATCACCCACCTGGCTAAACCTCCTTTCAGGCAGTTGTAAAGAACTACAACATTTCTCCAGGCTAAACACCCCCAGCTTTCTCAAGCTAATCCTCATGAGATTTGTGCTCCTGACCCTTCACCAGTTCCACTGCCCTTCTCTGACACTCCAGCACCTCAATGTCCTCCTTGTAGTGAGGGGCCCAAAACCAAACACAGGATTCAAGGTGCTGCCTCACCAGTGGCAAGGAGAGGGTCAAATAAACAAAGAGTAAACTGCAAAAAGAGAGGCCTCTAAATACCTCTAAGATATTTTAAAAAATCCTAAATCAATTCCTCCTAGAAAGACATAAGCCACCACACTAAAAGATGGCTTCTAAGCATGATACTTTATGGCAGAGAGAGCACAGGAGCAGATCGGTCCTGGTAACTAGTTACTTAATTTTTATGGTTTTTTTTGCATTTACAGCATGTAATTTAAACGACATTCACTCTGAAAAATTAAGCCCTGGTGCTGCATTTCAATCTTAAGAATTTACTTCATTGCCAGATGTTAGAAGGACAGAGAAAATAAACACTTGAAAGTAGACATAAAAGCTGCTTGTGCCTGGCTTACTTTACATCTCTAAGATTTTCTTTGTGTATATACCATAAGCCTGTAAATCCCATATTCCAAGATTCCTAGAAATAATTTCCAAGTACCTGAGTATTTTTCTAAGATTCTTGTTACTTCTATGCAGCTGACATCTCTGGCTTATTGCATTTAAGAAACAAACAAAGCAGTTTTAAACAACATCATTTTAAAGACAAATTGCCTTTCTGAATCTCCAAAGAAGTAATCTCACTCAGACACAGGAAGATCTATTGTCCTCTCATCCCTGGGCACAACTTCCATTAAAGCAGATCAAGGAGGGAATACATTTTCTACTATTTAGGTTTTTAAAACCATCTCAAATCAGACCCGTGAAGAATATTAAGACCATTTTAATGGACAACCCATTAAAAAAGAGAGCAAAACACATACATTTTATTGAGCAGAAACTGTGATGTGTTATACACAGGTTGCTACACCAGCACAACTCCATTTTACTGATTTCAGTATATTACCCTATGTTCAACAACACTGAGGTAAATAACAAAAATAAATAAAAAGAAAAAAACATCGGGGTGTAAGACTAGAGTCCCCTTCAGTAGAACAGCAGTGGGGGTCTCACTGTGGGATCTCTGCAGTTAACTAGAAAAATCATAGAAAGAAATAAGAGGTGTAGAGCTGTCATGAACAGTATCCCATTCTCTTTGCAGACAACCTTCATTTAAAGCCTGCTAAACTGTTGCTGCCTCACAATCCATAACAATGCTAACACAGATATTTTAACTTCAGTTATACTGTAAACATGAGCACTGGGCTAAGACAGAAATTTTTCTCCTTCCACCACAGAAACCACAGATGTTACTTCGTGTTTCCGTGTGCAACAGCTTCACAATCAGCTTCAGACAGAAGTAATCGGAACAGGTGGGGATTCAACAATGTATGACCACCAATTTGTACCCCAGCAAATGCTAACTAGAAACATTCAGTAGAAAGTAAGATAATGTCCCCTTCTGTTTGTCTCACTTTTTAATGTGCTCCCGGAACAACCAGCAATGCATATTCACACATAACATACAAGTATATCCTACACAGCCTGTATAATCTCTCTGCACTATTTCTTGTAAGAGGTGAACAAAGACCATTCAGTACTCTAAGCCCGACAGTTGTTCTCAACACCCCTGAGTAACTGCCCTCCATGTGCTACATTTGTTTTGGAGTGGAGCCAGATAAAACAAAGTTTAAGTTCATTTTTTTCCCCCAAATGCTTCTGTATTCTTTTACACTGTTATAAAAAAAAAAAAAAAAAAGGAAAAAAAAAAGGAAAAAAAAAACCCAGCCCAAACCAAAAAAACCACAACACATTGTGTAGTGTCCCATTAATACTGTAGGTTCATTGTTCACAGATGGATTGAAAAGTGCCTGGGAATAAATCAAAACAAAGATTTTTAACCAAGTCATTGAAATCTAAACATTTTTTGTTACAACTTTATACTTGACATGTGAAGCATTTATTTTATATAATATCAGTGTTGGAGTTCTTTTATCCCATCTTTCTGTTAGCATGCTTGAGAAGGGGCAACAAAGCCCAATGTGTTCTAACTTTCGCCTGGCTTCCTTTGTGTTTACAGTATTTCATGCATACCTTTTGAGTATGAGTATACTATTCAGAAGAAAAATTATGTCCCATCCTACTGATACTTCTGTCCTTTGGCTCAACCAATTTGAGTACTATCTTCTGTGACAGATGCACTTGACTTCTTAACCAAACCAGGAGTAGTTTGGAAAAAGCTCCAAAGGAAGTAAAGGCCTGAGCTGTAACAAGGCCAAGAATTTCTCTAGTTCCAGTCTGTTGTCTGAAAACCCTCAAAGGATTGGAGTGAACACAGTGTGCATCGATACATATGAGCTCGGAACACTGATCATGCAATTAGCACATGAATAGTGGGCGGCTTTTCCAAGACTCATTGATCAAGAAACAAAGACAGTTGCGGGTACAAGGAGTCTCAAGCCTACCTTTCCCAACCCATGAAATTTGACTACAGGCCAACCACTTTATTTCATAATAATGACAGCCTAAGCAAGCCTTCTTGGAGTTCTCCCTGCCAAGCATCCTGGCTGCATAATGGTGATCTCCCCTGGAGTTGGGACACTTCTCGAGGTTCTTCTTCAGACAGAGACACCTTTCACCAACTGCAAATCTTTGGTAAATGACCAGTATAATTGATAATCTTGTATTGTAATACACTGTGATTTTGTTTCTTGCATATTTTGATTTTTGTCTAGTTCAAATGATTGTGCAGTACAGTAATAATAATATTGCCAATAAACTCTGTTAAGCAGCACTTTAACAGCATCTTATTGCAATTTTTTTAAAAATTGTGACATTAACTGCTGAGAAGAATTACATGTAGTAAGAGTTAGTTATTTCTTAGGTGAAATGTCTTTAAAAAAATCTCATAAGAATTATTTGCCCAGAACTAGAAGGCAAGAAGGAAAACAATCAGTTTCCTTCCTCACCATTTCCAAGGTTGTTTCTTAACAGCATCTGTGTTAGAGAATAGGCCTCTTTCTCCAACTACAACAATAACAACAATCTCTTTTACAAGAGAATTTTCTTTTCTCTGACCCAGCAACAGGGCAGATTTATCTGCCTGTCTTTAAACTCTACTTCTAAAATACGTGATTTGGATTGCCCGTCACCACCCACCTCCTCTGTTTGCAGCCAATGCATAGAAAATGGGGCTGCAAAAGAGCACACAGGTATCATTTCTGCCTTGCAAACCCAGACATTTCACTCCACCACAACCACTCACACTCAGCTCCTTCCATTCACGTTCTGGGGGATAAAGGAGCGCTTGCAAGTTGTGGTCCGTGGGCTGACCTGCACAGAGCATTACCCTGCAGCAAGAGGCCAGTACAGACTTCCACCACTCCAGCTGGGTCTGAAATATGTTGTCTACTCTACCTTTAGCTTGTGGACAGAGGCTTTTTATAGTTACGATATATGTAAGAAAATACAACTTAGCCCTTATTAAAGGATGCTTAGTATATAGGGGTTCATTTAGTTTGGTCACAAGGGAAGGCTACAAGCAAGGTAAATATTGTGATTGTATAAAGTATAGCAAAATATTACTTATGTTGATCAAAGCCATTCCCATTTTGCTCCCAATTCAGCACAGCAGTGGAATTAGCAGCTGTTAAATTAGCACTTACACCAGAATAGCTGGGATTACCATGTTAGCACTCAATAACAGAGAAACAGAAAAAAGAAAACATCTCCAATTTCTAATGTCAGTAGTCATTATTTTCGTCCTCTCTCTTGCCCAGTCAGTGATTGGATGTATGAGTGTGTGTGTTTGCTGCACACTGTGAAGTGCGAGGAACTTATGATATCTTACTTAAACAGTCCCATTGTGTAAATCTGATTTTGTAGTAATTCTGTGCACTAAATAAAGTTATTATCACCATTCAAGAAAAGAGTACCCATGTATGGACAGTAAAATCAGAGACCTGAGCTTCATGTAAGGTTCTTTATGGTAACTTCTGTGCTGATTATGTTTGTCTTTTTCTTTTGGTACATGCAGAAGTGATAGAAGAGACAGACAAGAGGGAGGGATTGAGATTTATCCTCACATGTACTAGAGTACTAGCTATCCTACAGTCCTGGTATCTTTTCAGATAAGATTAGTAGAATTTTAATACCAAACCATATAGCTGAGCAGATAGCATTTACAAATACGATTAAACTGCTTTGAAATTGCAACAGGTATACTTTTGCCTCCTAAACTATTTAAGGATTTTGAGAAAATCTAAAGAGATATTTGGTATAAGAACAAATGCTGGTTAGTTGACTTGTCCTCATTATTTGAAGTCAGGCATAATTTATTGTTATAGATACCCTAACAAAACATTTTGCTGCACTGACAACTCCTGCTGACAATAATGAACTCCTCTTAGTATTGTTTACACATGTTTCTCAGCTTATGCCACAACGGCTTCAACAGGAAGGCTTTCACTTTTAGAGAAACATTGTGAAGAAATACATATGTAATTGTCTAAATCAGAAAAAAGTTTTCATTGCAGAGCAATCCATACGAAAAGAATTTCATCATCCTTTGTCATACAAAAGAGTACAAGAAAGCTGGTGACCCAGGAGTTTGTGCTATTGGTTAATGCCATTGAAACAGTGGCTGTTTTGCTAATATGTTAAGATTTTGTTTTCTTGTTCCAGCAGTTGCCTTTAAGAGCAGGATTTAATGACTACAGAAGTCAAATGATTTGCTAAAGAGATGGCCTTGCTCCCCTTGCCACTGTCCTTGGGAAAGGTCTCCCAGTCTCAGCAGTGCCCCGACTGCCAACACAGGGGGCCAGAGCCCCTCTGCCTTCACTGGCAGAAAGAAATTACACACCACCTTCCCCAGGACTGCTATCCAACACAAATATCCAGAAGCTCATTATTAACCCTATTAAATGTGTTAAGTACCGTATATATTTTCCTTAGCTTTGTAATATATGCACTGTGCTAAACTGAAGCCATTTCTTTTTATAGTCTGCAGTCCCATTTTCTGACTTGAGTTTCTCTGTCATTTTTTTGCTCTGTTGCAATATGATCCCTTCGAGTAAAAAGGGCTTCAGCCTAAAGAGAGTGAAATGCTATGTGCTTTCATAAATAGAAACGTTTCAATTATTTTTTGATTCCTTTGCAGCTCTGTAACATGATGGACTTTCATTTAGCAGACCATCTCCATATGAAAACATATAATTTAGCTACCTTGGTGCAGACTTTTCTTCTGTTTATGTGAAATATGTAGCTATTTCACCTACGTATTTTAACCCAGACTCTACATTCTTTACCGTCATTCTTTGGTTCACAAGCTTAAAAAAACTCTCTTTAGATCTATTTCCCTGCTGTCATATTTTCCTTTAGATATATTCTGAAGAAAGCTTCTTTTTGTGAATTGAAAAATGTCATTGCATCCTTTGTACTGTCTAATTTTTCATCTTATTAATACCAATAATATAATGTATTTGAACACTGCAATATTTTCATAAGATTCATTGGGGGTCTACCTTTTTCCAGCACTACTCTAATGTTCAGATAATGAAGCGTGGGGGCTGAAATAGATAGCCTGCTGACCACCTGAACCCAGAAAGATTAAAATGTATGATTCAAAGCTGTTCAAGGGATATACCTTCTGGAAGAAAGATTCCTGTAGTGCTCTATCATTAACATCTAGACACTTCATACTGGAAAACTCTGAGGAAAGTAGAAATTCAATTGCTTCAATAGCCAAAAATACACATTCAGGTAAAATGCTAGGGACAGGAATAAGGGTTATAGAGCTGCATTTATACTACCAATTAAGCTATTTGAAGACATTTCTTTTTCTTCTGTAAAGACTAAACATTTAGGTAGCTCAAGAATGCACAAGTAACTGAAGGAAAATACCGCCTCTGGTATTTCTCATAAAGGAGTCAGAAAAGGGTACCAACAAATATCAAACAAAGAGAACAAATGTAATATGCTGGTAATAAAACTTCCCATGAAATTTTAGCCTCTGGAAATGAGGTGCCAAGAAAAAGGTATAATTAATGAATTGAAATACATGCAGCAGTAAGATCAATTGTGGAGTAAATACATTATTATCAGAAATTACTTCTTGCAAATATACCTGTGATGGACAGGGAACTGTAGGGGATTTTCAAAATTTCAAAATGCAGGTTTTATGAGAGCTGTTAAGTAGGTAGAGAGCATGAAAGAGTCAATAACAGTCAATCTCATCAAAATTGTCTTTAATAATAAATGTTGTAAAAAAACTTTAAATGCAGAAAATTTTGTGCATGTCTACTTACTTTGAAATAGCTGTAGTCAACAAATATGGAGGCAATACTTTGCCTTTGACTTCTTCTGGACTCCTAGAAGTTAAAGACTGAGTCTGGTATGACAGCCCAGGTATTTTCTACAGACTGTTAGAAGAGATCCCCAGTCTCTTCTGACAGTCAGAGCCAAAAAACTCTTGGCTCTTGTTCAAGTGGCTTACTGACTTTGCTGAGGTTGAGGTGTGACTGACTTTTCAAAATAAAATTTACAGACAGCTGAAGAAGAGCTTGACCTGTACTACTTTAAAGGTATATATTTAATTATTAAAAAAATGTTACTTTATGCAAAATGTAACTGTTCTTTGTTATATTGAATATGCTTTGTATTTCCTTGTCTCAATCAAACACGTGATTGCAAAGTGTAATCTTTCTGGCTTACTTCATCAATGTTACATCCAGATGTATTGCACAAACTCTCTGCTGAGGACCATTTAGTGTACCTGGAAGGCCTGAAAATTTGCTTCTGTTCAAAATACTGCTGCCAAGTCAGAGTCATCTGCACTTCAGAGGAATATAAAGTGGTAAAAATCAAATTCTATTTGACACCTTGATCGTGCCTTGAGGCTACGAATCTGATGGGTTTTGATTAGTGAAAAACATTGTGGTTGTGAGAACAGGTGGAATATGACAATTCAAGATGTTCCTAAAATGTAGTAAAGGATAAATAGACTTCAGTGTCTTTGACAGGTACTTCTAGGAGATAACTATAACCACTTGAGTCTCGAAGGCTTTTTGGCCATGAATGAAACCTTTGGTAATCCACAGGCATTGTGAAAAATCAGCTCTCCTGCATTATTTTTAGGTACACTGGAGTTCAACCTACCCTCTGTGCTCCCCAGGCTATTGGGAGACTTTTTTGGCAGTTGCAAAGTTGGATGGGTTGCTATTTATCTTGCTGTGAAGTGGAGTTTTCTCACATAGCAAATCATCTTACAAGGTGTTAACATTTTCCGTTCCCACTCATCAAAACACTTACCACGAAACAGATGCACCAAAGATGAATCAAGTTTGAACTCATACTTTAGTTACCAGGCTTCACTTTCAACAGCTCTGTGTAGATCTGCATAGACATAATTCAGATAAGAAGATAAATCTGAGCTAACCAAGGAACAGCAACCTGTTGTCCTCTAAGGACAGCTTAATTAAAGTAACCTGTTTACTTTTCTCTCCTATATATTGAAACTATATGGTATTTTGCACTGGCCAATCAAAAGGAGAGGATATCAAGACTTTACTCTATTTTTACTAGCTGCTCATGGCCCAATGAGTTATTCCCTCCTACAGCATCACAACAGAATTTAAGTGTCCTGTATATAGGAGAGTTTTCACTGCTTCTGTGCCCTTCATCAGAATAAGAACTCTCTATTACACAGAGACCCACCAAAGGAAGACTGCGCTAAAAGAAGGGGAAGAAATGGAAAAAGCACAAAAGCACCCAGTTGGACAGGTTTTCAAGACAAAAAGTATGAATATGGGTGAAAGAAATCAAAAAATAACATCCAAGTTTAATATCACCATCCAGTATTCACCTCCTATTTGTAATAATCCATCTTAAAAGAGGCTAAAGGCTTTAATTTACCATAGCTGAACTGTGACTTTTTCTTTTGAAGAATTTGTCCCATTGATCCTCATAAACTCTCAGCAGTCCAAAATGATCATTATTGCTAAGTACACCAGAATGTTATTACCAGAATGAATCCTTTCAGTTGTGAGTCCTTCAGGAATTTTAGCAAAAAATGTTTGCCTAGGGAAGATCATATATTAAAGCACCTGCTTTTTACTAATGAATTCACTAGGAATGTCTTTCTTCAAAGCATAATCAGTAGTCATGAGCTTTTATCACTATGAGAATAAAGAGAACTAATTTGACAGTTCTGTCTTCAGTCTTCTTTGCACTTACTTTATATCAAAATAGCTCCTCTGACTTCACTGAGACTGCTTCTGCTTTGTACCAGGTTTTGAAAATAATCGTATCCAAATTCTTTTATTTCAACTATGTCCTCATTTTTCTTACACATTTTACGAAATTCTGAAGAAACTGTGAATGGGACCACCCCTGGTTTGTATGTGCTCATTTGAACTGGAAAGTTAAGTTACATGCTGTGCAAACTCCCTTGATGGCTTGACAAGAAGAGGTACAATTTAGGTCTGCTGTTTGGAAGATGTCCTTCTAACTTCTTTAAGCCCTATCATTATTACTAAATAATCCTTTAATCAGTTCCCTCTGTTCTCCCACATAAGTCCAAACATCCTAAAAAACTCATCCAAAGGGCTGGTTGAGGACAGAGAAGTTTTTGTCAGCTCTGTATTTATATGCCTCCATAGTTTCACTGCTTACTGCTTTGTATATATGAACCAAGAGAGAAGAAAATACATGTACAGGAGGTACAGCAGCCAATGTCATATTCAACATATAACCAGGCACCTCAAGTGTCAGCACAGAGACAGGAAACTACCCAGAATTTGTTCAGGGCTGAATACAACAGCCTGTTAACTAGAGTTGTGCTTGATTAGTACATATGTATGGTACTATTGATACTATTTAAACTGTAACAGGGCTGGGTGTTAATGCTGCTGCATTTAATTTAATCCTAAAGGAAAAAGGCTTACCTGTGAACTTTGCATGCAAAAAACTAGTTTGAGAAACAGACTGTGGACCTAACACTTGAGAGAGCACGTGGAAGCACTTTTGCCTGTCTGTGACCTGGCGGGTCCCAGAGGTGTCTCCCTGTGATCCCCTTGTGCATTCCTGAAGGTGTTGTTACAAATTTTCTCTGCTTTAAAAAAGATGTGTGCTTTTTGGCAGGTAAATCCTTACTCTGTTTTTTCATATCAAATTATACCGAGCATCTGGGACAAACACATAATATGGATGAAATAAGGAGAAAACCCACAATTTGTCTAGTTTTTGTGGGGGTTGCTTACAATAATTTTAAGCCTAATATGATTTGATAACTATTTTATTTGCATTGCTTTATGAGAAAACTCTCAAACAAAGCAGAGCTGATGAAATTTCTAGTCTACAATCATTTCAGATAAATCAAATAAATTACATGACCAAAAGGTTACACAAATTATTTAAACATCCGAGTGAAATCTTATGGGACCCATAAACATTTCTCAATGATGAAACATAACAATAAGAGTTTTCTTTGTGGAGGTTACGCTGAGGTTCTCTTGGATTTTTTATATATAAAACCATAAAAAGTGATTCCTGGGATATATATATCAAAAGAGGTTTCCTCTACTCTTCACTTGTAGCTAATATTTCACTAAAATCTAATAGCATTATAGCTATAAACAATACAATATTCTCTATACAGGGATATGTTGAATGCTTACTAAAACACTGAAAGAATAGTATCTGCTTATGTGAACCACTCGCAAAAAAAAAAAAAGTAAAAAATAAAGTAATGGAATATGAGCTACATATAATTTCTTTGAACCATTACCTGGCCGTTTATCAGTGTCTGAACAGTGTGTAGCACAAAAAGATTCTTAAACATTAAAATACAATGGGAAATTCAAAAATTGCAAACTAAGCTGTTGCACAATAGCTCATTCAAATTCCTATTCGTGGTTTATAATGATCACAGTTCTCTGTTCCCACTGTTATTTCAAAGTTCCCAAGTATGGCATCATTTGCCTTTGTAGCTGCAGTTTACTCAGTAAGTACAAGCTAATGTCCATCAAGCATGGAATCCTGAATAAATAGCTTTACACCACCTTTCCCATCCTCCCAGGCTAAATACTTCCATGGCTTATGAAATAAAATTAACAACAATAGTACATTAAAAATATTCCACAACATCTAAACATTGGATTTGGATGTACAATAGGTGTATGTGGAAATGTTAGTGGATCCTCAAATTATTACTTCACAGAACCTAATCTTGCATCTTTGCAGTAAACTGTGTTTCTTGCAGAAAATGCTTGTCTTGTAAGGTCTTTACACAGGATTAGTTGTTTTGTAGTGTTTGTATGTGGTGATGAGATTTGTATCTGCAGCCACTGTCAACATATATATCCGGAGGTTTTTGTTCTAGAGTATAGACTTGATCACTTGCTCAGAAAAACATTACTACAGATTTCAATATGTAAATGCTACAACATCAATTATTTATGGGAGGGAAATATTGAGAATGAGCAACAAAACACAACCAACCATGGAAAGATCTATAATATCAACAATGCTGCTAGACTTTTTCTTGTTGTCTTGGACATAAATTGCAAATAGAAAATAGTGTTGTGCCATTCTGTCACAAAATTATAGATTTAAAACCACTGAAATTCAAGCCCTAGTAAATTAAACTATTTTTTCTTGTCATCCCTCAGGACTACAATGTTATTACGTAAGGGAATAAGAGGAATAAGACAGATTGTTTCTACAACTAATTCTCAAAAAATATTTATGTATTTTATAAAAAGCAGATCACCTAGGGGTAGTTTTTCTCTGGATTGTGTTGTTAAATCTAGTCATCCTAAATATATGTTTCCAATATTCCTGCTTTGAATAGACCTGCAACATCTCAGGAAAAAAAAAATTGAATGTCAGCTATTTTGTGTCATCCTGTTGATAATTTGCAACTTCCACTGTTGCATTCACACACACACAAACAAAGAAGTTATTTCAAATGCTTATTTCTTGTGTAAAGCTAAATAATCTTTAGTGAAGGAAGAAAATATCTTTTTCAGAAGGGTAAAATGCAGCAGGAACTATATTGCACTAAATCATTTAGAGGTATCATATGCGAAGGGTGCTTATCAGCAGAACATGTGCATTAAAACTGTATGATAGCTTGCTTTTTCCTTTACTATTTCATGGGCTATAGGATTCTAAAAGTGAACTATTGTCATTAACTAACTCATGTGCTGATTAAAACATTCAGTGTTACCACACTCCTTTTCAGATAGCTATGCTAGACTTTTAGATGCTCTGTTTATCATCACATTGAGACACACATCTTGAATTCTCTTTCAGACAAGTAATGTGCTGAGCAGATGCTACCGTTAAACTTCTCTGAAAGAGCACTAAGGAGAGATACCATAACAAAAACACCCAGTATTTCAGATATACACAGTTTTTTAGTTCTAATCTAGCAATAATAACCTATTACTCAAATTTTATTGCCAAGATCTGTCTCAGAAGCATGAAAATATGCCTTCTGGATTAGAGATAATTTGTATATGGCTCTTAAATGTGGCCACAACCCTACATACCCTAATAACAAAGTGTACCTTCTTTTTAGATCAAGACAAGTTCATTTCTAGTTTCCCTGTAGTTGCAAAACAAGCGTCTGCATTGGTTACTTCTTTACTACTGCTTGAAGCCACTCAACTCATGGTCCTACAGCTTTTATGGACACATTCTATGATTCATGCATACCTTCCATGAGAAACAAAGTAGCCTGGAAAAATTAATTTGGAGACCACCAATACAGTCAAAGACATTTTTTAACAATGTTTGCTTCTTACTGTAAAAATGTTTATGATGGTGTATCTTCCATGATAAAAATATTCCTGTTGCTTGAATAATGCACTTGGGGGAAAGGCTAGATGAAAGCCAAGTATGCAGCGTCTTTGAAGAATTTGACCCAGCAAGAGGATTTCCAGTTTCTTAAAAATGATTCTGTTGGCTTGCCAGATTTAATGTAGGATCCCACTTGCTGACTACAAATCATACTGCACTGGGTCAGTTATTTGGTATTCAGTAGCTCAATGTACAGTGGAAAAACTGTACCACAATCTGCCAAATAAGGGAAGTTTATAGCCCCAGCAAGAAAAACTGCTCTAGTGCATTGTTGTCATGGGGTGATGATAATGACTTTCCCATGGAATCAAGAACTCTCCTAGAGCAGCATAAAATGAAACTGGCTCAAAACACAAATTGTCCTGTGGTTCACTTGTTTTCCTGATGGAACAGCGCTGTGTCACATCAAAGTCTGTCTCCACATACCCTGCAAACCCCTCTGTTTATTTATCTATGGACAAATTATTTCTCTGTGGGCAAGTTTTGAACATAATTTCATGGCCAGATCTGGCATCCTTTGATATGAATAATCAGCACTGCGGCCAATAGCAGTTTCCTAGCAGAACTGAAAGAGCAGTACTCAAGTTACCATCTTCCTTAGCATCTGAAAGCTTTACCTTTACAAAGTAGAAATGAGTAGTGACAAGCTGTCATAGCTTGAGGAGCACCACAAAGGAAAATGGGAGGTGAATGTCTCTGCACATCTCCTGAAATCAAGACAGCCGGTGTCGCTCTGCATCCAATGCTTATGTTGCCTTTGAATCCATACTCTGCCTAACGCTATGCTAGTCCAGCCATCAATAGCAAAACCATTCCAGAGTGCATGGAACAGCACTTTCGGTGTTACTGTCCTGATAGACACACCTTTGTATGCAGGTAGAGAGACCATGCCACAGAATCAAAGACCGATTGAGGTTGGAAGGGACCTCTTGAAATCATCTAGTTCAAGCCCGTGCTAAAGCAAGGAGCAAGGTCAGCTTGGGATTTTTTTGTTGTTTTGGGGATTTTTGTGGTTTTTTTTTTTTTTTTGTTTGTTTGTTTTTTTAAAGTAAGTACTGCAGGACACTTCCATAAGGAAAAATAAAATGCCTGAGAGTAGGGTCTGCTAGGATGGTATTGAAAGCTTGAGAAGAGAGGGCCAAATCTGACAGTCTCATCTGCATTATTTAGTAAATAAGTACTCACAAGCTCATTCAACCCATTGCCAGAACAAACCCAGATTCCTTCAAGAAATGTCCTGGAATGAACTAGTGTCTGTGGAGCAAACATCGTGGGCTCTAAAATCCAGGAGTGATGCCAGAGCTGTGTGATTTTACCACACAGACTCATGCGGATGCATGACGGGGTCCTGCTAATGCACCAGCAACCATCTCCCTCTGCAAAAAGGGATTTTCTCAGGCTGACTGAGCCATGTGCGAGCTTGATGCTTCCTGAGCATTTGTTACCCTCCGTGTGTGCTCACACAACATGCCAGGGGCCTCAGTGCCAGAACAAGTGTCTTGCTTGCTCTTCTGTCACCACAGCTTTGCCTTCACACTCCTGACTGAAATAGCTGTGCTGGCAGAATCCAGGGTAGATCTGTGCTTCGTTCCTGGAAACAAAGGAAAAGCACTTAAGGGAAAAGAATGTTTGAATAAATTTGTAAAGTGCTGAAGATTGAAATACAGGATAAAATGTAGATCTCTATTGTGGTTACATAGCTCGACATCTGAATTCTTATTATTCTATTCAGGTTCAAAATCCCACACTTCATCATTGTGATCACCAAGTGCCTGCTGGTAATGGCTGAGATTTTCAAAGGACTGTAAGGGAGGTTGAATTTCAGTGAGATTTGGACCCCTGAATTCTTCCATGATATCCTGATAATCTCAGTACAAAAATAAGGTTTTGTTATCAGTATTTTTATAAGTTTTTCTTTTATTTTGGAAGGTTTTTGTTTTGTTTTGTTTTGTTTTCAATAATTGGAGGTCAAACACCAGAAATCAGTCCATGACACTAAGAAATTCATTGCTTAACATTAGATCCTTTCCTAAGATTAGTAATTGCATCACCGAAAACAAGCATGCAGAGGACATGCTGGTCTTATGTCCATCTGAGGGTATGGAAAGATTTTATTAAACAAACAGACTGAAAAGGCCACTTTGAGCAATTTCTCCCCCAAACTGAAATACAGAACCATCACCAAAAAAAAAAAAAAAAAAAAAAAAAAAAAAAAAAAAAAAAAAAAATAAAAAAAAAAATCACAGATGGCAAGGCTCTGGCTAAAGAAAATCTAGTTATAGGAGAGGAGAAGAGCATAT
The DNA here is from genome assembly GCA_035583155.1 of Acropternis orthonyx. Lineage (NCBI taxonomy): Eukaryota > Metazoa > Chordata > Aves > Passeriformes > Rhinocryptidae > Acropternis > Acropternis orthonyx. Next base: position 9,948,281 of record JAWWEU010000001.1, on the reverse strand, counting down.
GTTCCAGATACATACTATAAATAGGCTGGGTACTCTTATGGGATATATCAGCATACAAAACAACAGCAATAAGAAGAGGCCAGAATAAACGTGCAGTTATTTTTTTGAGTCCTGTCAGTTTGTTGCATGCATGTAGTGGCATTAAAGGTTTTTTCTTATTTCATCATATGTTTTAAAATCCAGTGCTTGATTCAAAATAAAGCTAATTTGCATTGGCATAGTGACTTAACTCACTGGTGTATTATTACTATGTAAGCAGGTGTACCAGCAACTGCAAATAAATGCTTGCTGATGGAATCCCAGCAGGCTTTCTGATGAGTTTTCATTTTGCTGAACCTTACCCAGGAAATTATTGTGTAAAAAGCTTTGCTTTTAGTTCTTTGCCTGAAACATTACTTAGCTACACCTGGTCAAATTCCTGGCAATTATACTAACTGTCCATAGAGGACATACCAAAAATCCCATCCCTTTTTAAATCATTGTCTCAAAACCCACATATGAAGAGTGAAACTATGCCCCTCAGATTAATATGCACAATGAGACTTACGATCCAAATGCTGTTCACTGTATAACCTACATAGAGAAAGATAAAATGAAAGCTTTAAGGTGGAATCTAGGTGACTCACCACTGGAATATTCTAACTGAAAGTATTTTACAGTAAAACATGTCATTCAAGGCAGAAACATTTATTATGATGATGGTTTTGGCAAGCCGTTTGGTCATGTCATTAGAGTTGATTTTCATTTTAGTTATTTGGGCTGAGAGGGTCTCCAATTATTTTGCTGTTTGAGGGTTTAATGGATCATTTGAATCAATTCAGAATACCTAAGAAATGCTGCAATGGGCCCATGTCCCACATTCTACCATCTCCTATGAAGGAATTATTTAGGTCAATCTTTCTTACCTACAGTAAAAAAGCAGGAAAAAAAAGTTTTCAGTAAAAGGCTGAAGAATAGCTATTGATGCTTTTATACAGATTCACGAGAGTAACCACCAAAAGAACATAAAAAATCCACTGCTAATATTATATAAAGATCTGTAAGTCTCCTGCAAATATTACCAGGGTGATTATTTGAAAGCCAACAAACAAGATTAAAATAAATGTTTCCCTTTCTATGCTAGCAAGTGAGCATTTGCCAAAGAATGGGAATTGAAATGAGTTTTCCTGTTGATTGACATGAATGTTTATGAATTATTTTAAGTGATAATGATGAAAATTAACTTAAAATGTAGAAAAATTGATAAAGTACCTTAAAAGAGACTGCTGTGAAAGGTTCTATAGAGGAACTGAACCGATATTTACAAAGCATACTGACCTACTTTTTTTTTAAAATCCCACTCTAGAAAAATCTATATACTCAAGGCAGAACTAGGGGGCTTTTTTTCTGCTTAGAGCTAAATTTACCTTCCTACTTAATTCCAAAATGACATTCCATTGCACAAATTTTACTTACCTGTGACGTGAACATCACTGGGCAGAATTCCTGCAGCATCAGGAAGTGGCCAAGGCAGCCACCTATTCCATCACAGTGTGCCACCTGCCAGCACATGGAGGAATTGGTGTCTGGGTATGATTTATAAGGGCATCATTTCGAGTTCCTTTCAATTCAGTATACCAGATTAAACAAAACTTAATAAAACATCTGTCCTGTGAATGTTCTCTGCTTCACAGTTTAGCTTCTAGCCCTGACAGCTCTCAATACCATGGGAAGACTTGCAGAGATGTCTTGCCCTGCTGAGAAAGCATGATTTGGAAGGACTACCTGCCTGAATTAGAACAGAGGTTATAACAGGTGTCAAGCTTCTGCATGTCACTTCAAGATGCTATTCAGCTGCAGAAACATTTGTGCACGGCCAAGAGAGGCAGAATAGCACAGTCATTTGAATATCCACACACAGAGTTAACTTCTCTAAAAACCTGTATGGTATACTTTGAGAAAATTACTATGTGTATAAAAAGGTCAAATTTACTTTGGAAATGTAAATCTCTCACATCACACAACTATTTTGCATGGTTTATCATTAACTTACGATGGGTTTTGTGCAAGGAACAACATGTGAAGCAGAGTATAGAGCACAATGTGTTTTTAGGAAGCCATTATGGGGGTCATCTCAGTAATGAGTAGGAATACAATACCTTTTCTAGGATTTGGATTTTGGCTTTTTTACATCACAGTGCCACCACTCATTTGGGGAATACTGCTGTAGCTGCAATCCTACAGGTGCTTTGGAAGGGCCTCTCCTGGGAATCAGCTGTCACTACCCTGCTGCACAGCACTCTCCTCTCTGTAAAAAGTAGCTGCTTCTGTTTCTCAGCTCCTGCTGAACTCAGCACTCGGTTAAATGTCCTGTTTCCTGCAGGGGCAAGGAACCCATTTTCCCCAGAGAAACAGGCTCCTGCTGCCTTCTGGCTGCTGACTTGGCTCTGTGGGAAGTTAGCTTCCAGGTCTGCGATCCCACTTGCCTGCAAGGAGAGCGTGAGCAGGAGTTGCTACCTTGCTCTCCTGCAAGTATAATTTCCATCTATCTAAAGAGCTGTAATTCACAAATAATGAGAACTCCAAATTCAGTGGAGCAAATATTAGAAAAGCTGAAGTCCTGCCCCTTCTCCCTAGTTGGCCTCAGGTCTCAGGATAAGCCTGAGCCTGAGCAAAGGCATAAACTCACCAAGTCACCAGAAGCAGACTGGGGTGGGGGAAAACTTTGCATTAGAAGCAAATTTGATTAGGAAGGATTCTTTTTGTTGTTGTTTTTGTTATTGTTGTCTTGTTTTTTGTTTCGGGAATTTTTTTTTTGGTAGGTTGTTTTATTTAATCTAAGTAAGAATATAATGAGAAAGCAAGCACATAAAATATACAGTTCATTTAAGAAGAAATACGTAAACAGAATTTTATTAGGCTATCCCAGAGAAGATGTGATTGTTACCTGGACAAAAATGCTTTATATAACTCCCTTACTGAGATCTGTATGATAGACTGACTGGCAGAGCTATTAATTGATTCTTTGCATTTCTGATCTCACTAGGGCCAGCAAGCATTCCTAAAGGTTTTTAATTCCTCATCATGACATCCATTATGTTCACCTCTGAGATGTCTAAATGAATTCCATGTATAATGGCAATGTTATGTAAAATGCAACATGACAGGAATACTTAGAATTGTTCAAAGCTGTGCTGTGGAAACCAACCTTATTTGTGCTAGCCATCCAATATGGGATTTGAATGTTTTGGTTTTCTACAGGCATACTGAGAAACTCAACTCTGTAAGGGTTTAGACGTTGCAGGTGGGGTAGTGTTATATCCCTTGTGGCTCCACTATGAAGAGAAAACCAAACACAAACTAAAATAATCTATACAGGAAGAACAGGCATGCTGACAGAGATTGTTTGACATTAGAAAAGCACAGCTACAGCTGCCTACTCTTTGTTACAACGTCTACAGTAAATCTGGGATAATGCTCACACAAGAAACAAAGAACTACCACAGAGGACACTTAAATAGGAGCAATAGATTCTGAAAGGTGTCAATTTAAGTAATTTAACTTCAGCAAAGGAAAAATAAAACAGTTCTATAAGATCTGAGCCTTTCAGCTGTGGAAAGCAGCCGTGAGAAAAATCTAGCCTTTCGTTGGAGCAGCAAAACAGGACAGTTGTATGACATAGACAAGAAGCTGCATTCTTAAATATATAGTGTCCTTTGCTTTTCTATGTAGTACAGTCTTAAAAAATGACTCAAATCTGTTCCTGTACCTCTACTCACAAGAGAGGGGAGTTGGATCTCCCTTCAGTCTTTCTCAGGAGAAGATCTGAATCAGATCAAAGTGCAGATAGAATAGGTTGTGGACCAAATGGATTAAATGAACAGCAACAAATTGCCAGGTTCAAATGATATTTAGACAAGAATTTAGTTGGAATTCAGGAATAAAATACCATGCCTACTAATGGTGGTGTATAACTTCTGTGCATTTCCATGTGGTTGCTGGGATGGGGCCAAATATCTAATCAAAAGGTCTAAGGATCTGACATCCATGAAACTTGAAATTGATAAACCTACCAGAAAAATTACTAGAAGTGTTACCAAGGAACAGATGGACTGCTGCAAAAACAGGAAAAGAAAAATCAACACACACTTTGGAGTGGAAGTCCAGATTCACAGATTGTTAGATTTTTTTTGAGGAGTCAAAGGCATATGGATAAAAGAGGTCTTGTTAATCTTCATGGATTTCAGAAAACCTCTCACCATAGGCTCTCAAGGAAAATATACAGTCATGAAATAAGAGAAAAGTTACTTTCATAGATAAATAACTGGTCAAAAGAAAGGAAAAACGTATGACTAAATGGGAAGTTTTCACAGCAAAGGAAAAGTCCACAGGGGTATATGCTTTTGCTTTTCAGCATATTCCTATGTGTTCTGTAAAAAGGGCATGACAAAGTTTGCTGATGATACTGAGTTATTAAGGATGGTACAGATTAAGTATGAGTGAACCAGTAAAAAGACCTACAAAAGGAGACAGAAACTAATGGTAATGACAGTTGACATTCAAGACAGGTAAAGTCTTTCACAAAAGTAATTCTAGCTTGTTATATGAAATGTTCAACTCTCTGATGGTTATTCCTCTTTGGGAATGAGAACTTGGAGGGACAGAAGTTCTAAACTGATTGCTTGGCAGCAAGAGAAAAAAGCCAAATAGAAAAGAGCAAAACTGTTACACCCCTGTATAAATGTGTAATACAAATGCCATTCAAAACTGTGTACAGGTCTGATTTTCTGCAACCTGGAAAGAGTAACACGGGAGTGAAAAAGATTCAGGCAGGGACAACAAGGATGTGAAAGTATGAAAATGTTTATACAAAGGAATTTAATCAACTAGGACCCCTGATCTTGAAAAGTTAAAAATAAGAGAAGATGCAATAGAGATCACTAAAATCTCAAGTCGCATAAATAGAATTCCGAAGAAATTACTTTATCTTCCTACATAAGAACTAGGAATTAGCAGGTGTTGAGTGCAAAACACAAAACAAAAGATCCTCTCCCCATTAAGTCATGGAACTTCCTGAAGCAGGATGATGTGAATGCTTAAAATTCAGATGCCTCCTACATGTTAAATACTTGAGAGAAAATATTTGTCTCACCTTGTATGAAAAGAAATAACATCTGATATAGGTAGTCCTTGAACCACGAACTTTTGGAGTCTGAGAAGAACTTTTGCATGTAATGTCATTATTATACGCTTCGATCCACATATACTAATGGCCACTGTCAAATCCTACCTCATGGAACTGAAATATTATACAGTATGACTATACTTATGTTCTTATCTGTAGTAGTCAATGCACCATTGAAAGTATGGAAAGATTCTTGTCATAAATGGAATGTGGATGCTAATGCAGA
>JAWWEU010000001.1:9904617-9942791 GCA_035583155.1 Acropternis orthonyx | reverse complement strand
CCCCTGTTAAACCTTACCCCATTGGTCCTAACCTGGGTCCCCTTTCATAGTAAAATGACCCTCTCCCTTGAAAAGCCAGTGGCACCGGAAATAAACTCTCTTTGCCTCCCTCTCTCCGTGAGTCCTGTGCTGCCGGTCCGGTCCCCTGGGAACCACGTAGAGGGGGGAAGGTCGGAGAGCGTGCCCCCTGGTAAGGATCGCAGCACCCGTGCCAGGGGGAACCCTTATCCTAAAAATTTCCCAAGTGCATTAGGAAAATGAATCCAAGATAGCAAATGAACCAGGGCCTACAGAGCTTAAGTGAAGCATTTAAGATAAATGTAAGTATAAGAATATTTTAGTTTACTAGACATACTTTCCAATCCATTTGTATTAGATGTTTAATGACATTTATTTTACTCCTTTTTTCAATATTTCTTCGCTATTTGCAGGAATAAGTTTGATCTGAAGGTGAAGATGCTAAGGAAGGTCAGGTAAAGATCACAAAGAAAAACAGTAAAGAAGATTTTCAGAACAAAGAACAAAGTTGGCTTAGTCTGTGTTTAAAAGACCACATGTAATGTAAGAACAACAGACTAGAAGAATGATACAAATGTACAGTTGAAATTTATAAACAAAAAGAATGAAAGAATTGTTAAAAAGACTTCATTATCATTCTTTGGAATTGCAACTGACAGCACACCTTCCTTACTTACAGAAGAAAGGACAGACTAAACCTCATGCTTTTACCCTTGTCCAAAAGGTTTAAAGAAGACTCTCTGCAGAACCACATCCTTCCAACACTTAATAATATGATTCCCAAACCTGTTAAAAACACTTTGCTTACAAAATTATTTAGGTAAATTGTTTCAAGACCTTTCAGAGAAATCAAATTAAAACTTCACTTCAAATTTTGATGTATTCATGCTTTCAACACTTGAGAACAAGAAACAGCTAAATCTGGCTTAGCAAAGTGTAAAGCCAGGCTTTATTCTTCCTTCCAGCTCCAACTTTCTTTTTGTCAAACACTTTTTTAAAAATAGATTTCTGCAAGATTCTCTGCATAATCACACCACTGAAAATCCTGCTGGGCAGCTGTGTAAGACAGTCACTGAAACTATCCTGCACAGGCACTGTGGGCTCTGTATATGTGGTATTTTCTATTGTAACTTAAAAAACAATTTCTATAGTCATTAGAGGTTTGATTAATGACAAGAACACTTAATTTCTCTTAAGTGAAAAATTATTGCATGTGTCTTTTGTAAAGACTAAAATCCTGTATATTTCATTTGTAAATCTTAAAAGGCAGAATCAGAACAGACACACCAGAAATCTAAAGCTTTGATTGTAACTTTTATTTCCCCCCAAAATACGTAATTGTTGAAGGAGGGAATTAAGAAAAAAAAAAAAAAGGAGAAACTTCTTAATTCTTACCTTGGCCAACTTCCACTATAAAATAAAAAAGAGATAAGCCTACAAGGAAAGAACAAAATGGAAGACAATTGTCATAGCAACCAGTTAAGAACATATTCAACACAAGAGACAATCTGATTAATCTCCTTTTCCCAAGAACCATCCAATTAAGGAACATGACAATTTTTTAAAAGACAGTATATTAAACTTATTTTCTTAAAATTTGTAGTTTCTTTGCAGGGCTTTTGGCTCATTCGCTGCCTATACAGCCATAGGGCCATGAACAAAAATAAAGATAGCCAAGCCTTCTGTTTGTTTAAATTCCCTAGACCATAATTAAGCCGAAATATTTCTGTCAAGTGGCAAAGAAAAGTTAGTAATACTTTTAAAAACCAGGAGCAGTTACTCTTGCACTGAAAATAAGAGTGTTAGAAAATTCAACTAGTTCAGGTTTAGAGACTAAAAAATATAATCCCTGTTATCCTTTCCCATGTTGTTGTAAGCCAACCTACCACGCTACAGAAATCTTGGGGGCTTCTGACTAATATTTTCAATTTATGAAACCCCATCTTTTTTAATATTGACATCAGCCGTTCACTTATTTCCACTCTCAATTTTACCATATTGGGTAACCAAGCATTGCTACATTTCTAGGTTTAAGATAAAACACAGACACTTATTTACTTTGGGAACAGTCTTGGTACAAGTAACTCTTTATCAGCTCCGTTTATGAAGGACTTACTTTCAGTTGCTACACATTGAAAGACTCAACAGCAGATCTGGATGGAGAACGTTGTTGCACATTAGTGAATTTTTTTTGCAAACAGAAACACACGAGACAGAAAATATTTAATGAAGTGTTCCACCCTTTTCAAAGAAAACCAAAGTATTAAATATGGTAAATGCCTGCTTGTGTAAGAGAAAGCTAAAAATCCTGAAAAAAAGGAAACAAGTTCTTCTGCTAGTAAATAGTTTTGATAGGATTCCTATATTTTCAGCACAGGAGAATTTACTCCAGTAACAGGTCATTTTATATTCCTCGAGTTTTCAGAAACAAACTGCATTTCCTAAAAATTCTTTCCTATGTATAGCTATTTATACTTTAAAAATCAAGGAAAAATAATGCAAGAGCTAAATATAAAGAGTGTTTATTACATAATTGAAGGCTGCAATTATTTTCTAGGAGGTTAAATGCATCTATTTCAGATCCTTCAGGAAAAAGCTCTATTATCACAACTATTAAACCCTGCATGTTTCTGAAGTCTAGATTTTTACCCTCAGGGCTTCCTTCTTCAGGTGCAAGAAAACAAAATGCAGAAACTTATTCCAGTAGAAAGGATGGGTTATAAATTCGATCTTGCTCATTCCTTTGCTTTAAAATGCTTTAACAGAACCTAAATTTTAAACCTCATTGTCCACCTCAAACCCAGGGAAGAGTTAGAGTGTTTACTGCAGCATAAGGTTATATCCACTCCTCTCTTGGCAGGTGCCTGGGAAGCACCTTTCGGTTCCTGGGACAGGCAGCACAGGGTGGTTCCCGTCCAGGCAGAGCAACAGAAGCATTTTGTGTCACCAGACCTGTCCAAAGACCTGCCCTTTCAAAACCCACACCTCCCTTGCACCTCTGTCATGGCCAGACCTCACAAGTGTTCTTCCCACTGCAGCCTGAAGCCTCCACTTGCCCCTCCACCACCATCCCTGTATTGATGCGTGTCCCTCACTATTGCTGCCCTGACTGTTTGCACAGGGAAAAGCTGTCTGTCAGATAACCTTTTGACAGCAGCCCAAGCTGTCCCAGCATCCACAGCTTGCCCAGTGGAATGGGTGGGTTTGGTGGCAGGAGGCAAGCAGGCACTAACTGCCTTACAGACCTGACACAATCCAGCCAGTGGGCATGTTTGTGTTCAGTGACCCCCTTGCTTGATGGCTTCACAAACATCTGGTACTCTGAGGTGGCTTGAATATCACTATTTCCTTGTCCAGCATAGCCAAATCTTAGAATAGACTAGAATAGGATAGAATATTTTCCATCCAAAGGGTAATACAGTGATCATTCAGTGAAACTGCCTGACTGCTTCAGGGGTGACCAGCAGTTACAGCATGTTATTAACGGCTTTGTCCAAACATGCAGCACAGTACTCACAAAATCAGCATCGTGTGGGTTTGCTGACATTTGGTAGTGAAGACTATTCAAAATTCAAGGTGACAGATCTGCTGTGACTTAGCAAGGCCACCCTGTGGATGTGTGGCACCCTCCACTGGAGGAGCACTGGGCCACTGTCTCAAGCTGAAGGTTTCCTTCAATGCTGACTAGTTTCACATATGTATTAATTTTGCTACAAAATCACTAGCAAACTACATTGATGTTTTGAGCCATCACTGACTGAGGAATACAAGCAGAATATATTCCCTCCCTTGTACAAACCTGTTTCTGTCTTTCTCCCTTCCCCCTCCTCCCTCTTTCTTCACTTTTATGCATCTTCCACATCCTTGGTCTTGGCAAGTTGCTGGCCAGATGTGGGAGGCTGGAAGAGTCCGTGAATATGGGAGGCTGGGAAAGCCCATGGAGCACTGCATGTATTGGAAGTGGAATGGTCATTTCAGTGGCAAAGAGAATACTGAAGAAACCACTGTGAATTTTGATGAAAATTCTGGTAAACTCATTCCCCAAGAACACACAGAGAATGGGAAGAGTCTCTGAGTCTAGAGTTTGTCCATCCTGTGATGTGACACAAAGATTTCAAGATTTATGGCTCATGCTTTAAACTTTCAGATGCCTAAGCCTTCTTGTGGTATTTTAGGTTCCTGACTAGTGTAGTTCTTACTTAACGTGTTTGGCCTTTCATCTTGGAATAACAAATTCCCAAGCCAAATGCCCATTTATTGGATTTCAGTTTCATCATTTGTTGTTTCATGTCTTCTGAGGATTTTTTAAGACTCTTGATAAAAAGTTCATGCTGTTTTACTTTTGATGTTTGGCTGCATTTAATGAAGTTGCAACAAAGAGCGTGTTGAAAGAACACAAAGCACACCATCTTCAACTATTGTTGCTTTGTCTTTTGCTTATCCTTACATGAAGGATAAGACGGTATTATTTGTTTTCTATATAAACACACTGATTAATGATAGGTTTATGTTGTGGTTATAGAAAATCAGGGATAGTTGAACACATTTGAGGGATTAAATGTTAAGCACAGAAGAAAAAAAATATATATTCTGCAGGCATCAAAATTGCAAATGGTTACTGAAAAAGAAAAGGTTTAAATACCCAAAGAATTACTTTTCTGCTTATTTCCTATTGTGAGAACTGTGTGTTACATATCAGCACATACAGAGAAGATGAATCTCCAACCTGGAAACCCACAGGAAACTGAACTTTTTTACAAAACCCTCAAAAGTTGTTTTTAATTTTTTTTTAAATTTTGTTGGTTTTTTTTTAAACTACAATACAGTAATCATTTTCCTTGTCTCTAGTTAGCCTCAAAAATATATTAAACAAAAGCATCAACAGAAATCTGTAGTCAGCACTGGAGGAATCCACATGAATTTATCTCCTGCATCTCTAAACAGAGGTTAATGAATGAACAGTCCTTGAACCTGCATTGCATCTTGAGCGTACTTGGAAATAAGGACGATCTACAACAGCAGAACACACTGGAACAATTTCCAAAGGATCACATAGAATTCCTTTGCCAAAGAAACAAGCTTTATAACCAAAAGTCACACAAAGTCCAGCTACAATGAGTGTGGCCACTTGAACGTGGTCGCTAATGACAAACTGCATCTGCAGAGATTTCTGTGAGAGCCTCCAGGCCTGTGATTCCACCAAAAAATAGGTCAGATACTCCTGCATTGTCATGGTGAAGATCACTTGTAACAACAAGTCAGTGACCTATGACACCAACCACTGGCAAAATACTGTCCTAACAAAACATGAGATGACCAGTTCAATGGAGAATTTTACCTTTACAGCTAAAGACTAAGTTGCATGTGTATGTCCTTTCCTTCAGTGGACCTATCTGAAATGTGTACTTTATTTTTATATACAAATAGCTATTTATACTTCCAGAACTAATAAAGAGATACAGCAAAAGGAAGCAATAAAATGTGTGTCATTCAGCCCTCTGAGATTTCAATGTATTCGAGTTAGATATTGTTAAACATTTTTTCACTGATAACATTATAATCCATTCCTTTACTTTCCATTGTCATTGTTTTTTTTCAAAGAAAACATTTTTCTTTCTACACACCTACCTATTAGTCAACAAAGCAGTGAAATTACTAGGTTCTATGACAGAGAGAAATAACATTTGAAACAAAACAGAAAAAGGAAAACTCTTACCACAAGCCTACTCTAAGTGTCACGAGTTACACAAGATGATATGTAAGAATACATTGTAATTTCAAGTAAGCAGGGAAAAAAAAAAAAGACTATTACTTAAAAGTACATAATTACCAAGGAACTTTAGTAAATGCTCGTAAAATGAAATGTGAAAACTTTCTGAAAACGGAACCAAAATGCAGCATAAGGAGACAATCACAGTATTTGCTTTAAAACTGTTATTACAAACCAAAAAGAGCTGAGGGAGATGCAAACTGTTTAGCCTGTTGTGCACAGAGCCTATAGAAACACGTATAGTTTTACATATGTGTGTATATGTATACATGGATATGTATATAATACCAGCACACAATAAAATAGTGGTTAACTTTAACATAGAAAAAGGGAATTACCACTCAAAATATAACACCAAAAGACTTTAGGAATCAATCCATTTTTCTGTATCACATGACCTTGTTCAGAGCAAGTGGAGGTTGAGAGAGGGAAAAAACCATATTCTATTAGCATGAACAATGTTGCATGTTACAAAATAGAAGGAAATTATTTTTGAAAAGTCAGTAGGAACAAGAGCAATACCACAGTGGCTTCATGGGCTGAGATAATAGAGTCTGATTGCTTACTGTCTCTTGTAGTACAAGAATGGAGGGACATCAAAGAAATTTGGGACATAACAGGTTCAAAACAGTGAAAAATCAGGTGCTGTTCATACAATCTGGTCAAGCATAGCAGCAGCTTGTTCCAAGATGTTTAAGGTTCTTAAGGTTCCAAGGTGCCTAAAGGTGCTTAAGGTTCAGTTGAATTCAAAGGGCAACCGAATAAATTAACAGAAGAGATAGTTGTTGAAGGCTATTAAATATAGAAAAAAAAAAAAATCACTGGGTTTGGAAGTCTCAACCACATACTGGAAAAATACTTTGAGAAAGTGTCATTAAATGAAAGCTCTGGAGGCTTTTTATATGTGGGTATCACACTGGAAGAAATGCAAGCTTATTAAAATATGTTGCTCTTAGCATGTTTCTGACTCCAGTTTCTGGTTCTATTTATTATCATTCATCACAGTGAAAAGCTCCCTGGGTAATCTCAAGTGGTGTTATTCTGCCTGTGGTCCATGAACCAACACTGGCTTTTCAGGTATAGTCTGCAAAGTGACTACAGAATCACGTGAAAACTATATACTCATTTTCTTGCAAAATGCAAGCAAGTGGGACAATAAATAAGGTAAAAATAAAATATACAAATAAACTTGCAATAGTTAGCCTAATTAAAAAAAAAAAAAAGATTGAAGAAAGACACAAATAGTCATTGGCTGCCTTAATACAGCCACATTGTCACAGGTTTTCCTCTTTTTCTACCTACACCCACACCCACTCAGACAGTCACATTTTAAGAAATAGGTACCAAACCAACCTGTTTCAAGAAGAGTGTAGAAGACATAGCATCAAATATAATATATCACTTTAAATATTTTTTTGTTTAGATTAATACTGTAAGCAAGTCTCATTTCATAAGCATCTCTTGAAGCTTTGAAACAGAGAAGTGCATTGTCACTTATTTTATTCTTTTCAGTACAGCTAAATGTAAAGTCACATTTTCTTAGTTAAGTCAAAACCAGAAAACAAAAGCAACTTTTTTTGTTTTGGAGGCTTTGGTTGCTTGGAAGCACTGGAGAGCTGAGATACTTGAGTAAATCAGACAGCACAATTCATGGTTCATTTTGTCTCCTCCACGTTACTCTGACAGCTCAGTCATATGTCTTTAAATCTGCAAACAAGAAAAATAAGTAGTTTTGTGAGTAGTGAAACTTAAGAAACTCACCTTCCTGTATCTTCATGTTTTATTTCTGAATTTTCCCAATCTGTCAGGTTTTTTTTCTTTTCAGTGGGGCATTCACACTTCCAGTGTAGAATCTGGTGTCTCATAAGGCAGTTAAGCTGGTGTGACAGTCTTTATGAGAACATATGGGTGCACAAAACTGTTTCGGAAAGATCCTCCAGAATTTAAGGTGAACAAAGCCAACAGGTTTATATAGTAACAACTCTGAAAAGTCAATCTGTATGGTGGGGGTGGAGGTGCTGGGGGTGGGGGTGGGCAGTGGCGAGGTTTATGGTTTTTGGTTTGATTTTGGTTTTACAGTGTTGTCCTTGATAGATCGTGGAAGAACCTGGGTCTACTTCTCCGAGTTAGGCATAGGCCCATGAACAGAAAAAGTCATAGAATCTGAAAATCATTTACTTTGGAAAAAACCTGTAAGACCATCAAGTACAATCATTAATCCAGCACTGTCAAGTCCACTCAAGATGTCTCTAAGCACCATACCTACATCTACTGTCTTTTAAGTACATCCAGGGATGGTGACTCCGCCTTGGCTGGGCAGCCTGTTCCAGTGCCTGACCACCCTTTCAGTGAAGAAAGTTTTCCTAATATCAAATTTAAACCCTCCCTGACACAACTTGAGGCCATTTCCTCCTGTTCTCTTTCTTGTTAGCTGGGAGAAGAAATTGACCCCAACTTCGCTGCAAATTCCTTTCATGTTGTTGTAGAGAGCAATAAGGACCCGCTGAGCCTCCTTTTCTCCAGTCTAAACACCCCCAGATCACTCAGACGCTCCTCATCAGACTTGTGCTCCCGACCCTCCCCCAGATCTGTTGCCCTGCTCTGGACACGCTCCAGCATCTCCGTGTATTTCAAATTAGTGAGGAACCCAGACTTGAAGGCAGGACTTGGGGTGCAGCCTCACCCGTGCCGAGTACAGAGCGATGATCATTACCCTAGTCCTGCTGGCCACACTATTTCTGATACAAGCCAGGATCTCGTTGGCCACCTGGGCACACTCTGGCTCATATTCAGCTGCTGTCAAACAGCACCCCCAGGTCCTTTCCTGCTGGGCAGCTTTCCCGCTGCTCCTCCCCAAACCTGTAGCTCTGCCTGGAGTTGTTGTGACCCAAGTGCAGGACCCAGCACCTGGCCTTGATGAACCCCCTATTGTTGGCCTTGGCCTATTGATCCTGCCTGTCCAGATCCCCCTGTAGAGTCTTCCTATCCTCCAGCAGATCAGCACTCCCACCCAACTTTGTGTCCACTGCAAAATGACTGAGGGGACAGTCTATGCCCTCATCCAGGTCATTGACAAAGATATTAAACCTGACTGGACCCAATACTGAGCCCGGGGCAACACCACTTGTGACCAGCCACTAGCTGGATGTGACTCCATTCAACACCACTCCCTGTGATCAGCCACACAGCCAGTTTTTTATTCACTGCTCAGTGCACTTGTCCAAGCCATGAGATGCCATCTTCTTCAGAAGAATACTGTGGGAAAGAGTGTCAAAGGCTTTACTAAAGTCCAGATAGACAACATCTAAAGACTTTCTGTCATCCACTAAGCAGAATCACCCTCTTGTACAAGGAGATCAGAGGTGAAAAGATTCTACATGATTATATTTTTTTTTTTAATATAGTCATGTTTACAGACATATGAACATTGTAGAATAAAGTCACATGAGCCTTGCTTACTACCTTAAAAATACATACACACACATAACATGAAATAAGGAGGTCCAAGACAAAGGTCTGTTTATGGATTAAACTCATTTTTCTTAGGGTGTACGTCCCATTGCAGTTCTGTAATCTTCAATCCCAGATTAGTAAAATAATAAATACAAACAGAAAAGTAAAGAATAAAATATGTGCACGCGTGTGTGTTTGAAAATTCTTCTGTATTTAGACATGTCGGGAATACTGAGCACTGATTTGATTTCACAACACAAGACAATTTGACAGCAGAGAACTCATTTATCCTTAACACTGAGCACAAAGTAAATACTGGGCCTTGTTGTTTGAATGTTCTGTCTGGACACACTGCTCACATACTATGTCTGACTACATTACTTTGAACAAGATCAGCTACCCCTACCAACAAACCTTTGTGGTTTAAATTCCTCACTCATTTTCCTCTTTATATCTTCCTCCACCACCCTTGGCATGGTCGTGGTGGGGTCTGAACTGAGGAGCTTGAGGCTGGGAATGGGATCAGCTTCTCTCCCAACTATGAGATGGTAGTATCTTCACATCAAGCTGGGGACACACCATGATGCCACTACGAGCAGGTTTGCTTTGCTGAAAGTTTAACAAGTTTTGTGGAAGGCCCTGAACACTCTGGCCTAGCTTTGAAAGCAGGAGACCCCTTTGAGCCCTCTGGTCACCTCTGACACTTCCATGTTGGCATGATTCTAGATGGGACCAGCTGTAGCATCCCCATCTGGGTCTGGGATCTGCTGCTTCAGCAAGTCTGCAAGCTCCCTCCTCCCACCCTCCCAGCCTCCTCCTAGAGACTGGTAATTAGTGCAAGTGTAGGACTGTATTAATTGCAGCAATTGTCATGTTTAGATTTATGGGTTAATTGGTAATATCTGGTGTAATGTTTTCCCCTCTGGATATTTTTGATCACAGTAATTAACCTCCCCCATCCAGGGGAACAGACACTCATCACTGCACTCTCCAGCAGCCTGCAGTGAGGGTTCTGGTGGGATCCCTCTCCATGGGTGCCATGGTGGGCTCTGTGCTGCAGGGTGGGGATGTCCTGCAGTGTCTTCCCTCCATGCATTTATCTGACATATTCAGGAAGCTCGGGAAAGCAGAGCCTGTCTTGCCTTTGAACCAGCAGCTATAAAGCCTCTGTCAGTGACATAGTTTTTCGGGAAGAGGCTGGATTGTTATGGCCAGTTTTGCTTTCTTATTATTTCTGCCATGACAAATGGAAGTGGAGATGGGACAAGGAGTGCCAAGCACAGCCACCTTATCCCAGAGTCCTTCCTCTTCTTCTCCTGCAGTACTGATGGCGAACAATGATGAAGGTCCCTTTCTGGCTGTGGCTGGGACTCAAGAGCAGGAGATAGGGGGAAAAATCAGATCTGTAAAGGTCAGCATGGCTTGCTCTCTGCCCTGTGATGGGATCTGTAAAGACAGGTTTGCTCTTCCCACTCTGCTGCCTGAGCCTTCCTGGGTGAGTGATGCATCTCCAGTGATGCTGGTTGGACACCTGTAGGGCTGTGGCCACATTTGGGTTTTGTTTACCAACTCCACCAGGCTGGCCATGGAGCTCTGGATAAGTGGAGACATTCTGACCCACATCTAATCTTGCTGTTCTCCAGGTCATGATGTGGAGATGCTGTTGAAACCAGCCTTGAGTTTTACCTCTCACTCCTATAGTGAAACACGTGGCTCTTCTGAAATCCACCTCAAACAGCAGCTTGTGGGTTGGAAAGATGCCAAGTTAGGACTAGCTGCAAGTACATCAGGAGGGCTTCCATGGAGAAACACTGCTGGCAGCAGGCTTTGGCATTGGGACATCCCAAGCATTTAGTGTAATGAATCAATAACCTTCATTTGTTAGTTTTTTCCCCCCCACAGGAATTCCATTCTAGCTCCAACTCCAAAACTCATTTCCAAACCCAAGAGAGGAGTAAACCTCTGAGTAACACATGCTCAGCAGTCAGAGAGCCAACTCTTTGGCCAGCAGGTCTACCTGGGTGATTTTTCTATGCTATTAATGAGGATTTGGATTTTAGTAAATTTTCTCTCACTGGTCACAAACCAGGAGCTGTAACAATGGCAGGAGGATGGACAAGCCAGGATGCTGCTGTGGGAACATGTCTGAGAAGGCAGAATGGCACCCTGGGGAAAGAAACCATCCTTTGGCATTCCTTGCACTTCCAGCTCAAGCCCATGTGAAAGGCTGGGATTTTCAAAGGTGTTGAACAGAGATCTCTACAGAGCTTTATTGCTCTTCAGTACCAACAGAATGAGGAAACATCTTTTGAGTGCCTGAGCTTAACCTGAGATAAGCAAAGTTTGCTCCATTTTTTTTAATTCGAGCTTTATCCATTTGCTATTTTAAATTGATGAAAAAGGGGAAAATCTCAGGAGCAACTGCTATGGCACGGGCCAGGTATGCACAGGCAGTGGCCTCTATTTACAAAATTCCTCAAAATTCTGTCAAAATAGCCCAAAATGATGTCAAAATGAGCCCCAAACTCCACCAAAATAGACAAAAAGCCCTCAAAATCACACGAAAATAGCCTAAAATTCAGCACAAATGCCACCAAATCCACACAAAATCACCCTAAAATACCCCCAAACTCCCCAACATTCCATCAAAATACAACAAAGTTCCACCAAAAATACCCCAAAATGGATGAAAAATACACCCAAACTGCCCCAACATCCATAAAAATCCACACAAAATCTCCCAAAAATATCCAAAAATATCAACATACCCCCAAATATCCTAAGGATTCCAGAAAAAACCACCAAATTGCACCCCAAAATCCCATCAAATTCCCACCAAAATACCCCCAAACTGACATAAAATATGTGATGATTCACGCAAATCCCAAAAAATCTATCCTAAATTCCCCCAAATTCACATAAAATGCCCCGAAGTGACTCCAAAATCCTCCAAAATTCCCAAATGCCCCCAAATTCCACCAAGATGCACCCGAATTCACATAAAATTAATAAAAGGTTGTGCCAAATTTACCCAAGTTCACCAAAATATAAAAAAATTCATCCAAAAAATGTGAAAAATTATGAAAATTTGCCCACAGTTCACCAAAATTCATCCCAGATCACCTCAAATATCTCCAAATTCACCACAAATCCACCTACAATGTCCTCAAATCATCAAAATTTCACCCAACTCCCCCCAAAATTATCTCAAAATCCCATCAAAAGCCAAATAAACACCCTAAAATCACCAAAAATTTGCCCACATCCCCCAAAGTTCATCCTAACATTCCACCCCTCTCAATTTAAGCTGTAAAAATCTGAATTGGAGCCATATTAAATTGATTTGATCTGGTTTGAACCAGTTGAATTCAGTTTGATCAGTTTGATTTGGTTGGATTCTGTTTTTATCATTTCAAGCTGGTTTGATCCAGTTAGGTCTGGATTGAATTGTTTTGATCCGATTTGAACTAGTGGGATCCGATTTAATCCTTTTTGTTCTGGTTAGATCTAGTTTTAACTGGGTTTATATGGTTTGAAGCCGTGAGACATTGTTTAGTCCAGTTTGAACCATTTGGAACTGGACTGATTTGGTTGAAATTGTTTGGAATCAGTTTGAATTGGGGGGAAAAAAGAAAAAGTGCTTGGAGTAACTAAAAAATGCTCATAGTAAGGTTGAGTTATAAATGAATTCAAATTATTTATTTTTAGGATGTTCTTACCATATAATGATCCAGGCTGCTCATTAGAAAATGCACATCCCAAGAGTCCAGGTCTCCATGTGAAATGCCAACAGGCACACCTTTGCACAAATGGCAACTAACAAATAAAAAATAAATTATCCATCTAAATAACATTTAATGAGGTTTAAATGACAAAAATAATAAAAATAATAGTAGAAGGAGGTTAGAAAAAAGGCAGGCAAATCCTTGTCTGACTTTAGGATACAAAAGAAAAATAACAGGTAAATAGAGATTCAGCAATGAATAAAGGAGTATCAGTGAGCTGGAAGACAGAAACTGGTTGGGCAATGAGAAATAGCTGAGCTGCTTGTGTGCAGTGAACACAATACAGGGTAACTAGTATAGATTGACTAATTAATGCAAAGGACTATTATAAAGTGCACCTATTTCTGGATGCAATAGTACACCAACTTCACCAAATACCTACTGAGTCAGCAAGAGAAGATTCTACGCTATTTTTAGATGAGGTTTTGGTAACTGGAAAGGACAGAAGAGAAGAGCTGATTGCAGAAAATAACCTTGAATGGGGTGATCATGAGTGAATTCAGTTTAAACTAAGATTAATAAGCTACCAATTTCCATTTTGAAAAGACAGACTTTGAGATAGAGTCACATGGGCTGCACTGATGAATGAATGTAGAAGAGACTTAGAATTCCTTTTAGTCTAATAGTGAAAGAAAAATATGGAATTTGTGCCCTAAGGACAGGGTAAAAAGTTGTATACATGCATAAAGGGTCTTATCCCATTTGCACTGCTTTGAGTAGCTACATTGAGTTCTATCTAAGATGTAATGTACACACAACAGAAGCACAATGGTTCTGTGTTTACAGTGCTCTCTATTGTGTTCATTCATCTCAGAATGGCAAGATCTCTGTACTCTATAAACAGACTGGTTTTTCTTAATATTATAAAGCCTGATCTTGGCAGATGTGTTGATGAGGCAGAGTGCCAGTCCTTGAAAATCACGTGATATTCATCATTATCCGTATTATTTTGTCCTTGCATACTCAGAAAGTAGTTAATGTCAAAAATATTCTCAAGACTGACCACAAAGAAAGACTTTTTCCACTTCAATCTATGAGGCAGACACAAAATGTCTGGAAACCATCTGTAGGTTGCGCAGACTTTTCCGTGTTCCAGCTGTTGCCATGAGACCTCTGGATGAAGTGACCACATGCCAAAAATTCTCAAAACCCACTAATAGGCTAAAGATGAACGGAAAGACTTTGCTGTAAACACACACATTATTAGCAGATGGAACATAACAAATCAGTAACAGAAGAGGATGGTAACATCTAAATGAACTCATTTATATATCAGTTTGTTCTGTGCTGTCAAGTAAAATGCTGTCATCTACCTGCCTGCCCTGTGAAGGCCTAAAAGTGTAAGAAATATCATTTGTGCCCACCTGACACAAATGTATACACCTACAGAAAGTGACACTCTGAAGTAAGGGCCTGGATTACTTGTTTTTTTAAATCAGAGACTATGAAGACAAAATCCAGGAATTCTGTATTGCTGAACAATTGGCAGGCTGAATTAAAGCAGAACAGAAACTAAAGGAACATATTTAGCCATTATCAGATAAGTAGGAAAAAAATCTTGGTTTGAAACCAGTTGCAGATTTATGTTATCTTTTATCCATAAATAGTTAGTCATTGCTGTTGCTGTTTTGAGGAACCACTGTTTTGGGTAATGAAGTTTTTGTTATCATCAAAGAAAGGGCAAATATGTTCACATGGAAGTGGACAAACTGCGCCAAAAACGTTCCCCAAAGTTGAGGAAATTGTTTTCCTGCACATAAAAAGAGGGACATTTCAACACCCAAATGGTTGAAATGTTAAATTCCAAACAAAAGTATAAAAACATTTCAAAGCACAGGTATGAGCTCAGGATCAAACAGAATCACTATCCTCTGGAAGACTCAAAGTTAAGACACAATCAGTTTCTCTGTTATTACATTACACTGACATGATATCAATAAGAGTAAATGTGTCTTAAGCTAAATATATTAATAGAGCATCTTATTGTTACAATATCAATAAGTGTGACTGTGCCCCAACTTCAATATATTAGATTGATAAAATATCAGTGACAAAACCATCACTGTAACCATTCCTAGTCTTGTAATTATAACCCTATACCTGAGCTGAAATGTTCTCACAACTCATTGACTTCTCCCAGTGTTATCCAAAAAAAAAAAAAAAAAGCGAGATATGAAAAAGATAAATAAAGATAAAGAAATGCTACAGACTTTAATGCTATCTATCTAATTCTATACTAAGCCTTCATGCCAAGAAGCTTTGATTTTTTTTTTTTTTGGACTATGGATGTACTTACAAGTCTTGTTATATAGTTTACTATAATTTCGATCAATTATGCTAAAAGATCAAGTTACTTGTTTTCCAAATTCCCAGCTTCAGTATTAGCAGTAGTGGCATGATTCTCACAGATTTAATACATAATCCAAAGTTCAGTGGCCAATCTTTCCTTAATTTTCACAAGCAGTATGTCAAACTTCTGGTGGCGTAAACATTATATATGACAACATTTTATCTTTCAACCTACAAATATAGAATAGGTAAATAGGAACCTATCTTTTTGACTATCATCCTTCTGATACTAAAAGAAAATTCTGCTACATTTTCCTGTTCTGATAATGTAAATTAATTGACTCTTTTATGCAGTTAAACTGTGCATCATGTTTTCTATTCCTCTAGAATAACATAACAAAATGTGAATACTGTTTAACTCATAGTGGGCATATCACACTTAGCTTTAGAGTCATAGGTTTGAGTAGCCTGAATACACAATTGCAAGCAAGCACCTCATCCTTATTTTGTACAAAGCTAGGCAATTCTTTTCAGCAGATGCTTTCAAAGGTGTGCATTAAGCAATTTTAATTATTTTTTTTTCAACTGTTCAACATTTACTACTAAACCTTAAGTTAATCAACTGAAAAAACAGCACTGAACAGGCCACTGTCCTTAGGTTACTAGCCCAGTTTATTAGTGTAGTGCATTAAGGAGAACAGTGGATTCAGGAGAGGAAGGCAAGCAGCTTTGAGAACTTAAGGAGTGAGAGTGTACTAAGCAGCCCCAGGAAGAAGTAAACTAGGTTGGGAACTAATAAAGAGAGACAAGGAGATTATTTTCCAGTCACTAGGGTGATATCTTCTCTCATTTAGGGTAAATCGATCAGAAGAGACTGCAAGGAGGACTTTGCTTTCATTGGGTTGTCAGAGAGAGGAAGAGGAACCTGTCTGGAAGATGGTCAAATAACTGCTCACAGGTAGTGGCCCACAGGCCCCATTAACGATGGGTTATTAGTTCATAGTGACAAAGATATTTTTTTCACTTCTCAGTGTGATTTTGCACAGCCAGAAAGGGCCCTGACAGTAACTTGTGCAGATTCATCAGCTCCCCTTGATAGGGGAGAGCGAGACCAAGGGATCCCCAATAGTATGAAGTGAAGAGGAAAATAAATGTTGTGTTAGATATATGAATGCAATGCTACAAAGCTAGCCATGTTTTGTGAGCCCAGCCCCTCTGCTATAACCCCTTCAGCACCCTGATGAGGGGCATGAATTCCACAAGAGGAATGCATTGTGCCACAGAGCAGCTGTGCATTGCACCCCTGGGACTGTGTCTGCTGTCCATGGCCAGTGGGAATCATGCCAGGGGAAAATGTGGAATCAATCCCTGATCCTTGCTGAGCACAGGAGTAGTAAGTACCTCCACAGGTGGACGGAAACCCTTCAGGCACTCTTTCCATTCTCTTTTTCTTCTGACATTTTGCATCAATAAAGTCTACACCAAATGGGGCTCTTAAAAATGAAGCTGAGGATTTAAAGTGAAGCAGTTACCACTGCAGTCACATCCACGCAGCTCCTGTCCTCACCCAGTAACATTTGTTTGGAAAAGGACTTTGTGATACCTTGCTTGTAAATTGTGTGATATAAAATTAAGTTCTTTGCCCTTTCTTGGCAAAAGGAAATGTAAAAGTCAGTACTATAAATACTGCATCCATCTTTTAAAATATATAGCTTTTAAGACTGTATCACACATGGTGAAAACAGATCAGGAAAACAGATTGAAGCTTTTTAAACCATTGGCTTTATCCTGCCAGCTGCACTTATTCCCACTGTCATTTACTATCAGCATTTTAGTGTTGAAAAAAAAGTGTAAAGACTCAAACATATTCTTGAAAAATAGTATAAGCTGCATGCTAATGAAGCCACCCTTCCTGAGGGTCTGTCTCCTGCTATTTGTCAATAAAGACATTTAAGTTTCTATAGTAAATAAGGTCTGCTCCAAAGAACATATTGCAAAGCAGCAATAACAAATAGAAGGATAACAAGTACCAGGCATTGTTACTTTGCCAAAAGAAACACTAGTGACTCCCTCCATCAATCACCACCTCTGCCCTCCCAATCTCCCAAAAATAGCATCTAATTAATTGATGTATGATTCAAAAATTTGAATTCCAGAATATTGCAACACAAATATTATCGAGTGGACAGATCATTAAAACAGCAGAAATATTTGTGAACTGTAAATAATGAAAGAGAGAATAGGATTTGTGCCATCATTCTCAGCAGCATATACAGCAATTTTAAGAAGCTGAAGCTGACATCTGACTGACTTCTTAGCAAATATTACCCCTGGCTGCACTGGCAGATTCCACTGGAATATCTGAGACTGAAACACTAACTGACTGCTGCCAAGCCAGGACTGAGCCTTGGCTTTTATATTGCTACTTACTGTGTTTTGTTCTGGTTTTGTTTGTTGTTTTTTGTTTTTCTTAAGAAATTATTAATTTGTGAAAGTATTTGCCTTTCTGAATTACATTATCTTAGCAAACAGTAGGTTAAAAAAAATTAGCATGCAAATACTTTCCAGTGGCCCAAATAAGATTTATATATTCTTATCTCTTAGCATTGTTGTTTTGTGCCCTAAAAGCCATGAGAAATATGTGAGCATATGAAGGAAGGGATAGCCAAGAGGATATACAAGTAATTTAGGTCTCATATCAAAAATAAACAGCATCACTGTAGTGTGCATAGATAAGCACTGCTCCAGTTCCATGAGGGGCTTCTGCTGCTGTCTATATGGCATGATATTTATCATTCACTCAGTGAACTTCAACCATTTACTTTGCTACACTACCTTGACTCCTTCATAAAGGCCAAGTTTTACGGAATTAAAGAATATTATTCTTTCTATACAGTAGCTTTACATAGGTCTACATTTGCCCTCAGGGTAAATCAGGGCAACACACCTTCATTCAGGTGTATCCACACAGACCTCAGAGAAACTGAATTTTTTGTTAGCAACGGCAGGACAAAACACAGTCTTTAAAGTACTGATTTTGAAATTTGTGTTACCAGTGGGGATGAGGCACATTTCTGATCCAAAACATCCCCAGGATGTTTGAATACTTCAGAACTGGAAACAGCAAGTATTCAATCTACTGGTTCAAATGAACAGAGGGGTGAATCCAAATGCTTTTAAACCCTTCCACAGAGCTCCTGGAGCTTTCTTGACCTGTCCCAGAAGGATGAATTGGCCAGCAGGAGGGTCCCACCTCTCCCTGGGTAGCAGCTGGACATTTCTGTAACTTGAGAACATCACATGGCTGAAGTCAGGTACAGAGGCCTGTGAATCATTCCTGCTGAAATAACTCCCATTAGCTGCACCACTGTAAGAAGGGAAAAAATAAAGCCATACGTGCTGGAATTTGAGCAGAGAGATGTGACATTACCCTCAGGAGACAGCATGAAGGTGTTTTACTGAGATTAAAAGGAAAAAAATAAAAAATAAAAAAGCACACCGAACCACTTGAAACACACGAAGAAGTACAGCCTTTGCAGTTCCATCAGGTAGGATAACAGGTATAAGGGCTATTATCCTCCATATTACAGATCAGCAGAAGAGGTCAGGGACATACTTCAGCAAAGCAGTATATCTCAGCTAGGCAGGAGGAAACATTTTAATCTTCTTTGGGCTATTCAATGGACTAAATGAAATGATATAAGCAATCATTATAGAGTTTAGGGACCAGAGCTGCACGTAGAGTCCCTGGATTTCTGCGGTTGTTGCCAGAAGTAAATCAAAATTAGGGTACATCCCCAGTGCTAGAGATTCGTTGAGAAGGACTGAGGGATCACTGAGTGTATTGGATAGGCCAGAAGTCAAGGAAAGGAACCTGTCTGGTTGAGCAATATTTGAGCAGACCCGCAATGGGGCCAAAAGGGCAAGGAAGTCTTTTAGAGAGGTTGCTTGTACTTATTTTTAATAATAGTGGCAAAATGCTGAAAGAGTTTTCTTGTCCTTTTTCTTTTAATTAAATTTGCATTCAAACCTAAGACTCAGAGAAGAGTTAAAAATAGAGAGTGAGGGTATGTAAAATATTTTGTATTCTTCTAATATTTATTTTAGGTTTTGAGTAAAAATTGCAAGGTTCAAACTTGAATCAGTGGTTTCAACACAATCTAATTTAGGCAATTTAGGTCTGAGTGTGGATACAAATTCTACTTTTCAACTCTCTCCAGTAAACATACCCCAAACTTCAGGAAGGAACAGGTAGGAGGGAGGATTTTAGGGAGGGAGGACAATCTAGCTAAATTGTCCCACTAACTGGGGAGGGAAAATGTCCTGTCTGCAATGTCAGGAAAATATAAAAATCAAAATGACAATATTAAAAATAAATGTGACTTAAACATCTTGAGAGGGATGATTTTATCCTGCAGAAATGTAATAATATGAATTTCTGGTCACTCTGGGATATTTATTAAGGTGCCTGTGTTTTTATTTTCTTTTATGCATAGTTGTTCCCTGTTAGGAACATTTATTCAGTTTCACAATAAACATTTTATGCTTCTGTGTCCTGCAAGGTCAACTAAGATTATGAAAACCAAGCTGCTGTCTGTCTCCCCTACCTCATCACTAAAATTCCCAGACAGAACAGAAACTCCAAAACTCATCAAAACACTATCAGTTAGACTGGAGAGAATTAGAGCTGAATACTAATTTTAGTACCTCTATTATGTATGCACAAGACAACTATACTTGAAGTTGAAATAAGCAACGCATGTTGAAGGACTCTTGTTTATTCACTCTTCCCCAAAAGAAAAAAAGGAACGATTCCATCTAATGAAGTGAGAAGGTGAAGGTAGTTTTACTTTGCGAGTGAGATAGTTAATGAGGCAATATCCTCTTGAATCTCTGAGATAAGCTCTAGGTCAAAAGTAGACAAATTAGCATAACATTCATATTAATATATTTCAGAATCAGATACAGAAACAACCTGCTCTCTGAAACCTGCCTAATCACAGACAGCTAATTTTCAAAGGAGTTTTGGCACTCATTATGGTGATGGATGACAGAACTAAAAACATCAACATTTCCTTGAGATCTGCCATGCTTTGTAGGCACCTCTCTCATGTACCCCATGAATAGTATTTTATATTTTTCATAATTTATTTAGAAACTCAGATAAATAAAACGAGGCCCCTTGTTGAAGATCTTTTGGCATACCGCAACACTGCCTTTGTGTACTTGCAACGTAGAGAATTCAACATAGTATCATATTCTAGTACGCAGCAGCTGCAGTGTTGCTATTTTAAAACTATTATAATCATACCACAAAGAGAAATACATACAGAAATTTCTACAAACACACTCATGCATGCAAAATATTCTGTACATGAACCAAGCTGTTAGTATTTATGAACCTTCTCATGCAGAGATATATAGATACATACATACAAACATCTCTGCTCTCATAGCTGCGTATACAGACTGTAGCCACTGTCAACATGTACCAGTCCATATGTTACCATGTGCAAATTATTAAATTATCTTCCTTTCCTGTAAATTAATTTAATGCCCCAAAATATTGACAACTCTGGGTTAGCATTGATAATGCTGTCTAGTAAAAAAGAAAGAGAAGGGAAAGGATGTGTGGAAGATGATATTAAATAAATAATAAATTCAGGGAGAAAAACCAAAAAGGTACCTATAATGGTTTCCTAAAGTTTTAGTGGATTCTGTTGATGAGACTAGTTTAAGCTGCCTACAATTTTGTGGAGTTCATCTGGACTAGTCAACATAGTGAGCTTGATTTTAAGACACAGTGTGCTCCTCACAGTCTTAAAATTCACTGCTGCTGGAGAAAATTCATTTTGAAGTACAGCATTAATCATCAATCACAATGAAATGCAGCCCTGTGCCCTGTGAGCACTGAATTTGGATAAGTAGGTACTCAGGGCCCCATCTTAAAACTATGTTAAGCATCTTTGGAGACAAGCACACTCAGCTTACACTGCCTACATGAGAAACTGATGTCTTTTGGCATCTTCTGGTTTCAGGCTCATTTTGATTACAGTGAAAAAGAACACAAAAGCCTCCTGCCTTAGGCAGCGCAAGTTAGCCAAAAGCACATATGCCTAAAAATAAGAAATGACTGGAGAGTGCAAGCCAATGGAAGGGATGATGGGAAGATTTATCCTGCAACTTACTAGAAGACAAGCTGACCAAGGGCCTCCTAGCAGCGGAAACTGGAGAGCAAGCCAAGGGAAGGGAACTCATCTTATCAGACATGAGAGCTGACAGCATCTTGGCAGCTGTGGACACAAACATGACAGCTGTGAGTCAGGTTACAGCTTTCCCTCTCCCACCTCAGGGCCTTTGCTCCCCCTCTCATTTCTGATAGAAAGAAAATCTGCAGCTCACTGGGTGCCACAGCAATCGATGCTACTGTAGTGCTTGCTGGAGTGGTCACTTCCAGCTCACTGTTGCAGATGGCTTTATTGCTTAAATACTATTTTTGCTCAGTTTCACAATATTCTTCCTCTTGAGTCACCTTAACACACCTTTTGTTACTGACTGTGTTCTGAACAAGTTATGGTCATCTCACTCCCTTTTCTCTTTAGGGCTGTGCAAGACATAGCACAACACACTAAATGAGACATTCTCTAGGGTCCTTCAAGCATTGTTATGCAGGTGAAACTGTTCTTTAGGAAAGAGCTCTCTCTTTGCTGGTACCTTCCTAATCATTCATTGTTGTGTTGTGTTTGCAGGGAAAGTTTTGGCAGGGAGGGGGCCATGGGTGTAGCTTCTGTGAGAAGCTGCCAGAAGCTTCCCCTGTGTCTGACAGAGCCAATGCCAGCTGGATCCAGGATGGACCTGCTGCTGGCCAAGGCCAAGCCCGTCAGAGATGGTGCTGGTTCCTCTGGATAAGAAATGGAAAAAACAAAACCCTGGGCAACTGTAAAGAGAGAGAGGAGCAAGAATATGTGAGATAAATAGACCTGCAGACATTAAGGACAATGAAGAAGAATGGGGGGGAGGAGGTGATCCAGGTGCTGGAATAGAATTGTCTCTGCAGCCCATGGTGAGTACCATGGTGAGGCAGCTGTGCCACTGAAGCCCATGCAGGTCCACAAGGGAGCAGAGATTCACTTGCAGTCCGTGGAGGACCCCATGCTGGAGCAGGTGGATGACCAAAAGAGCCCATGATCCCATGCTGGAGCAGGTTTGCTGGCATGACTTGTGGCCCCATGGAAGAGACCCATGATGGAGCAGTCTGTTCCTGAAGAACTGTATCCCTTGGGAGGAACCCCACACTGGAGCAGGGGAAGACTGTGAAGAGTCCTCCCCCTATGAAGGAAGAGACAATGTGTGATGAACTGACTGCAGTCCCCATTCCTTGTCTTTGCTGCACTGCTGTGAGGGAGGAAACAGAGAAAACTGGGAATGAATTTGAGCCTGGGAAGGAGCAAGAGATGGGGGCAAGGTGTTTTTAAGATTGGGGTTTATTTCTCACTACCTTACTCTGATTTGACTGGCAATAAATCAAATTGCCCCAAGTTGAGTCTTTTTTACCTCTGATGATAACAGGTGAGTGAACTCTCCCTGCCTTTATCTCAGCCCATGAACCTCCTGTTATATTTCTCTCTCCTGTCTAAGTGAGGAGGGTACTGAAAGGACAGCTTCGGTGGGCACCTGCCACCCAGACAGGGTCAAATCCATCATAATTGTAAAAATTATACTTTGGGTCTCTTACAGCAGCTTAGTTGGCAAAAGCTCAAAGGTAAGCAGGGAAATTGTTGGTGACAGTCCAGTGCTGGGACTTGGTGGCATAAGGACTGCTGAAAAAGCAGAGGGGTGGAACCCACTGTAAATTTACTTGGCATCCAAAGGCTTCTGTCAATAAAGACACTGATATTCCAGAGAAGTTTTCACATCACCAAAGGACCACCTGTGTGTTTTGTGTCCTGGACTTAAATCCTTTGCTTGGTCATGTTCTTGCACAATGCAAGAACAAGAAATTAAAGCCGTTATGACCATCAATTAAGGAATACCTCAACAAAGAAAGTCTGATCTGCCAGTATATTACTACATAGATGTGAATCTAACACAGTATTTTAATCCAGCTTAAATCCCAAGGTTTTGTAGCATCTTCACCCAGCGATGCAGAAAGAAATTTTAAATACAGGCAGGGGAAAAAGAGCCCCAAAACAAAACAAAACATCATTACCAAACTAGAAAAAAATTAAAAAAAATGAATCTCTAATGCCTCCCTGCTGCAAAATTTGTCTATGATGAAGAAAATTGCTCATGGAAAGCTTTTGTTCTCCTCAGACTGTAAATACTCACCTTTATTACAGGTGAACAAGTAGCTACTGGTTTCCTATCTGTTTTCTAGAAAGCTTGTAACACAACAAAAGGAAAAAAGCTCAGTTAATGATTTAGGGGTTAGTGGTGTTTTTTTTTTCCTTGCTGTCTTTACAGTGTGTTTCATCTTGTATCTTTAAGCATTATAGATTCACAAGCATTATGCAAAGCATTACGAGGATAATCGGCACAATGGGGGTTCAGTATTTAATGAAAGTAACTCTTGTTTTTAATTATAGCATTTAAGATCATCTTATTGTCAAGTGAAATACAGCCTTGCCTTTCTGCAATTTGGCATCCGTGGTTGAATTTAGGAAATATCCCACCACCTTCTCCTTTTATAATAAACTTTGACACTTTCAGGTAACTGTGTACATGTTACATACTTTTTCTGGGAGCTTTCCAAAGTCAGGACTGAATAGCAAACAAATCAAAGGCATTGTATGAACTTCCTAGTGGGAAACATTTTATTAATTTTAACATACTTTAAATGAAGGAGGGCAGAAGTTCAGTTTTAGGTATCTCACTCTAGGGTGTTTTTAATTTCTGGCATATATTGTTTCTGTCTTTTTGTTGTTCCTCCATCCTAAAAAGTAACTCCCATGAATAAAACAGCTCCAGTGCTAGACTACTTGGAGCAGACACTTTGACAGCAGGTAATTAGATTTCACACATTTTATATTTTCAATTATTTCATTTACACTATAATCAATGTTTTTCACATGTAAGGAACATTATATTAGACTAGAGATTTCTATCTTGAAAGAGAAACTAGCAAACAAAAGAATAAACCCCACGATTAACAAAATGTTCCAAATCCTGTTTGCATACAAATATGCACCATACCTCAGCACCAACATAAAGCAGTTGTATCCAGACACACACACATTTCAAGACCAAAAAGAAAACCATAATTGCTCTGTTTAATGTTTGTATCTTTTTTGTATATTTGAACCATATTTGCAATTTGCAAAGCTATTTGCCTGATGGCATTATTATAAATCTATTAAATCCATCCTTTCAACAGATGGCGTTATAAAATACTATTGTATCTGGGCAGAGGTGTTTGAAAACATAGTCTATATGTAGGCATACATGTGATGACACCTAGAAGACCAAAAGAGCTATATAAAACAGATAAGTACACCAACTGGGAGGTCCAGTTTCCCAGGATGGCTGACTGGTATGTCTTTTTCATAGTATCAAATGCCATCTTTGCAATGCTTGCAAAATAATACCCATTGGGTTTTGGAATAAAGATCTTCACTGGTACCTTAGCAGTATCTGTTTCCTGAAAGCTCTGTATTCCCTATGGGTGATCTGTTTTAGCAACAAAGAGATAAACAATGTGTCATGTTATTTAGTTGCTCAGTATTTTCAGGTGTGTTTCCTTTTTTCCTTTTTTTTTTTTTTTTTTTTAATGGAATAATCTGTTATTAGTGTAAGAACCCAAAAAAAGTTTAAACATTTCATCATAATAGTAGTGGTAATATTTATTCATTGTCTTTAACAATCTTTCTTCATGCAAATATGCAACAGAAATAATAAAAAAACCAATAGTATATTATTTGATTTGATGTATATAAGAAGCTGGCTCCAAGTGCAGAAATTTGTACAACATGTTGGCATAGTTCAAGGAGAGCAAATTTGCAATGAATGATGATAATTTGCACTGAAAGAAATTAGTGCCTATTTTGATTAGGAATTAGCCTTCTGTTCAAATTTCAGCAGAGTAATGTATTCATTCCTGGATAGAGCATTAGCTGGGTTAAAAGGGTGAGAGAAAAGCGGTGGACAAAGGGAAAATTAAAAAGTAGAAAGATCAAAGAACTATTTCTCTAGTTCAATAATAAGGTAGCTTGTACAGTTCAAACAAATCACAGCCAGTGTGTTACACTGAAATGCACATTTACCATGGTATCCAAACCTTTGCTGAGGCAGGAGCTCCTGTTGTTCAGTTTTTAGGATTACATTGCTTACCTTGTATTTTCACACCTAATCACACCCAAATTGCTCAGTTTGAGAGGCAGGTAGAAATGTTGTCATACCACACTATGATAACATACAGCAGCTGAGGATGTGTTATGCACTTCATAGTTACATACATACACATATTGCACAGCCAAAATTTCGCTTTCTTCCAACTAGCCCTGGCATGGAAAAACAATTCATCAATCGTCTTAAAGCAATTCAAGCTAAACCTACAGTAGTAGACTCCAGAACTACTAAAATCTTCAGCTGCCCTGCTACAGTTCCTACCCAGGGGGCCACAATGGCTAGGATTACAATTCTTTCAATTTGTAGCCAGGAAAAACGTATTTCCAGAAAGAATTGGATAGAAATTTAGCTTTATGTATTTAAAAAGTGGCAGAGAACAAATGAATCCTGAGCAATCTCTGCTCACCAAAAGTCAAAGTGTTGACTGTTATGAAGTAGAAGCTGGAAGGGTCTGCCATTCAAGTGTGCAAGCTCTTTGAGGAGTTAATCTGTGAGAGAAGCTTAAAAAAAAATTCCAGTATTTCTGTTGTGGTGCCAGCTGTCAGGGCTCTGACAGTTTACCTCAGCACTGAGTCTTCAGAACAAAGGAACTAGGTCATGAAACAGAAAATTTAAGCATATTCCCCATGAAACTCACCTTAAAAGATGAGCATTCAGGTTGCTAGGTCAAGGACTGAAAAGTCAGAAAATGACAAATTTAGGGCTGTACGTTCAACTTTAACTCTTCCTCTTTGCACAATGCACTGTTGAACTACTAATTATATGACTGCAGAAATAATTGTATGTAAAGACCATATTTCAGTTGATGGCAAAAAGGAGGGCTGTTATTTAATTTTAAATGATTAATAAAAACAGGGGTTTAAAATATCTCATTGCCCGCCAGTGTTTCTAAGTTAGTTGTGATTAACCTGACATTTAAAACTACTCTTTTAAAAACTGAAATTAAAACAATTAAAATTAGAAAAATTATTTACAAATATTCTGCAGGAATCAGGCTATATAATCAGTGCTAGTCAGGTCTTCTGCACAATGGTAAGAGCCCTCTGGGTTTTTTTTCCCCTTGCAGAAAGACATCTAGTGTCTTCCTTAACAGCCAATATAATATAATGTAAATTCAGGCTATGGAGTGAATCTGGACTCAAGCATTAAGAAAACCTTAACCTAAATCCAGTGAAAGCATCTCAATACCCATGCCCACTGGGAAAGAAGCACCTGGAAATTGATATCTTGGTCTGTGCAGAGATGAAGCCTTTTCATCTTTTCCAGCTGTATTTTGCATCGCAGCAACACAGGAAGAACAATGGGTCTGGTATTTCTGGGGCCCACTGAGGTCAGAGTACAGATAACTTTGTCAAAAGATATACACCCCTCTCATTCCCCAAGATCTCCAGGTTCAATGAAGTGCTCCCAGCAACACTGATTTCTTTACCACAGGAGAAAAGAGAAAGCTATAAAGGTGGTTTTTTTATTAAGAAAGATTGGGACTGTATGGGAAAAAGAAGATACTTGTCTCCTTTTCAATTTTAGGAATTGGAAGACATCACCTCTTTGTGTATCTTCACCCACAGCCCAAATAAGTCTGCACCGCCGCCAAGCTTCTTCCTTCAGTCACTTACCTACCCTCTTACACAGCCTGGCTTTCCTCACTGTCTCCAATCAGAGGTCAGCTCTTTGGAACCCAAGCTACTCTAACTCCATTGTTCAGCAGCATCTCTACATCTCTGTGTGACATTTTACTCTCTGTACTGCTCTTTCTACATCACTCCCTCTGAAATAAGACAGGCAAGGTGCAGCAGCAGAGGAAGGGGAGCACTCTCTCTGGACGGAGCTGAACTTCTAGGTCTCCTCTCTGATTTCTCTCTTGGACACCAAGAACCAGTCCAGAAAAGCCAAGAAAAGGACTTTGCCAACAGGGAGACACGTCCTGAAGCTCTTGCCTACCCAGCTATTAATTCTGCAGAAGACAAAATAATCAATTCTTTTAGCCAGAGGCTTTGACATAGATCTCCTTCATGCAACTGTGAGCCATCTTCAACTTTCTTATGCCAGACACCCTTCAATGTACATGTCCTAGTGTAATTAAGGGGTTTATAGCCAAGACAGTGCAAGTTTTCAAATGCTGATCCCCTCCACAAGAGCAGCATTGCTCCTGGTTCTCTTCTGTTGCACTCCAGATGGCAAAGGAAAGACAGTCTGTATCTCCCCTTGTATCCAAAAGTTTGCCTTGTCCCACTCTCTATTCAGCCACAAAATACATGTACTGTGGAAAACACTCCTAAGTTTTGCAAAGTTCTTTCCTCTTTTGGAGAAAATAATACCATGTTACCATAAATCAAACCTCAGTCTTTAATGAATGGGCCATTTCAAAAGGAGAGACAATACCTTTCATGAGGATAAATATTAAAGCTGGAAAAATACAACAACATAGAAGCTTTCAGGAGCATATTCTTCACACCATGATTTCTTCAGGTCATGGATTTATGGGTTAAGTCTATTTAAAACACCAACCATGAGTGTATAGTACCATGTACAAGACACAGAGAAATAAGGCAGATTAAATCTAACATGTATTTACAAAGTCATTGCTCATAAACTGTTCAGAGAATAAATGTTTCCTAAAGCCATTTTAAGCACACTGAAATATGCTCCCTGACAAACACATCCTTTACAACCTCTTCCCAGTCAGAAATGGTTTTCAATTTAAAAATTCGAGGTACAGCTTTTCTAAAGCGGTACAGAAGTGGTATAGCCGTCTGCATAGAGTGCTTCTCAGTGAAGATAATCGAGGATGGAAAATACATTATTTTTCTGTTCTATCTACCATGGCAATTAGAAACAACAATTAATTGTGTCAAGGTACAAAATTATGATTTTAATTACACTACCAGAGTAACATAAGAGGTTCCCCTTCTGTGACTGCATCCCTGAGTGCTTCAGGGTACTACAGCAGAAAAGATAGAATTGTTTCCCTAGGGCAATGTTCTCCACCTCATTCATGTTGATTTACTTCACAAATAACCTCACTAACTTATTTTATTGACCTCCCTAGTAGCAGGTTTTTGAAAGCATAACCAGGATGTTTTCCCTTTTTATGGAAGCTGTATTATTTTACTCCATTTTTAAACACCACTGAGAGAAATATGCACCATATACAGCATCATATTTTACAGTCTGTCTTGTAATTTAGAATTGCTTATTAAGGTAACAGAAAATTCTAAAAGAATGAAAAATCTGCTTTTCAGCAACATTCACAGTATCATTCAAGGCTCACAAAGTCCAGATTTCTCACTCCCATTGCTATCACACTGAAGCACACTCGGGAAGCAGAACACCAAAAAGAGCTTCCTTTTTTTAATTATGCCTTTACCTCTACCATCATTGAAATAGCATGTCCTGAGGCAAAATAGAGAGAAACAGCAAACTCTTTCCTGAAAAGTTCATAAAGCAAACATGATCCATATATCTAAGACTCTATTCCCCTTGTAGCTTCAGGGAGAGAGGAATATTATTGAAATTATTAAGTTCATTTTACTGTCTAGTGCCTTTGAATAGTATTGTTAAATTGGAAAAAGATTATCACTGCACTCTTGAAGACAGGGTCTCTAATCCAGTGCTAGAGGCACAGGGAACTGTACCCACATGCTACAGAAGATTTATTCAGATTTATATTAGACATTTCAAGCTGAAGAGGGCAATTTCATACTAATGCAATATCCTAGCTTAAATGGCTTTGTCAAAACAAGTTTTCCAGTGGTTTCTGGCCTTTTTTTTTTTTGGCGGAGGGGGAGTGCTTTGAAAAAAAAGATTGTCTTAAACCCTCTTGTTTTTATTCAAACACCTGTGCTGGGCCATATTCATAAAGATATTTCATATCCCATTATACATTTCCAGATGGTTTTTATTAAAGGTCTTTGGGAAAATTTTTCTCTTACCCCCTTCCTTGCTTCCTCAAAACAGTTAATTAAAATACTTCCATGGAGATACACAACATGGACCCACTAACTAGTGTCAGTCATTGTGCAAAAAATGAGCCCCTGTGTTGAGTAACTGATTATTGCAACTATTTTTTTGTCATGGCAGCCTGTGTTCTTATTGTGATTCAGCAGAACTGCTGAGACATCA
Source organism: Acropternis orthonyx (assembly GCA_035583155.1). NCBI lineage: Eukaryota > Metazoa > Chordata > Aves > Passeriformes > Rhinocryptidae > Acropternis > Acropternis orthonyx. The sequence continues at coordinate 9,913,010 of JAWWEU010000001.1, read as the reverse complement.
ATTAATGTGTGGTTTCTAAGAGCTTTTATAATTCATGCTTAAAATGCCAGCTTCAACCACAAAGCGCAGCAGTCCCATAATCTACAAAATAAAATTTGGGGCTCAGTTTCCATTTACCTAAACTTCCTCAATAATAAAAATGTGACTGCTGAAGACATCTGTTAGAACTTGGTAACATCTAATTTTAATGGGAAATAATAGAGTTCAGCTCCATGAGATTAGAGGTTACAGGCTAGGCCTTTTGGCTGGCTTGGCATTCCTGTTGAAGTGTTCTGCCAGGCAACTTAATATATGCATTTAAAAAATCTCAATGATTTCCTCCTCCTCCCAAGACTCAAAATAAAGCAATAGTCCTGTCTCTTAATGCTTTGCTCCATGGCATTGTTGAGCCTATGGCAGTGTCTGTTTGATGGGACTGACAATAATATTATTTCTTTTCACTAAAAATAAAGGCTTAATGAAGTGAAATCCAGAGTTAATTATATGTTGGAAACATACACTTTGTTGGAGAGGAGGTGGAGTTGCAAAAATCACTGTATTTCAGGCCAGCCCTGCTTGCATTCCTGGGTTTCAGATGTTGAATTTTGTCAACTCAAAGCTTGAGATTCAGAGGTTTTTTCAGCTGAAATTCAGTCTTCTAACACATGTGAATTGCTAAATGGCATACAGCTATTGTAGAGGATGTTTTTTGAAAATAAATATAACAACATCACCAGCTACAACAATCAAACCATCTGTGACTTTTAACCAAAGTTTTGCATTCCTTTTTAATCCAAAACGCTGTGAGAGATATTTATGATTCCCCTGGGTAATATATACTAGCGAAATAATCAGATTTGAGTGCCTGTGAAAATTATGAGCAGAAAAAGGATACTGTCACTTCATCTGCTTTTAACAGAGTACCCAATCCAGAAAGCAGCAGAGAGCCATTCACCAAAGACTCAAATATTACTGAATAAGTCTCTGTAAATCCAGTAGAACCTGGGAAGATTGTGCCATCAAAATCAATATGCCCCATTTGAAAGCCAAGTAGCAGAAGTGTAAGATTGAAAAGAAAAATGATCAGCCAGCCTACAGACTTGCTGCAGATATTGCAGAGGTCTAAATGGCCTGCTGGGCTTTCTGAAGGAGAGGAAAATGTGGATCAGGTCATGGTTTGAGTTTTACTACCCCTCTGTGTCCAGCTTTCCCTCGGGGCATGTGCCCTTACTCTGACTGCCCCTATCCCAGCTCAGCAGCTTGCACTCTTTCTCTCTGCTTTCTAGGAGGACTTACTAAACCACTGTTTCTAAGAGACTATCCATATACAATCAGTGCTAAGGGGTAGAAGAATTATCAAATCTGTCACTTACACGACTCATAAGATAAATAAATTGTAATCCAGGAATAAGAGAGTACCCTGGAATAACTCTGGAGATCATTTCCCCAAATATCACCATGTTTTCCTCAGCTGTCACTCATGATTAGGGTTTTAATATGCTATGGTCCTCATTCCCCGCTATATCACTTCTGTCACAGTCATGGGCAGCTCTACAAATGAAGTGAAAACCTGGTGGGAGGTATTTTTATTTAATTTTAGTTATGTTTTATGAACAAACCTGTAATATAAAGTTTGGAAGTAAACAACCAAGTTTTTAACCAAAATGCCCCCAAAACACCCATTTTCACCTTTTATTAAATCTTAAGCTTGTAAAACAATCACATGCCTCTCCAGAGCCTTTTGGTCCTTCCTGTCTTCTCCTCTGTATTAGGACAAGGGCATCAGGCTCATAGAGCTGACTGCGTGACCACAGGCACAAAGGAGGCAAGGGGGATGCAGTCCAGGACGAAAGGATCCACAGTGACAGCACTTCAGAGGCTCTATGGGTATAGTTTCAGACCTGCAACAGAACCAACTAAATGTTCACCTCCATGGAAAGGACTCTTACCACCCACCCTCAACACACACGTCCCTTGTACAGCACATGACATTCACCCGATCTCCAGGTACAGGAGCTGTTGAGAGAAAAAAAAAAAAACCAAATTCACTCTCCCCATCACCCCCTCCCCTTCCAAGCATTTACTTCCCTTTCTTTTAGGAACAGTTACTGCACCTTCACCTGAGAGCCACACCATACTAAAGAGAAACAGCAGGAGTGTGAGCCTGACAGCAAAGAGCCCAATGTGTGGAAGAGGGAAGCCCCTTTTCAGAGATCAAAAGCAATTACATCAGCTGAAACCATGTCATGAAAACACAACTCCAGAGAGTGGGGAATAATCTTGCAGACTTAGCTAAACAGTCAGGAGGATAAGCAATACTTACCTGCTATTCACTCTTCCAAGTGCATTTCTAGGGAGCAGAAGTGGAGGAAAAGACAAGCAGCAGAAGCTCGAGTAATCTCCCTCTCTCTCTCTAGTCCTTAGGTAGAACAGCTAAAACAATGTTTACCAAACGGGCTAAAGTACCTACTCAGCACCCCAGAGTGCAGAAGGTGAAGAGGATGCTGAAATCACAGCCACAGCCCATTCTCTTTTCTGCCCAGGAGTTAATCACCCATCTCCCTCCTATTTAGGACATGTTGTAAAACATCAGGCTAACTCTTTACAGCTGGAGGCTTATTTTTATCATCATGGCTTTTTTGAATGAACAAATATTAAGAAATGCTATTGTTTTCTCAGAGCTACACCACATACCACTTTCACTCCCCTGCTGTCTTTAGTGAGGCTTTCTGTGTGCTGGACACACCGGCAGAACTCCTTAGGAACAGAAGACTGGTCATCATCAAGCAAATCTTTCTTCACCTCTCACGACTCTATTTATGATATACTGATTAATCAATCATCAGAGAGATTAAAGGTCATCTTTATAAAATAAATGGCTTATGGCTGCAGCAAATCATGGCTTAGAGATTTATTGGAAAAGGCTGTAAATTGTCAGTTATGTTATTACACAAATAAATCAGATAGTTACTGCAAATTGATTAACTGATTCCAATTTTTTTAGGAACAAATTGTTGCTCCAGTGTATTTTTCTCTTTTCTCGGACAAAATGATTGCTTTGTAGTCTGAGTGAATGATTGCCTGTATGTCCAAGGCCACAGTTATTGCTTTAAGTTGCTCACACACATTAACGTTTTTTGAGTGCCATTCACCACAATTTGTTTTCACATGAGCACCGCTCTCTATTTGAAAAGACTGAATGGTACAACAGTTGCATGAGATGTTGAAAATAATATTGCAACAGCATAATCAACATTATATCTATATATGGAACAACCTTACAATTAATATAGATAGGCTTTTTCAATTTTCACAATACAAATAGAGGACCAAAGTTAATTTCCTACACTGAAAGATAAACATTTAAGACCCTCTTTTTATATCTGGCTTGCTGTACCAATACTGTGGGGTAAGAAGGGGAAAAGGAAACAAATGTTTCAGTAACAGAAAATAGAGTTGTCTGAAATTCAGGACATTCATTGCTGAAATTACAGTGAATTTTCTTAGTGAAAATAATTATATAGAGGCACATGAAATTAGAAATTAAGAGCTGACTAAGCACATTTAACTTATTCTCACTGCATTTGCACCATCTGCATGTCTCAAATAAACTCCCCTGGATCAAAGCTAGTATTAACATTGGTGGAACTTCCACTGTCAATTCAGATTACTCTTTGTTTGATTTCAGTGCCTTGTTGCTGTGACCAGCCTTTCAGCATGCCTGAGGGATCCCTTCTAGAGAAAAACAGGTAAGTTCCTCTCACCAGCTGAAACCCAGGCAAGGCACCATGGCTGGATCAGCCCAGGCACTGCTCAGATGGGTGGTATAGACAGGTCTGCATTAGGTTTTTCTCCAGCTGCAGAGACTTGTCCTGTGTCGCTGACAGGTCTTGCATCCTTGTGCATTCTCTTGGCATGCCCTGCAGCAGGCACAAACTGAAGTGTCACCTTATCAGAGCACAAATGCAAAAGGCTGTCCTCTCTGACACACTGCAAAGAAGTATCAATTATTAAAATTCCTTAAAATAGCTAAAACATCTCAGGATCAGAGAATGCTACGCAGGGTCATGAGGATCCTACTTCAAAACACTCCAGAACTGAGACTGGGGAAGAGACGTTCATAAATGCAAGAGCCTTCGTGGCCACTTAGAGGATGTATCAGCTCAACTTGTTGCTGAGAATTTTAGAACAGTGCCACTGAAACCTGAAAAAAATAAAAGCATCCCACTTTAAAGTCCATCATGTAGTATGGATATGTGAAAAATATGGAACAGGAAAATTTTTTGCACAGAATATAAGACAGGCCAGAGGAGCCTATGGGTGATATACAGAAAGCTGTGTGCTAATTGTGAGTCTGGGATCATTCCATGTGCAATACTCTGGGATTAGCCAGGTCTCCCTAAAAGATCACTGAAGAGAAGGACCAAGACATTTAATGCCAAGTTCAAGTATTCTGGTGGAATAAGAGCAGATTAATAGATTGGCAGGTGACAATACCCTTACATTTGCAGCCTATATGGTTTGGGGTTTACTCTAGACCAGATTAGGCTTCTTCGATGGGCCAAGGATCCACCCGCACAAGATGATCACAGCAAAGCAATACCAAAATCTTGGCTTCGTTGGTTGTAGGTCCCTATATGGGCAAGTATAGGAAGCCTTGTATGGTCTTCTTGTCTGTTTCAGCAGAAGATTGAAGCATGTCACTGGTCCCACGATGATTGCCTGGAAAAAGCCCTCTTTCTCTTTCTGCTAATTTCTGGTGCATCCTTCCCAGCCTCCTCTTTTATTCTGAGTTCATTCAATGTCCAAGCAAAGGCTTTGTTAGTGCAGATGAAAACTTTTCTTGTGCTTCTGTGAGAGAATACTGTAGGTGGGCAGAGATGCTCCTACAGAAGGAAGGAGGGATAAGACATGTCAGTTCACAGCTATCCACAGAGACCACTTCATCACCAGCTAACCCAAGGCTCTGTGCTGGGTCAATGAGCCAGGGAGGTGGGACTACAGTGTTGTCTAGGACTGAGCACTTTCAGCTGTGGGAGGAGAGAGAATAAGCCCTCAACTGTGATATGGCATTGCTAGTCCTCCTTGTATTGACGATAGCAGCCATGGCTCTGTGAGGCCCCATCACACTGGTATCTAACAGGCAGCAGCTCAACAATGCACAAAGGGGTCTTTCATGCAAATAAAGTCATGACAGCCCTCACAGTCAGACTATGAGAGTGTTATGTATCACCTTGCTGCAGCTCTGTGACTGACATCCTAACTCCAGCAAAAGTCCTAGATACTCCTTTTCACCCCATCTGTTCTCTCCTACACACTCTCTGTGAACTTGAATACAAAACTAGTGCTCTTGCCCTGGATGAAATCTGAAGCAGAGGGGATCCTGTGTAGTCCATGATGGGGAGTGTCAAGATATTCCTTTTTTGACATCTTCTGTGTGGCTCAGGAGTAGGGATCTGTTTCAGCTCCAGAGAACCTGCTGCTTCTCTGGGTGTCCCAAAGAGTGAGCCCAAGCCCAGCTGGGTATTCTCACCTGACCATCTGTATGAAGTGTTTGTAGGAGAGAAAGTTGTGCCACGTCTTCAATAAAAGGGACTTCATCTTCTCGAATGTAATGTATCGCTTTGCTGGTCATTGTGTGTGTGATTGCTGTCTTATGGTTAGTGGTTTGCTTGGGCTGCTAACATTGAAACGTTATTTTTCCATCAGGAAAAGTTTTGGCTCTTTAGGCTGATGTCAGTGTCACTGGAGTATATCTCTGAAACTTCTGTGAGAATAAAGGCAGATGTGTTGCAACATCCTGCTCACAGTGAGCGGGAAGAAAGAAGCTACAATTCTTTAAAACAGTGATAGAATACAAAAAGGGTTCAGCTATAAAGATGAAGCACTTAGAGAAGGAAGAGGATCTTGAACAAAAGGAGGGCTGTGCAACTGACTGCAAACGTGAGGGAGCATATGTCTTCTGCCTCTTAGCATACCACAAAGGAGCTGTTCTGAACATTGCAGGAGCTCTCGCTGGTCTGTAGATCTTCAAGTGGCATGTGCATGGTTGGCAAGCATAGATGCCCTTGTGCTGCTGTCACACTGTCACTGTGTTGCACCCCTGTGTCCTCCACATGGCTTGCAGCACATTTGGTGCATACCAGAAGGAGAACTTCCCGCTTAGTTCCCCTTGAAAGGATTCAAGTTTGCACACGGCAGACTAACTCTGTGAACCAAAGGATATCTGGGAAGGCAGGACGATCCCCAATTCACTTCAAAACAGTTCTAGCCCTATTACAAAGAAAAAGCAAACACAATCCCGGCCACTTCTCTTACACACACATAATGGCTGGGGGAACTGTTTATGCTATCATGAAGCAGCAGCTCTGGCAGTGTGGACAGCAGACCTGATTAGCAAGTCTGATTTATTCCAGTCCCTCATTAGAGTCTTACCCGTTTGCGCTACAGTAGCACAATAGCTCCTAAAACATCCACTTTGCCAACATGAATGCAGCTGAAAAGGAGATGTTGTTTGGTCTCCTGTGTGTTGGAGTTCCTAGTTCCTTTATACTGGCATGGCCCCAGCAGCTGTGGGTTGTTGGTCATAAAAGAGACAAGCTGGAGGATAAATGTTTTATGGCAAACATTTAACTGGCACCTAGTGAGTCCTGAAAAAGAAGCAGAAAGATAACAGAAATGTCACATTTTCCCCTCTGAGCCTGCACAAAACACATTTCAGGCAAACCAGAGATCCTGGGCCAGACAGTTAAAAGGTCTGGTCAACTCCCACCCAGGAGGAGAGGGTAGCAGTCATGCTATGTCACCAACTACTGCTTACCCTCAGCTGTTCATCTGTTTAGGAACTCTTCCTTTCAAGGAGGTACAATAGGGAATTTGGTGCTGTTTTTTTCTGTAAACAGATTGATCAAATGCCAGTTATCAAGACTGGTTTATTATACAATGGCTCATAACTGTTAAGGGGGCTAAAAATGCCCCCTAAAAATGCTACGTGCTTGTTAAAATATCTAAAACCCAAAAGGTGACAGTGTTATCCTTTGAAAAGGTTCCACTAATCTGGTTAGGAGTTCATCTCAGAAACACTAATGACTCACAGACAAGTCAAAATTTACTGTTCTTAAAAGCTCAATAATAATATCTAATAATTCCATTTAAGAACTTTCTAGGTAATTTCTTTGTGTGTGCTGGCTCGCACACATCTTATATGCCAGATACTTACTTATCTGTTGCAAATGAGTCTTACCCCATCAACTCAAAAAAAATTGTCATTAGTTGGACCTAGGCTGATGTTCCTGTGATAGACTCCTTCCTGCAGATGCCTGCAACACCAGACGGTCATTGTGAGGTTACTGAATTCAATGGAGCAAAGTTGATTATCGCCAGCTGAAAGCCCAGTCCTGCCTAGAAGCATGACCAGTTATTTCGGATGTATTTTTTAGCTGTATCCTGAATACCTTTACAAAGTTTCACAAAAGTTTCATGCTTTTTACAATGGGTTCTAAAAACATTAAAAATCTCTGTAAATGTTTTAAAGATTTAACAAAGCCAAATAAAAAAAAAAAATCTCTGTGGGTTCATCTGTTCCTATTCTGAAGTTCCCTGTGGGCACACTGCTTCATAGAAACTTTTTTCTCAGTGTAACAGAATATCCTTTTAATGCAAAAAGCTGTATTGTTATTCTTAAGTCATAGACCAATATTTGCTTTAGTTACATCATAATGGAACCCTTTCTATGGAAGTCAGCTGGGGAAAAAAACTCCCTATGGAACTGTAACAAACAGAATGTGCCACCTAGCTCACTAATTTTAAAAGATCAGTTATTTTTTCTGACAAATTTAGTATGATGCCTGTAATATACTTTCAAGTAGCACCAAGCAGAGCTGTTGAACTTTGCTTTTCAAATATCTTCTTTTCTTTTCTTTTTGATGTTTTGCCCTGAGGTCTCTGAACTTTGGCAAGTATATGAAAGTCCTTAAAATCCCCACTATTTTCTCTCACTTTTTTGTGTTACTCACCATCCTCTGGGTTACCACTAAAAAAGCCACGCTGTTGTTAGTCAGCTGTAGGTGCTCGGGTGTCTATTTGATGGTCAGTGACCCAAGGAGCCAAGCAAACTTGACTCCTGATGAGCTCCCTTTAAGGTGTCCAGATATAGAAACATCTTTCAGATGACCAGTAATAGAAGAAGTCAAATGCTGATACTTAGAGACCTCATTAACTTATTGCTCTGAATATCTGGAGTGTAAGGAATAAGCAAAACTGTAATGTTTTCTTTCTTGAATTGCTCAAAAAGACTCAAAGCCTAGTAAACTTATAAAACCTACTGTGATGGGTTTAATAAATCCCAAAAAACTCAGATTAAGGTTTTAGTTTTAGCTAGGCCCCACTTCTGTGGGTCATGTGTTTAGGGACAA
>JAWWEU010000001.1:9889009-9904517 GCA_035583155.1 Acropternis orthonyx | reverse complement strand
CTTCTTTTAACTGAAACTCTGTCACATTGGGAAGTGGTTGGCATTTTGCCAAGAGTCAAACCAAAACAATAACACCTACTTATAGATGTTGCATTATCCAAACTTAGAAATTTAAATGCCATATTGTGCAGTATGGTGCTGTGATTTGACCACCTGAGTGATTTACATGTCCTACTGACATATTCCAACTTGAAAACTAAGAGCACAGAATAAAACCTCAAGCTATTGATGTCAATGAGCAAATTGTCATTGCTTTCCAAGGGGGTAGGATCTAGCACACTACAAAATCACTGTAGAGAAACAAGTTGCAAAAGCTACTCTTCATACAGCTTCAGATAACCATAATGACACAATTTTTTTTCCATTCCTTTGTTGAGCAAACGCATATCCCATTATTTTAAAATAAGCTCCAGCCTATCTTTAATATATCACACTACTCCGTGAAAGAATTCATCAGTTTAAAGAAAAATATTGTCCTTCCTTTTGTACAATTGGTTTTAATACTGTGTTAAGCTGTTAAAAAAAAAAGTCATAATAGCCTTCCTTAGGTTCTCTTGGTGGCATTGCTACCACTGAGTTATTATGTAAATTATTGCAATCTGGTTAGCTCCTTCCGTCTCTTTTCTTAACAAAAGGGGTCTGCAAGTGCTAATCAAAATGTTGTAATTTACATATTAATGAAGTTTTTATAATGGCATTTGCTTCATATGTAATATGAAGGGTAGAATTTTCACTTTTCTTTTAAGCCACCACTACATTTTGATTTCATGAAGTAGCTGAGGTACATTTGAAAACAAACTGTGAGTGCATCACAGTGCATGCCTTTATATATATATATCAATATTTCTACATGTCTTTGATATCAGAATGATACACTCCAATGTTTAAATCTTAAACATAGCACCACTTGTGCCTGTGAACAATTATTTACTCACATTCTCTTGAACGCTTTTGTTGCAATCCTTCTGCAAAATGCTAAAGGCACATTTTTCTGCTGAGACTGCTGAGCACAAATGAGTAGTGAATATTTTTTTTTTATGGTTTAAAAAAAAAGAATAAAGAGGAAGAGGGGGATGGATACAGACAGAGAGATATAAAGTTTTAAAAATACCACAGCCCACCCCTGCGAAAAGTTGAAAGGTTAAAAAGTTGCCTTGTCAGGACAAATGTTGTATTAAAAAAAGCTGGGTGGGAAAGCACATTGAGCTTCTATTTTCCATTCTATTTTCTGCTTTGCTGTTAGTTTAAAATATGGCAACCACACAAATTGTGCTCAGTATTAGATGTTTAAAGCTTTCTAATTAAAGATCTGGGATCACATCTATCTGTGAATCAATACAGAGGACTGAATCGATTTCTACTTTCAGTTGAATAACCAGATGGGAACAGTGTTATGTCCCTTAGATTCCTGATGTAAATTGTCAGGGAATACCAAACAATATGTGGGATTTCAAGTCACAAATTGTAATCCATATTCAAACTGAATGTCCAATTGGTTCTCTTTATAACTTTCAGTCATGGGATCTTGTTCTTTACCAAATTTTGATTTCCCCACTAAAAAAATGGAAATGAGGTTAAACATCTATTTGCTAAACTAAACGAACCATGTAGAACCTCTCAAAACAATCTATTTTCTGTAATTTTTTTTTTTTATTCTTATTTGAACCTCTTCCAGTATTTAATTATTTTCTTCAGGAGTGAACTTTAAACTTGATCACTCCAGAAATGTTTATTCTCAGTGAGAGAAAAATCATAATCCTCATCAGTTCCCCATATTTTTACTCTAAACAATGCCATTTTTTGGGAATATTTTCAACTGGGAACTCATTTTCAATGGCACAGACACTGTGATTTAGCTTCCTGAATTTGTAACTGTATAAGATTTCTTTTTAGGATGTTCTCAACACTTCAAGATAAATGATTCTTTGTCATTATGAGATCTAAAATTGGATTAGTTCCATGCTTGATGCAAAGTATTTTGAGCTTTAAAAATCACATAGATTTGAGACTCCATCAAAACACAGACTTACCTGGGCTTTAATAAACCAGCTTAAATGTGATTGACAGGTGTTCACAGTACTTTGCTGTCATCCTCTGCTGGAGCACAGGTTGGTGTTTTGTCTAAGAACATTGACCCAGGAGCCTACAAAAAAGAATTCTCTCCAAATTCTCTCCAAATTTTCGGGAACATAAAAATGGGAAAACAAATTTTTGTACAGAATTTTACTAATTCTCTCCACTTATTCCTTCAATCCATAATTTGTTGTTTAAGGTCTAATTCAAAGCCAAAAAAAGCCAATACTAAGCAGGCTGTAATGGAAGGTTGGATTTGCATGGAATATGTTTTCAATCATTGAAAAAGAGGCTATAGTACTGGTTGTATCTGAAGCTTCATGAAAAATATTTCAAAAGCAGATTGAAGACATGTATGAGTTACAAAATAATTTTCAGAAAAGGATAATTTACACTGAATTTCAGGAAAGCACTTGAGAATAAGATTGATTCAGCTACAGAGAATATTCCCAGGGGTGTTGATAAGTGTTTCATTGCTTTGAGTATTTAGAAGTAGTGCTAAAAAAAAAAAAAAAAGAAATAGCTTTTCCTTTTTTTTTTAGTTCAAAGCATTTGAAACTGAATTCAGGTTCATATTTATTTTTTGGGTTTTTTTTGAAAATTACATAAGATCAATATTTTTAATTTACTGAAATAACTATTGTTTGAAAAATGATACATTTCAATCACTGTTGCAATCATATTTTCACTTAGCAGATCAGAATTAATTCCGAAAGGACGCAGAAAATAGCCAGTTAAAATGTAATAATAAGAATTTAAGTCCATAATTTCAAAAGTGCATTTTTTTCCACCAGAAAACCTGGCACATATGAAAATGGAGAACACCTATAGTCTGAATGCTTTGGAGATCAGGCCTGCTCTTCGCATCTCCTCTCCTATACTCAAGACTTTAGTCCCTTAAGGGAGAGACAGGGATAATGTACAACACCAGTCATCATGTCCATGTCTCACCCAGTCGTGCAAGGGAAAGATGGAAAGATTTTTGCATACCTTTCTCCTGTCCAAGACAACTTAAGACCCAAACCAGAGACAGATAATCCTTCTAGCCATACTACTAAGCACATATGATTGAGGGCCATTTATCATATCCCACATACTTTAGAGACCAGAGATGATCTCTGAGAGGGGTTAAGTGAGGCACAGCAATTGAGGACATTGCACTTGAGCAGGTCATAAGCTGCATGCAACTCAAAAGTTGCAAGCTGACCATCCTGATCTAACTCTGTGCCAACAGAAGTAACACAAGCAGGATAATTTAACACATACATATAGCACAGAACATCTGCTAACAGATAAGGAAGCAAACACTGAAAATACCACTTAGAAACTTGTGTTTTTTCTCCATAAAACCAGTGGGAGATGCATTTGGTGTCTTTTTCAAATAGAACTCAACTGGAACAAGTGTTTCCATGAATGCCATGAAACAAAGAATTAACCTGCTAAAGTAGATACTACTCTTTTTCCATGACACTGGTGAAAGTATTATTCTCAAAACTGAATGGCTCAGCTTTGAGTCATATCAATAACCTTTTGCTGTTCTTTGTTATTCCAAAAGGCATGGCACATATTCAACATCCTGGAAAAAGAATTAAAACCTCACCTGCTTGCAAGCACAGGGAAACATCAAACACAACAGTGTATAGGTGCCTGGAGAAACAAAACATAGTGCTTTGTGGAGAGTTCTCAATCAGGCATTCCTAAAGAGGACAAATCCACTGATCCATATTGTCTCTTTTACTTCTCATCCCAGATCAAATGGCCCAACAGGATTCTTTGTATCAATACTCAAAAAGACTTTACAGACAAAATGATTTTGAACCCAGCAAAAGTGCCTTGCAGAATTTTCTATTTTCGTACAGATCTGCACTACATTCTCCCTCTCAGAAAACTCCAGCAGAGTTCCTTCTATAACATCATCTATCTATCAGATTTGACCTGTTTAGAACAGATTTAGCAAAGAAGTGGAAGCAGAGCAGCAAAAGGTTTAAAAGCATTCCCTGGGAAATACATTCTACAGGGCATCAGCATGAAATTGCAGGGGAGGAAGGAAATGGGAGAGAAGTGTATTTCTAGGCAGGTATTGCATCTGTGACATGCCTGGCTGAGATGTGGGAGGGAACAATAAAGATCCATGTGAGCCAGTTGTTACCCAAGAAAGGCTCAAATAATTCAAGCACACTCCATTTATGTATTGTAAAGACTATGGCAGAGAAGTGGTAGAAGTGGCAGGGGAGAGACAGAAGAGTGTGGTATGGTGGGGAACCTGGATCTGTAATGGTGGGAGGAACCACACTGGTGAAAGCAAAAACCCTTGTTAGGAACTAATGAACCTCTCTGCACTTAGGAATTACAGGATATTACAGCACATGTAACCAGCTCTGTAAGGAGCTGTAAGGGAAGATAACATAAATCTGAACCACCTGTGTTGACAATTTTCCTCACCATCGGAAATTTGTTCCCCGCTAAGTGTAGGAACATATCTAGTACTAAATCCACCTCTGGAATATGAATTGAAAAGTTCCCAATAAACATATTGTGTACTTCTGTTACTCACCCTTCTTACCTCATAAAGATAAATAAGTGATTTGCAGCTAGCTGCCATGGAGTGGAAATGAATCCTATGTTCCTCTCTGCTTTTACTTGGAATGAAAGACAATTCCGTATTTCAATAAAATTAAGTTTGGAGTCCAGCCAGAAACTTTTCCTGTGCTGTAATTTCATTTAATTTAAGAGAAAGGTGGTTCTAGTTATAGCTTTCCAGCTATGGTCAGGAACACCAAAAAGAAAACCTGTCATTGACTGATGCCTAGAAAGAAGTGACAGATGTCGTTTTTCTAGAAGTACTAGGATACAGAATAGACTTGGGGTAAGCGGCAATGGTAATCTATTAATATACTCTCCTTGTAAATCTGCAGAAGTTCTCATGTTTTCAGGTTTTAAAAATCAGTATGTCTAATTTATGAACAATGAGGAATTATGGGACACAATGTCAGTGAGTGAAAGGTGATGTTTGGACTTTATGATAAGAATTTGAAAAAGACAGTTTACCTGGAATCCTGAATGAACAGGTTCAATTTAAAGGGTTTGCAAATCCCCCAGCTGTACCTGGGAGATACAGCCCTCTGACTTGGCTCTACATTTCAAATATATAAGCAAGGAGAGAAGCATTTTGGGTTCCTATGTCTGGAGAGCAGTTGCTGTCCAAAACAATCACTTTCTCCCTTTTTCTAACACTTCCCAAGTAAAGGTAAAAAGCCTATTTCAACTCACCTTGCACCAGCTGTTAACACAAATTTCTTTCTTTTCTATGGTATTTCTGTTGGAAACAATTGCCAAGGTGTCTAGTCTGTTGAATCACGGGGAAGTTGAGATTTAACCTTGGCAGAAGGCCATGTGATTGACGTTTCCATTGCCAGAGTTTGTCCAAGTCATTTCAAGAGCCAACTAGATTTCATTTTGCCTTATCTGTGGGTTATCATTCTTACAAGAATCATCTCATTCTGGCAGGATCTTGATTTAAGGCTTTAAAAGTCAGATAGGCTCAAACTGATTTTGCAAGGTCACAAACACTGCAGGTTCACTCCATAATATGGAATTAGAAGATTGAGTGCCGGTCCTTTCAAGGTTCTAGCAACAGTTAGATGTGCCTCACAGTCTCATTCTCAATTAGGCAATTTTTAAGGCTGTCAGCAGCTTACAATTTTATCTCATGGTTTTCACCTCCATAATTTTTCCAGGTGCACAATCCTGACAAAAATTTGCTTCCCTTCCATTTTCATGCTACGTGGAGTGCCTTCCTTTGTGTTATATTTAGATAAGTACATACTCCAAATTTCACCCGGTCAAATAAAATTTCCCTTTCCAAAAAATGTCTGCTCCTGTAATTGTCTATCTCACCCATGGGGGCACATAAGATGGAATGCCTCCTTGCACCACACTTACATATGAAGGATCAACCATGCAAAATTGTTATCATGTTTGATTTAATTGCCAATTGTTTTATTAATTGACAATAATTAGTTATTGTCAAATATATTGCTGCATTTTACACTAAGCCATTCCCCAGGGAAACAAAAAAAAAGCATGGAACTGTTGGTAACTAATTGCAGGACTTAGCTGTAATGGGTTTACTATGAAAACACTGGGAGTTAACTTGTTGATTTTACCGTTCAACATACCCCTTTGGGTAATGATTTTTTCATTAATTTCTTTGAAAGGTGGTAGCTCACACAGAATCCTAGGCAAGCAGTCACCACACGTGTGTGAACTGACTCTGAGGTGCAGAAGTCCCACTGTGAGTGAAGTTCAGAATTGATGGAGACTGCATGCACATGAGCAATAAATGTGATTAGGGGGTCCTGCAGTGAACTTCTTGTAGGTTAGTCTGTCTATGTCAAATCAATTATATGTAACAGGCACTGTATGGCTAATCAGCTCCGGGCATGTGAAACCCTGCTAATATGTCATATGTTTCTAACACATATTTTGTGTTAGAAATCGGAGACAAAAATCAGAGAGCCTTTTACTTAATAGATTTTTAGTGGGATTTTTGTGTTTTTTTAATTTCAAGTACTGGACAACAAAGTTTAGTTGGATGTTTCATGCCAACATACAGCTCTGTATATTTGAAATATGTTATATGAGGTAATGCTATTTGCAGTGGGGAGAAAAACCAAATCAAAACACCTATCAAATGGTAACTTCTGAGGTAGAAGTTACCCGTTATTTTTAAATGTCTTTGTTTTTCTTTGCCATTGCTATTTTTTACTGCTTGATATCTCCTCCTTTAGTTGTTCTACTAAGTAATTGCTACTTGCAAGGTGCTTCTTCAGACCAAAAGAAAAGAAACTGCAAGGAAATGTTTTATTAACATTGCTTCAGAACCTTGAAAGAACAAGACAAATCTATATAATCTAAAGTACCAAAAAGATGCTTTTTAACCAAAGTAGTCATCATGCTACATAAAGTTTTATTTTGATAATGACTGTGAAACGGCACAATAATTACTACTACTTACAATTTGTATTGCAGTAAAAGCAACAACAGAAAGTTACAAATCCTTCCCCACAGAGCTTTGGTCCCAGTCCAGCCACGCACTTAAATAAATATACAACTTCGGGTAAACCTACTGAATTCAAAATGCAATTCATATGCTTCACGTTCAACGATGTGTTTAACGACTTTCCTTGGTCAGGAGCTTAAAACCTATGAATCTCTTTTTGGAGCTTAGCAATATTCAGCTATAAGATGCTTTATCTAACATTAAATAAAAAAAGGAAGTCTCATTTATATTTTTCCTTCAGTCTTTCCAAGTAAGAGTAATTTCCATGTACTTAGGAAATTGCTTTCTCCTAAAAAACACCCCACAAACATACATGTCAGGGACTTCTATGGGATCATAAATATAACTATCCACAATATAGCCACCTAGGCACAGTCCTGTTATTTATTATATACCATAAAGAACATCTTCTTCACATCACTTTGAGTTATCCTTGATGTCATGCTCTGTACCTGCAGATGGGCACTACTTTTTGTTAGAATAGGTCACTGAAACCAAATATGGTGAGCAAACTGAAGCCTGGCCAGTGGCTTGTATTCCAAACAGTAGCATTGCAATTCCAGTTTCCCAATGGAGATGCCTCTATAGCTTATCTTTTCCAGTGCCATTACATGCAGTCAGAAATTCAAGGACCATTAGACAATAAAACTCCTTTTTTGTTACTTTTGTCTTCAATTTCCTATAGCTGTTATTATTTGTTGTCCATTTCATCTCACACACAAGCAAGCATTTCAATCTACTTATGGTAGCTTCAGAAACTGAGGGCAAGAGGGGATATCAAGGTCATGTTCACCATTATGAAGTTTTCTGAAGTAAAAAATGTTGCTGATTAAAAATAGGATTTTTTATGTTCTAACTAAATAAATTCAATTGTATTTTCTTCTCTTTGACCAGTAACATGATATCTTCTGATCCTGTTGTCAGCCACTCCTTAAAATTTGCACTGTTTACGGATGTGCTCCCAGTAGCAAACTGTGCTAGAATGACCGGTATGCAACTGGCCGGTGTTCATCAGTCACATGGAAGAAGAGGTAGCCCATACTAATACATAGAGATGTTACTAGGTGGGGTTCAAGCTAGAGATACAGCTGGAATAAAACTGGTCCAATAGTTGAAGCATTTTCACAACTCTCAGCAATATTGTCTACTTGGGGTTTTTTTTGGATTAGTGCCACAAATCCTTTCAGTTCAGAGTGTGTCAGTCAATAATTTGTACTCATGTCTAAAACATGACTATTTAAAGATTTTAGGAAGAGACTCGACTGACACTAGATGTAATGTGACAGGGTGAGGTGCAGTGTCTTAACTGGGTCATAAAGCTTTTGTAAGGCAGTTATTTATCATCATTAAAGGATTTTTCTGCCCTCACCGAGCCATATACTGCAGAAAGTATGAGTCAGTGTGTGCAAGCAGCTGGAGAAAGCTTGGGACATGGAACTGGAAAAGCAAGTGAAATGATGAGTTCCACAGGTAAGCTACTACTCAGTGCAGTCCTCATCGGCAAAGCAAGGCTCCAATACTAAAAAAATCACTCTTGCAAGTGAAATCACTTACTCATTCATCTCCCTGGATTTCTAGAATTACCTCCATATTTCCTGTGGGTTCCTGAACCACATTGCTTTCCTCAAGCACAAATCCCGATGCTGCATCCAATTTAAGAGGAAAGAAACACGGTATCAGGTAGAAGGAATACAGAGTAAGATATTAATATGAATAAAAAATGACTCGCCTATGGTCTACAAGTGTGATTCTCCAGACACGACAGTGAGTATATATAGACTGGTCTGCCTTCTACCTGAAACAGTAATCCTGCAAGGGGCACCTGCTCCAAGGTGACTATTGCATGGGTAGCAGTCCTTGACCAAGAACACTCTACACCTGTTGAACAGCTACACAATCAGTACTTTGCAACCTTGTGAGAGAGCTGGTGAAGGAAAAAGTCATCCTGCTGTCTGGTGGACAGAGAAACCTCCTTGCCCAAGTCCAGTGTAAATGGTATCATCATGTTTTTAGGAAAATTACTGAAGAGAAGGAAAGGAAAGAAAAGAAAAGACCTGAAAAGGAAAAATGCATCATAAAGCTGATTAAAAGCAAAATCTGTCTCCAAATCTGAATTATTTTGATACATTCTTTTGGACACTTCCCTTTGGCTGGTCTTACTCTAGAATTGTGGTCCTTCAGTAGTTACCCTTTTCCTGATATTCTATAGAAACAATATGAGCAATTTGAAAACCATGAAATCATCACTTTTGATGAAAAATAATTGACTGGATAGCTTCAATCTTGCTTTCAAAAGTGATGTGTAAGATGACAAAGCCAGAAGCAACGTGTTTCAGCAGCATCTGATAAGAGGAACCAAGCTGTAGCCCTGCAGAGCCCCACAGGAGGCACATCATGTAAACCCAGCCAGGAGCTAAGCACCGTGCAGCTTCTTGCTCACACTGATCCCTGCAAGACTTGGGAGAGAATTGAAAGAGTAAAAGTGAGAAAAATCATGCATTGGGATAAACACAGTTCACTAGGGAAAGAAGAAGCAGTACATGCAAGCAAAGAAAAACAAGGAATTAATTCATGATTTCTCATATGTAGGTAGGTGTTTGTCTAACTCCAGGAAAGCTGGGCTCCAACACACGTAGTGCTGACTTGGGAAGACAAACACCATAACTCTGAACATCCTCCCTTTGCTTCTTCTTCCTCCAGCCTTATATGCTGGGCATAACACCACATGGTATAGGTTGGGGTCAGTTGGGGTCAGCTGTCCTGGCTGTGTCCCCTCCCAGCTTCTTGTTCACCCCCAGCCCACACACTGGTGGGGTGGTGTGAGAAGCAGAAAGGGCCTTGATGCCATGCAAGAACTGCTCAACAGTAACAAAAACATCTCTGCACTGCTAACACTGTTTTCAATACAAATCCAAATCCCAGCCTCACAGTGGCCACTGGGAAGAAAATCAACTCTACCCCAGTGAAAGCCAGCACATTATCCAGCCCTTATTCAATACCACTTATATTATGCTCAGGGCTCACGCTATTCAATACAACCTCATCAACCACCACCATACTTCCCATCCTTTGATATCATACACAGATGTCATTCTCTTAGTCTATGGACCACACCTACAAAATGTCCATAAAATGCCCTCTGAGTTCATTTAGTCCATGATTTGGGGCTCCATCTCTTATGGTGGTGACTCAGGACCACCACAGGGGAGGTGTGTTTTGTGCAGTTACTGGGTACCGAAGTCGGATCAGGTCACTGCTGCACTGCAACTGCTTCTTGTAAGGTTTGTTTTCTGTTGGTCCAGGTGGTTCCCACTACAACAATTCCTATAACATGCAGCTCAAATCATGAGTTATAACAATTTAAAGGTATGCCCGTTACAATCTCCATCCCTGGTCCTCTTGGGCCAGATATTACATATTGAAATGAACCCCTCCCCTTGTTCCCAGTCTGGCAGCAACAAGGCATTTCTGTTACAGTAATTACAGTCTCCACCTTTAGACCCCATGGGCTGCAAGGAGACAGCCTGCCTCACTGTGGTCTTCATCACAGGCTGTAGGGGAATCTCACACTCACTTGTACTCCAGCACGGTGTCCCTGTCACGGGATAGAGTTCTGCATGAACTTCTCCAACCTGAGTCCCTACCATAGGCGGCAGTTCTTCACAAACTGCTCCAGAGTGGGTCCCTTCCACTGGGTGCAGTCCCTCCAGAACAGACTATTCCTGTGTGGGTCCCCACGAGGTTACAAGTCCTGCCAACAAACCTGATCCAGCAAAGGCTCACCTCTCCATGGGTCCACAGATCTTGCCAGGAGCCAGTTCCAGTGCAGGCTTCCCACAGGGTCACAGACTCCTTTGGGCACCCTGCTTAGGTGTGGGGTCTCCATGGGCTGCAGGTGGATCTTTGCTCCCATGTGGACTCATCCACAGGTCGCAGTCCCTTCAACCAATTTTGCACCGGAATTCCAGCCTGTCCAGTACCACAGCACTGGAATAGCAGCGATGCCCTGGCCATCTGCCAGCCAAGATGCATCCCCATTGATGTTATCAAAATGTTCCCAGGCACAGCAGAGTGAGGTGATCAGCAGCACAGCACTGCAGCAAGCAGGGAAAGCAAAAAGCAGCCACTGATAAGCACTACACTCGCAAGTGAACCCCACAGCAAGCACAGGAGCCATCCTTTAATAGCTGAACAGCAATAACAGTTATAAATTCTATCTGGCACATTACAATCAAATATGTTGTTATCTTGAAACCTTGAAGCCCCATGTTGGTAGCCATAAAGGACCATATAGAGTAAGGTGATGTCTCACCCCTCTGCCACAGACAGAACTCAGGAAGGGGCAAGCCCAAACCATACATCTAGAAGCATCACCTCATGAAATGGTGGAAACAGGTTCAGTCTTCAAAGGAAAAGGATAAGAATATATTTGCCTTCTTCACAAAGGTGATTCCTTCATGAAATTAATCACTGTCAAGGTGAAAGTAGTATACATTAAAAAATAAAATTATGTCAATTCATTCTATACTGAATGCAGGCAAGACTATATAATAAAAAAAATGAGGGGAAAATGACAATTGAATTAAGCAATATCAAACTCCCATAAATTTATGTAACTTGTCTCTAAAGAAATTAAGTACCACAGCATGCTCCATCAATGACCCTACACATTTTTGCTAATATTTTTCCATAATTGATGTCAAAGACCCATCTCAGACTAATGACATTATGTTTGCCAGTTCCTAGTGTTCTCATCGAGTAACTTCGAAAGTAATTTCCCAAAGATTTCATCTGTTTCTTTCTTCATTTTCTTCAACTCTCATAGCTATGAATTATGCACTCCAGTAATTCTCTTTGCTCAGGATACTAGAAAATTTCCTTTATGATTAGGTCCACATCATGGAGGCTATGCCCCTGAATTATTTTAACAGCACAAACTTGTTCTCAATTTCAAGAAAATAAGTGGTCTTTTTGAAGCTGCTGGAAACATGTTTTACAAGGGTCTGATTTTTTTTTTCTCTTGGCTGTATGAGTCAGCCAGTGGTAACAGCAGAGAATGGAGAAGGGAAGAATGGGAATGGGAGGAAGGATGGAAGGAAGCCTGCTTGGAGCCCAGACATACAGGTTGGCATCTGTATGACAAAAACATGCATCTCATCTCTCCCTGAGTGAGTGCAACCAGGTTCTCACCCCCTCAGATATCCCAAACTATTTGACATGTTCCTGTTTCCTACAAGAACACTAGACCCCCTTCCTGCAAACAATTCCAGTCAGGTGGGAACCTGCCCAATGGCTGGCATCACTGTGGCTGTGAAAGTTCTTTGCCAGTGTGGGAAGGTTTGTAAAAAATGGAGAATTTGTTCAGTGCAATCTTAAGTGATTGATAATGGGTTTAATTAGGAAATGTAATCCTTACCCTGAGCGGCTTGTCATCTCCTGTCTCTTCTTAAAACATGGTTTGTTTTGTTTTTTTGGGGGGGTTTTGGCTCCTCAATCTCCATTTTAAGTAGATCACTTTCTCATTTTATTTTTCAGTTATTGTAAATACAGCAGCAGAATCCTTTGTTAGTTGAAATACCCTTTACAGTTCAACATTCAGTGCTGCTAATTACATTCTTGACTTACGCTTATTTTTAGAGATTTCCCAATCCACCTTTCACTTTTTTTGGTATATATTTTTAAAGAAGCCTTCTGTTTATAATTATTTTTGCATTGCCACTTAAACAAACTTGCATCTGTTGCCTTTTTTCCCTCTAGACTGAACCAGGATGGATTTTAATTGCATCACCAACTGTTTCTAAAACACTTCCTAGAATCTCCACTAGACTCCCTCTGCATGATAAAATGTTGACCAATAAAACAATAACCAAAGCCTGTTGGGGCATTTCATGTTTTCTCAAAGTTAACTTTCCTGTGGTCCAGAATGTTCACTTTGCTTCCACGAGCCCCAAGAATATTTTGAACTAATGATATTGTAATGTCTGGGTGTTCCTTTGCTTCAGTCCTATTAATCATCCTTGGTATATTTCCTAGGACTTGGTCCAAAATAGCCTCTAATGATCTGAATGCTTCAATAAGCCATGGAAGAAAGCAATCCTGAAATACCTCTCAAAATGTGTTCCTCCTCTTCATTTTTGTATTGAGTGGCATCCAAATCAACATCTGAGTAATTAAAACTCTGCCAGGATCAAACATCCTGCCTTGTTATAGAAATCTCCAATGTATAAAAACATTTGCTGATTCTGTGTTATTTTATTTTAACCACCCTAGAGATGTAAACTCTCTGTGGCATCCTAGAATCAACTTAGTGTTTTATGGCTCTAATTTCTATACAGATTTCTATGTCAGCCATAATATTTCTTTTCACAAATCAACATTCTTCTTAACAAGTTCAATTACCAGCTACTTTAATTTACTTAACCCTTTGGCAGATTCTGTAGTCTTCATATAATAAGAAATATCTTTGGAAAATTATTTTAAAATGTCTCACATATAAAATTCTATGTATATATAAAGTATAGAAAATATAAAAGCATAATATAAGCACATAGAAAATCATTGGCAAGATGCATACACAGAACAGAAAAGAATTTGAATAACTGCTTCAGAATTTGATAGCCATACTAGTCTCCCTGATTTCCTTAGTCAAATTACAAGGTCTGTAGTCATAGACCCATGATTCTTCCTTGCTGTTGGTAGAAATGGATATCTGTTTACCCTTTCAAGTGGAAAATGGGTGTTGGTAGATCAGACAGACAGAGAAACAGAGATCAGAAGGCAGTTTAGTTAGATTTTAGATCCCAGAGTCATTGAAAAATGGGGGTGCGGCTCTCGGAGTGCAATGCACCAGTGAGGGAGTTGGATTATGGAGAGGGAAAAATATCCCAGTCACTGAAGTAAGGCAGTAACTGTGAGCTGTCTCAGGCAGTGGAAGAGTGCAAAGACAGCTGGAAATGCTGGGAAGTTACTTGTACAGGTAGGATGAAAAGCCTGCACAAAATCAAGGGTTTTTTTGGAGGATTCAACACAAAATCAGGCAAATTTCAGAGGTTGATAAAAACACTTGGAATTATGTACCGTGTGACCCCGATCATATTCATGATTCTTCCCTAAATTAATGCTGTTTTCTTCTTTTACTTCACCTACCATCAGTAAATAAGAGACAATTATTTATATTCCCTTCCATGTTTACAGTACAATTCTACACATGAATTTCTAAAATATTTCTGGTTGCGCATTTCTCATGTGCTATTCATTTGAGGGATCACAACAGGCTGTAGCAGGTTTACCCTTCTCATTCAATCCCCAGACAGGCTATTCACTTGAGGGTTGGACTTGATGATCCTTGTGAGTCGCTTCCAAGTCAGAATATTCTGTGACTCTAGATTTCTTTCAACTTTAACTAATCAACCTTCTCATTATCTTCTATAGCATTTGACCTGTGCTGAATAATCATTTTCCAATTAGTCTTATGCTTACTTAAATGATTATCCAAATGCAAATCACTTAATTCTTGCAGGACCTCCATAGTGTCCATCTTGGTTCATGACATAATCCAGTTCTTTTCATCCTTTACTGTATGCATCCCCTTCCTCTGAATTATCTACAAATGGCTACAAAATCTTCAGCCACTTGGACAGTGAAGTTTTTTTATAAAGTTTTTCTAACTAGTGTCTTAGAATCTGGCATTAGCGATGGATTTGAAATTCAGAGATCAGATCATTTACATTAAGATCCAGATGTTCCAAACTGATGGTACCACTTTATATTTTAAAGCTTTAAAATTCCCATGTGTTCTATGGGATAAAACAGCTTGGAAAAACACTGGGAGAATTTCAGCATTGGGAACTCCCTACCTGGGAAATCCCAGGCAGGGTATGATGAATACATGGGTTTACCATTGCCTTCTTCTGTAATGCCTTAAACTGGAGCACAGAAAACCTAGGGAAAGATTTAAAATTGAGGAACTAGGTCTTACCAAAAGCATACTGTCCTGAGCCTGCTGTCCAGCTACACAAGGCACATGTGAGACTTCAAGCTGCCCTCAACTATGAGGATGCCAGACCAGCATTAGTACAAACAGAGAAGAATCATAAATGTGCTCACCTAGTTCTTTGAACAAAAACATCTTCACAATGAGCATCAAAACCAATTTGGTGTCTTTACAATGAACTCAGCTCTTCTAATGCCAGCACCCAGACACATGTCAATATTTGAGGAGGAGCATCAGAGGCTAGATGGACAGGCAACCTTTTTCTCCCATTCCAGAGTGTCATCATCCACACTCTAGCACAACCCCTTCATCACATCTTTTTACTTTATTTTGGTTGTACCAACCATAATGCTGATAGTAGTTTCAAATACACTGGGGGG
>JAWWEU010000001.1:9858618-9888909 GCA_035583155.1 Acropternis orthonyx | reverse complement strand
CCATCAGGGATTCCAAAAATATGCTATGATTCACCTTACACAGTAACTCACCCATTGTGAAACTCCCCACCCTGGGGAAGGTACTGGGCACTCCCACCTGAGCCTAAGTGTATATAAACTGGGGGTTTTGGGACTGGGGCTGTCTCATTGGATCCAGAGGAGGACCAGAGCCTCAGCAGGACTGTGACTGCCACTCGTGACCAGACCGTGACCATCATCCTCACCAACATGTTCTCTTTCCTTTTACTTTGCCCTCAGGGGGCCCAGGTGGGGCTCAGCACAGGGGCTTACGAACACCCTCCTGTTCATGCCCCAGGGTGCTGGGTTACACATCTGTTTCTGTGGGTCAAACAGGCTTTCTCTTCTCTTCTGTACCCTTGTACTTACTGTGATCTTTTTATTAAATTGTAATTCTGACTTGTAAGCTTTTGTGAGTTGGTTTCATTTCTCCTGCTGGTTTACCTTAAACCAGCACACTGGCCTTTGCTCACATCAGTTCATGGTGTACACATGACCATGGGGCTCTCAGTCTGCAGATGCCCTGAAAATGGTATTAGTGGTCTACATTGTTTTTAACCTATGCTGGCAAATTATCCACATTGAGTAGATGAATACTTCTAATACCAAAATATTACTGTCTTTGAAACTCTCATTTTCATAGTAGTTTTAATTTGGTGTATACACTGGGGTTAGAGATACAGGGGAGGGAGGTGTTCTTCTGCTTTTATATTCATTAAAATAACTACATTTATTTTAATGTTAATATTCAGGTTACCTGAAAGCATCTACCTTGATTCTTTTATAATTGAACAGAGAAAAAAAAACCTTTTTGTAGCTTTTTGACCAGGTCTTTTCTGTAAAATATAGAGACTGGGAAAAATATTTTCCATATTATGGCCCCTCTAATTGTTATAGATATATTATTGCAAAGGATGGAAGGCCCTTGTCTACCTTTGATGAAAAAAGGAAGGAGTAAAAGAGGAAGAGAGACCTCTGGATTACCTTTACATTGTACAGTATTGTGGTTTGAAAGCCTTGTTATTTCAGCAAAGCTTATTTTAGTTAATTCTCAGTTTTCCCAGAACAGGACAACAGTCCAGAGAAGTGGCACAGATACAGGAGGTCCCTACCCATTTTCAGGACTTAGCAAAAGTCTTTCTGAGATGATTAATGGCAGGTTTGACTCTGGGAGGTAATTATAGGTTTTGACAAGGAGTTTGAGACTTTGGGGATGAAAGTGACTGTGAAGGTTTCACTGAGGAAACCAACCCCTGACAGGCACAACATGCTCATTACAGAAATTTTGAAAAAGCACAGAGATCTATAAAATAAGCTAGATACAGAGGAACACACTTTTATTAACCCCACTGCTGCTGATGGCATATGCATCCCCCTTGTTGTTTGGGGACTAATGTGATTTGTAACTTCAGTAACAGCAGTCTTTGGAAGATAGAGGTTCATTTGCTTGTGAACTCCCTCCCACCCCCCCTCCTTCACCCTTTTTCCTCTGAGGGTTAGGCGGGGGAGTGAAGGGAAGGCATATCAGATAAATAGTGTCATTAAAAATAAATTATGACTGATCAGAAAGTTCTTCCCATAATGCAACTAGTTTATTTGCTGCTAACAATTTTAAGTATTGTTTAGTTTTCAGCAGTGTTACGAATAAAGAAAATATGGCATATGCACATCTGATTCTCAGACTACTTATTTTCAGTATTCTGAAATGCAATATCTGAGAACTGGAGCAAAGCCTAATTAAAAGGGCTTCCTCCAAGGAAAAGATCCTTAAAGACAGCAGGGCTTCTCATTGTCTGCAAGCGTTTTAGGCTCTTCAGAACAGCGTCTTCCAGCTGCATCCAGCTGCTGTGGGGAACTGACCATCAGGTTACCACAACTCAAAAATACACTGACTAGGGTGTTACTACAGACTCTCTGACTTCTCAGCTCTTTTCGTGATGGAGTGGAAACAGTCTGCATTACACAGCAGAGAGCAGAGCTCTGATATCAATTCAGAACAGAATTTTCCCCAAAGAAACGGGGTTTTTCTGTTGTTTTTCCAGTGAATAGAGTGTCTAGCTCTAGGAAAGGGCCATGAGAAGACTCACTGTCAAATCTAAAGGTATTTACGATTCACACACTCCCTTATACATCTTGCCACTATCAGGCACAGACCTCATCTCAGTAGTACTGTCTGGCTCCTTTGTGCCTTTTTGTCAATGTAAAGCAGCTGTAAACCTGCCTGCTCTGGCCAATTAAGTTGTTTTGTATTTCTGGAGTGGCACAAAGGAATACTGTCCCTCCTCCTCAGCATGGTTTAATAAAACAGGGATATATGGGGCACACAGGAATCACAAAAGTCGGAGTGGAACAAGAGTCACGGGCCAGATTCTTGAGCTGCAATAAAACAGTGGCAATTCAAGGGAGAGATGGCAAATTATGCTAGCTGGGAGCCTGCCTCTCAGATTCCACAAACACTGTTCTGTCAGAAAATAAAATGACATTATTAGGCTGCCTGTTACCAAGATTCCCAAAAATATGTCTTCTCAAACGATTTGTGGGAATTTGTTAAAAGGGGTATGTGTCAAAATTAATTTTATGAGACCATTTGTATTATTTCATATTAATTGTGAACAACTGCCCCAGTGCAGCAGGGTCTTATCAAGACTGCCTGGGAACCATCATCTACCAAAGGATGGATGGACTAGGGAGTCAGCATGGAGTCATTTCAATAGGCTTTGAGTTAAAATCAAACCAGAAATTTGGCCTGGAGTTCAGATCGGGAATAAATCTAACCTGCAATGCACAATTAAAACCTTAGTAAGCAGAAGTGAGGGAAGTAGCAGAGCTGCCCCAGTGAGACAACGTGAATTTTGCTTCTCCAGGCAGAATTAGGTCCTTATTGTTACTATCCAAACTCACATACTTCACTGCATTAAAAAAAGTCTGTGATGTAAATTACCTCATTGCATTGATTCGTTTAACCTAAATTCAGATATCCGCAATGTAGAAATTTCCCCTTGAGCTAGTCACCTTAGTGTTGTTCTACCCTAGGATAAAAAACAGCTTTGTCTAGCAATGCCCATTTCATTGATGTTCTCTGCTTTCCAGTTAGATAAATCCTGGATTTGGCCTTCTGATCTTCACCTGCAAACAGAAATGAGAGCTAGCAAGATGACCTAAAGAATAATCCAGAGTAATTGTGATCTGACTTGCCCCTGTGTGGTTTCTGTCTCCCTCTGTACTGATTGAAAAGGGAACCAAAACTGGTGGTTATCATGAAACACACACTTTGAGAGTGAGGCTCACCTCTTGGGGCTCATATAAAATTCTCAGTCGAGGGTCTGGAATTAGGTGGAAGGCATCTGGACCTTTCTGTCCTACAGGGATTTGTAGATTATGCATTAATCTTATATGATAATTTAATGATCTGTCTCTATAGAAAATACATGAGGAAAAAGAATAGATTTAGTATTGTAGTACCTTTTTTTTTTTTTTTTTTTGGGACTTCCCTATAACATTTAGTTTCACCTTCACTCCACAGTGAAAGAACAAGCTACTGGAAGATCTTCCTCTCAGGACCAGGCAGGTGAACATCAGGAAAAGACAGATCACACTATACAGAGTAGGAAAATCAGGTAAAATATGAAGCCTCGATGTAGACGTGAGCTAAAAACCTGAAAGGAAAAAATGTTTGAAATTTTACAGAAAGTTGTTTCATTCTCTATCTGCAGTAGCTTTTCACAGTTAACCAATATATTCTTTGAAAGCAACTTGAAAGTTATGTGTTTGAGAATTGGCAGAAGCTGACCATTATGCCTGTGTATAAAATACTCACATAAGAATTGCTTGTATGCTCATGCATCCAGGGCACAAAGTACCATGGGATTCATGAGGCCAATTGCACATAATCAAGGATCAGATAAAAAGTGTCCCATTTATTTCAGCAGAATTATAGTACATACCTCCATTTTCAAATAATCGCTGTCAAGACATAAAATAAAAATTCAAAAAGACATCTGTCAAATAAAATTTTAATAACATATGAATCAGAATAAGTTGTGGCCTATTGTTTGAATATTCCAGTAGTGGAAAAGGAGGTTAAATTCAAATAAATTATTCATTGAGACTAGTTGCACATCTCTAGTATGTCTCCGTATAATTTAAACAAAAACAAAGGTGTGTCACAGAATAAAATGAGATTTTTTTAAATACATTCTTGAATCTGAATGATGCAATTCCCTATCTCATTCCAAAATAATTATTAAACATATTGAAAAAATACTAATAATGCATAAAAAATATATCCAATTGGCAGATGACAAATACATTATTTATTGCTTCAAGTTATTGATGAGCTTTCATACCAACTCGTCATTCTGTTTTGCTCTGTCACTCATGAGCTATAAGATCATCAGTAACTCATAATAAATAATGTATCCATAGGCAGTCCTTTGGGTAGCTACCCTTATTTATCTAGATATATGCACACAGATATGCGCCTTCTCACCATAGTAAATGGTCAGCACATTAAACAATGCTGATTTGCAGAGGTTTCAAACTTACAAGCACAGAATTAAAGCAAAGGATTGAGGATATTACAGAGGGTTTTTTTTGTCTATGTGGGGTTTTTTTCATGCTAAGAATGCACTGCTAGAATAATATGCAAATGGGGAAGGTTATAAAGGATCTGTTCAAAGCAGGTTTACGATAATTCAAAATCATAATGAAACTCTATTTTAATGGATTTCATATAAGCAAAGGGGACAAAATTAATACAGAGATTGGTGTGACTATTGCACCCAATAAGATGTACACTTTCAAATTTATGAATAATATTTGGTAATGGTTGACATGGAAAATAAATTCAAGATGTAAATTATTCTTATAAAAATGACCATTACACACACTATTGAATTGAACAAATGATATTATTAAGAATAGATGGATTCTGTTACAATAACATCATTTATAAGTAAATCTCTAACACTTTTTCATCTGTACCACAAGCATTCTTGAATATTTGCACTGAAGTGATGACACAGATGAAAATACCCTTTGTTTTGACCTGCATGATATTTCAAAATTACACACAATGCAGTTATTAACTCTTTTTTTCAACTAATGAAGTAAGAATTAGGTTCATGTCAACTATACAATAGTATTCAAAATGGATAACCTGTTAACCTGAGTTACAATTTGCATTTTCAGAAAGCAGCTGGAAGATACATTTTCTATATGCTTTGTCTTTGGGGACAAAAATTGCTGGGGCCATGTGCTAGAGTCTCTAACTCTATATTCTATGTGCTGGATTACATATTTTTCTATTTTTCAATCTACCTTAGTTTATAACTTACTATGCACAATCAGTGTTTCTAAATGCCTGAGAAGAAAATACAGGTATATTAACTACATAAACTAGATGAATTGATTAAATGCATAAGTATGATGAAAATGAACCATTGGTGCATTTCTTATTTTAAAAAAGCTAATATGATTTTATAATAATGTAAACCAAATATTTCCATAGGGAGATGCAATGTTAACTCTACTGTATAAGATTTTGACAACAATTTATGTAGACTATTATAGGAATATTTTGCATAGTTCCAGTCATGTACATTCAAGGCAGAGAGCTTCAAACTGGAACAGAAAGAACATTGTCTAGATTAATATTAGGACTAATAGAGCTCTCTTTGTTCTGTTCAGACAAAAAAAATTACTGTTCATATAAGTAGATACGTATATTTTACAAAAGTGTGTGTGTGTGCTATGGGAAGACAGAGATAAACATTCAAAAGAAAAGCTATTTACACTAAAAGACAGTGTAGTCTTTGGCACATGAACAAAGAGGAGGAAAACAGGGCCAGGAATAAGCTTGCACAGAAAATTAGGAGATTTCCAGAGGAGTGAAGTTTTAAAGCAAATTTCTAGTGGAAGTAATAGGCAGCACGAGGAGCCTGACTGAAAAGGGAGTTCTGTACACCTGTGAATGGCACTAGATAATATGAGGCAGACTGTGGCTGCTCCTGACAACCCCAGGAGCCTTTCCTGTGCTCTTATAGACCACCATATGATTTCTCCTGAATAAAGGTTAGCACAGTTACATACAGAACCACAAGGTCTCATCTCTCAGGGGTCAGAGACAAAAACAAAACAATTGAAAGAAGTGCCTAATAAAGCAAAGCAAAGCAAACAAACAAGCAAACTCCCCCAAATCTCTCAGCTCTCAGCTGCTTTCTTGCTGCGCAGCACTGAGCCATATGGCTGGGTCTTATCTTAGCAAGGCACAAAGAGCTACCCTATCAATTTATTCTTTTTGTATAGCACCTTTCACCACAACTGAGAGGTGAGAGGCTGCTCAAGAAGAAGCAACAAATGCATATGGCTTTTACATATTAAAAGAGGTACTTATGGAAACAACATTAGATTAACTGAAATCAGTAGGTATAGTAGCTGAATACACAGAAATAAAGAGCTGCCATGCCAAAAGCCCTCAGTGCTTCCCACTGACTTCAAAGACTTGTGTTAGGAGAAGGTCCAAATTAATTTTGTACGTGTTATTAAAGTTTTCCATCATCCAAGGCAGAGATACACTGAGGCCTCAGGGCTGCAGTGAGCTCTGTGGCAGAATGTGTTTGCAGACAGGCTGAAGCTGGGAGGGATCTGAGCACCCTGATCCAGCCATACCCAATGGAGGCCTTTGCTCCACTGCCATGGAAGGCTCAGAGGTTGTCACATGCTGGAAATCAGAAAACATTCTCTGCCTTAGCAGAGTGTAGCAACTCACTCCCCACATATGGGCTCACTTCACACAGTGTGCATAAAGCAACCAATTACAGCAGCTAAGCCAGCTAAGTGTCTGGGCTTTTTTATATTTTTGTTTTTCATAAGAATGAAATGAACTAGTTTGATCCCCCACAGAATCTCATTCTTCTCATTTTTAAATCTAACATCTGCTGTCATATCCCAAATTTTACACTAGAAAGCAGCAGCCTGGAATTTCTCAAATGTGTAAATTTTTCATATTGCACTGAGACTGCAGCAGCCTCACCTAACCAACTGGATCTATCTGTCACCTGCCAAGCAGCACTTGCAATTTGTTTACAGTCAACTGCAAGAAGATATATAAACTCCCCCAGATGAGGAAGATGTTGAATTTACACAGACAAGTGACAAACGAGCTCAGAATGAGAATGCATACAAGAATAGCCCACAGTATGCCATTATATCATGACATAAATATATGACAACTACTCCAATTAATGTCCATGGCAAATGTTTCTGAGTGTTACCACCACTGGAGTAATTTCTCTGTGTTACAGTTTCCCCTTTATTTTCTTTTTTCCTTGAATGAGACATTCATTCCAAAGTAGTAATGAATAAAAAAAGGCATCTATTAAAATGGGAAGATCATACTGTACTGAATGGGTTTTGGGACAACAGTCTGATTACTGCAGTTAATGCATCTCATTTTTCATAGAACAGTGTCCAGATACCAGTAATGTGCTCCACCAGAAATATATATACACCTCACGGTAAGTTACAAGAAAAGATGAACTATAAGCTCACCATTTCTAGCATTACATCTAGACTCCAGTTATAATAAGCAGAATAGCCCATCATATGCATCTGTGGAGTAATGCAAAACCAGGCTTTCAACACACATGGACAGCAGTCTTTCATAAAACCAGAGGACTCTGCATAAGCATTAGCAAGGGATTCAGGCTTCCTTCTGTCAAGTGGCATTTCCAGTTCCCTCAAAGCTTGGAAATCATGCTTCTGTAGTGAAACAAAACGTAAATCCTCTGGGCACAAGTGAAATCCTCCCTGATTCCTCAATATGAAGCTTACATTGCAGGAGGTGTTTCATAGACCCTGGGCTAATCTTCTGGAAGTGAAGGACCATCTTTGAAGACATGGAAAAAGTGGCACCAACCATGGCAGTTTTCCCAGTCTCTACAGACTGTTTTTGGAGGTAAGAGAGGTCCTAGTTCCAATCTCTAATACTGTTAGGAAGCAGTTTTTCTGTTTCAGAAAGGTAGACTGTAGCTAGTAAAATCTCCTATCTAAGCACACACAACCCAGGAATTTCAAAATAAGGATCCCACTTTTCCAGCTGAAGCCCATCCTTGGCATTGACTATTCATCTCTGCACTATTTTACAGGGAAGTTACAGTTCAGTTGAAGCTGTTTGAAAAAGCAACACACCTTTGTCCACAATAAACATACAAACCAAATTTCTCTACCAGAGAGAACTGAAGCTGGAGTCACTGCCCACATGCAGGCCAGCCAGTACGGGCTGAAATCTAATCAGTCATGACTGAATGAGTCTGTCTTTGTTGTCAGATGAATCCAAAACATCAATTCAGGAAATGGGAAAGACAGCAAGAAAATAATCTGTTTCTCAAAAGTACAAGAGGTAAAACATAGAGGACAGGTCTAGATTATATACTTGTAGGAAATAAGGAACCGTAAGCAAGAATAATGAAACCTAGATTTGAATCCTAAAGACTTCAGAAAACTGAGGCTTTTTCTCTTTTTTAATTTTTTTTTTTTTTAATCAAAAGAGAACACAGCAGGGAATGACCTGACTCCATCAGCTTGTTTCTATCTCTAATGATTATAATCCAGAAGACACCAATTTCAAGTAAACATTTGGTTCAAAAGAGTCAATGTTTTCTTCCCTGTCAGCAGACATGTCATGGATTTTTGATGTCTCATACAACTGTCTACTAAAGGCAAAGGAAAAAGAGAACCTGAAATTGTCCCCGACTATAAAGAAAAGACACCTTCTCTATTCCAGACACCACCAGCTGCTGCCTGGCCTTTCTAGTCTTATGCTATAGAAAAATAATCAGGGAAGGTGTCTGGGAAGGTGACATGGCCCACTTGGACCAAGTTCTTACTGTGGTTAACTAGAGGGATGGGACTTTATGTTGTCTTGTTGTTTGTTGTCCATTCAGTAAAGATCTGACTGTAGTTCAAGACACACACTATGTATTACTGTTTATTTGGAGTAAAAGGTACAGTACTTTCAAATCCTAAACCAGTTGTGGACTAAATCAAACAATGCAACAGGATCATCACTTCTGCCACCAAAAAAAAACCCCAAACAAAACAAAAAATCCACACAAGAAAAAACCCCAAAACCAACCAACCAAACAAAAACCCCAAAACAAACAAAAAAACCCACCACAAAACTTCCCCACAAAATTAGAGGATGGACAAGAGCGGCATGCAGTTATTCTAATGAAAATAGGAAATGCACTAAGGAGAGAGAAGCTTCATTATGTCCTCATACTATCCAGTGCATGAAACAATTTTCAGCTCCAAGAAAAATATAATTTACATTTAGGCTTTCACAGCCCAGAAGAGCTGTCCCAGTTGCCAGGCAAAACCAGAGTAATTCAGGCAAATAACCACTGTGCTACTTTAGATACCCCAGAGTATTACCTCCAGCCTTGCCTCCAGCTGCCATGGATCTTCCCCTGTCCTACACTATATTCTCTACCCTGTGAAAGTGTATCAGGTACCTAATGGCTTCAATCTGAAATGGTCTACATACTTATATCTAGGCAGATGCATCCCACCAATTATGTTTTCCCTGGTTTTATGCTGGATCAGTAAAGAAGATTATAGTCCATGCTCCTCAACAGCCCTTGGATATGTTCTATGCAAAGGGAACGGTTGCTCCAACTTAACAACCCCTCCGTGTAAAAAGCAGCATAAAGAGGTCATATCAGAGCTGAAAATTGGGCCAAAGAGAGTATATTTTCCTCTGGATGCACAGTTATAATTGCTATTATGTTTAGGGAATTGGACTTGATCACTGAATGGAAAACACTTTGCAATTAAGAGGGTTGAAAGCATAACTAGATTTGAATAATTGATGTTAATTTCCATTTGCAGAGAAGACTATCACAATGTTGAATCCAAATGCCATGCAATCTTCTGGTCCATTCCCTCATTTCTTGTTATCATAAATTACAAGGTAATGCTAACTGGAGGGCCCTGGACAGAATTAGCTATATGGATCACATCCCATTACATCTGAAATCGGGAAGAATCCATGTTTGCATCACTCATGCTCAGGAAGAAAGTTCTTTCCTTATTTGGCTATACAATTAACTTGAATGAAACTGAATGTAATGCCTTGAAAACAATACTAAATTAAATGGTAATGCAGTAATCCATCAATTACAATGGGGCAACTAATGGCTTGAAATAGCTTTGTACAAGAATTTCTAGTTGAATTAATAATATAATTAATGTTATGTACTCACCATTAAAGTAGGAAATAAAATATTGTTTTAGTTAATCTCTTCTTGTCATTGATGGGGAAATGCACTGCAACTAAAATCAACATTCATTGTAATGTAGTTCCTAAGTATGCAAGTATCTACCAAAAAAATCCCCAAACCCCAGAATTAGCCAACTACTAAAACATAGCTTTAACATTAAACATTATTAAATATGGGATTGCTGTAAGTATTAGAAAAGGTGGACATATTTTTAATAACCTTCTTTTGTCCTAAATAACAGTCACTCTAGCTTTGTACAGGTTAGAGAGAGAGACAGATTTGAGTGATGCTGTGAGTTGGTAACGTCAGTATTCAGTTGGATCAAGTCTTTTAGAGACACTACCAGAGACACAGAAAATGGAAAAAAGATAAGTGCAAATTATCTGGCCAGCTGTAGTGACAATGAACAGAACAGAATCTATATTTGGAGAACTGAAGGGAAGCTTGCTCCTCTGCTTTCAGATGTTACACATGCAGATGATCAGTTACTT
The DNA here is from genome assembly GCA_035583155.1 of Acropternis orthonyx. Classification (NCBI taxonomy): domain Eukaryota; kingdom Metazoa; phylum Chordata; class Aves; order Passeriformes; family Rhinocryptidae; genus Acropternis; species Acropternis orthonyx. Next base: position 9,878,117 of record JAWWEU010000001.1, on the reverse strand, counting down.
TAGATTTTCACACTTCCCACTGACATCAAACAAAGCTCAAGAACTGCAGGAATCCAAAGCCACGTGCATGTGTTTAGTGCTCTTTCCGTGACAAGCATGCAAAGGGATGCACAGCAGGTATCAACCTTTCTAGTGCTCTGGGTTAGACCCAGGATCCGAATTATGCCTATCCCTCTTCTGGTTTATTTAATTTACAAAAGCAATCTGTTCCATTGCTGACAGTTGTAAAACAGCCACCAGTGCCACCGTACAAAGCACAGTCCTCATATTTACTCAGTAGATCCTGCAGCTTTACCATCAGGCAAGGGTGGGGTCTGGGAGCAGGAGGCTCAAGAGCACAGGGGGAGGATGAGCATCTTCTCCCACCTGGATCCCACACAGGAACACGCTTAGAGACCTTCAGGGAGAGAAGGGAGGCTTTTTTCCATTACTTTTGTCTCTCGCATTTTGTGCTGCCAACCAGAGCTGCTGTCTGATGGCCAAAGCCGAGGGCGCAGGGCTGCTCTCCAAGCGCTCCTTAGGCAGCACAGAGGTGGGGGCCAAAGCCAGAGGGTGAACAGATGAGCCCATCCCATGTCCCACTGCTAAAGCCATCCTGCTGAAGAGATCCACAGATGGCAGAAGTCCCTAAGCCATTCTGAAGTGTGTCATGTGCACATGCTCGATGGAACTTTAAAGCCTTGCAGCCCACTCCTTTGAATACCTTTAGAGGAGACAGCTCTGCACATAAGGCTGTATTTCAACAGTTGTTCAACACTTCCTACGCATCCAAAACATAGCTAGAAAAAGCATTCCAAAACTCTGATTTCATGCTTTTTGTGGAACATTTACCCCAAAAAAAAAAAACACCTGGTTAGTATACGATGTGAAATAAGGACTCAGACATTTAAATACTGCATCTATAAACAGAAATAGGAACAAATATACACACAGACACATTAAAATTCACAGTTGTGTGTTTACAGTGGCCTTTGAAACAGGTATAAAAAACCTCCATCGCAATAAGGATTGCTCGGAGTTTCCCCAGGAGAAATGACTTGCTCCTACATGGCTTTGGACGGATGAACTGGAAAGCAAAGATAAGGGGACAGGCTCCTCCTTCTTTCACCTTTCCTTCTCCCAGGTTTTGTCTTCCCCAACAGCTGAATAGATACAGTTGTTTCTGGGCTGTGGAAAAGCAAGGGAATGGCGGTTCTGCATTGCCTCCTAATGCTTTCCCCTGACTCTAGCAAGACACCCTGTGGGCAAATATATTCAAATAGACTGTTAGCACATGCTACAGAGGTCACTTACAGAGTAAAAAGCTATCTTGTATTATTTACAAGAAGTATTAGATAACATTTCGGCCACAGAGACACAAAGAAGCACCGTGAGCTCATTAAAGCTCTAAAGTGCATGTAAAGCAGAAGGGTGTCTTTTTAAGAGGTTATCAAAGGATCCCACATGTGTATCAAGTCGACTCCAACGGAAGCAAAAAGAAATATGCCTGTTACCATTAATGGGAACTGCAGAGGAAGTAGAAAAGCATTCAATCTGACTCTCTGAAAGGCAGAGAATGAGTACTTCAGTAATGCTGAGATTTTAACCTGGGATTTAAAGAACTCTATATATTTAACATAAGAAAGGCACCTATTAGACATCATGCCTAATAATTTGCAAACGTTTAACATATCCATACAGACAGATTTTTTGTTGCTGTTGTTTGCTCTTTAGAGGAGGGAAGGGTTGTGAGAAAAATCAGTTTTCCTTGATGTATTTGTTTTATACCTGTTAGGGAAATGGAAAAAAAACAACACAGGATACCATAAAACCCAAGGGGTCAGATGGAAAAAAGGTTAAAATAACTGTATGGGACAGAGTCTTCGCTGACCTTGTGCATTCTGCCCTTTAAATGCAAATGCTGCCTTTCAAACCAACACTATTTTGTATTTCATTAGTGCCTGAGGAAGAACAGTAAAAATGCAGAAAGTGTAAGCATTAGACTTTTGCAAGAGAGCTAGAATAAGCTAAAATTAAGAGCATAACCTACCAACTAAGGGTTTCTTTTGTGTTGCAGTCATGCCTAAGCATTTTCAAATATTGAAGGAGATGACTGAGGATATTTGTGGCTGTACTTCTGTGTCACTCAAGGAATAACTGCATGAGAAGCTTGGGTTTGGGGGCAATGAGCACAGAAACGGGAGTGTAATAAAAGGAAAGGGAGGTCGTAGGTGAAGGGGTGGGGGGTGGAGAAGAGATCAAGAGGGAGAGAAAAAGTAATTTTGAAGTCATTTGGGTTTGAGGTAGGATGAGGGAATTGCTTAGGGTTTGGGTTTTTTAATTGTTTCACTGGTTACAACTGTCCTAAGTGTCAGCATCTGGGAAATGTTTGAATTATTCAGGCATGAATAACTAGCAAAAAAAACCCCCTCATTAAATTATGAATGAATATGTTTCAATGCCCCTTAGCAGAAAAATACTAGTTCTAAGAGAAATCTGTTCAAGTGTAGAACCTTGTCACTCAACACAGCTCCTCTGCATTGCTTGGGATCTGTGGGTAGTGGGATCAGGGATGTGAAGCTGGGAACAATCCTGTATGACCACCTTCTCCTATAATTTATTGAGTGCTGTCATGGCATGTGGTACTGTGCAAACACTGCCCTAGGGTGTTTATCCTCTAAATCAGACACAGATAATAGAAGTCAGACACAAAATACCAGGGGAGAGTCCAAACCAGATGGAGATAATCCATTTTACATCAGATGTGGATGTGACTTTCTCTTGGGCTGATTACTTCTCGTTAGAAGAGCGCTTTGCTCAAGGATTTAATTGAAAAGTGGCCGTCAGTCCTATCAAGACAAAGGGCCCCCTTGCAGGAGGTGCAGGGTGAGTGCAACAATAGTAAATTAAGCCCAGGGAGACGGCTCAGGGGCACCCTGTGACACCTCTGTTTAGCTGAGGTTCTGGATGCTGCACAGCCACGTCATGTAGTGCCACCCTTGAGTAATTACTACATTACAGAGTGGCTGTTCTGCATCTGCAGAACACAGAAAGCATGCCTTGCTCAGAGACAGCTTTTATTTCTGTGTCTGGTCTTACACTGCTCAGGGTACATTTTACTCAAGAGAGAAGAAGGAAACTGAGTTATACCAGTGCAGTTTTTGCCTCTGTCAGCTATTTAGACTGTAAGTTCTTCATGGGTCTGACCATGTTTATGTATAGGAGGAGGATGTCACAATCTGACATGTGCTGAATAATTCCAGACCATAAATTTTGGCAAACTTGCTGACACACCTTTAACATAAATCATAATAAATATCCCCCAAACAGAGCGATCAGGATCCTGAGGTCTGACAGCTACATTTCCCAATGCACCAAAAGTCTTCACCAAGGCAGTAACACACTAAAATGAACTCCTGGGAGATTATTAAAGTACAGAAAGCCCAAGTGACTCAAATGAGAATATTTCCCACAGAGCAACCACTCTCAGTGATCTCCCAGCCCTGATCTCAAGAGAAATGTGTAAAACATTTCCAGACACAAACCTGGGAATTAAAACCTTTGTAAAACTATCACAAATTTCATAGTCCATACACTTATTACTTCAAATATTTTCTTGGTCTAATGCTCACTTACACACATACAGATTTCTTCAAATTCTGGAGGGTATGAACAATCCTTTTCCGTTGCTCTGGCTTATCACTCCTCCCCAACATTAACATACCCTCTACTTCCCACAGTCTCCTGGTCTAACTGAGATTCAGCTAATTAAAGTCAGCTTATATTTGACGTTTTCTGTTTCTATTTTGAACCTGAAATGTGTGCAAGAAAATTTATCTCCTCTGATAACTGCACTATCAGTTTTAGTAAAACATGTTATCTGTCTCTGAATGAAAACTTACAGTGCAGAAAGCTAAACTTCTTAAGAATTTCTAGAGAGAAATTTCAAATTTGCCCAGTTTTTCTCTATATACCTTCACGAAAAACAAAATAAATACTATTTCAAATATTTCTACTGTGTAAATGTTTCCCGTTACTGAACAGAGACAATACTTCAGGCTCTATTTAGCGTATGAAGAAATTTCAACTCCAGTATCACCAAGTCTCATCCTCTCTGATCAGCTCAGCTATTTTTGCCAAATCACATCTTTTCTGGTATGCAGTGGTCACCCTTCTTATTCAAGAGCACAGTGATTCCCTGTAGGACTCATATCCAGCCATTATGTACTATAGGAGAAGTCACCAAAACAAAATTTATTTGCTTCAATAATTACTGCAAACTGGATTCTTTTAGTCCTCATTCACATTTGGTCTGTTTTGCTCTGCAATTGCTTTCACTGGGATGAATGGGACACTTGAATTCTAATGCATGCCTCAGTGAGGGTAAGTATAGTGGAATCAGGCCACAGTGATGGATAAAGTAAACACATTCTTTTGTTGCCACCCATCCTATTCTTAAAAACCTATTGAAAATAGCCATCAGAAAACAAAGTTGATGAAAAGACACAAAATGAGGCCATGAATGAAAACCTAATTCAGTTTAAGAATTCTAACCCAAATGGCCTTCAGAATTAATAGGCCATTCAAGGAAACAGAACACCCTCAATAAAAACAACTATTTGTGTGAAAACCTCTCTTTATACCTTTAATTTAGGCTGAGCTTTTCCTCCTGAGCTTCTGTTTTCTATGAATCTATGTGCTTCAGTCCACATCCAGAGGGAAAGAGAAATTATCTGTTGTACTTACTAGCATATACAAAGGGAGTAAGAAATATTTCTGCAATTACAGGTCATCAAAACTCAGGTATTAAGATTTCAAGATGCATTTTGATTAGTTGCTTAACAATACCTAGATTACCACACTATTTAGAAATTACAGGCTGATATATTTTGGAAGCAAGAGTGAGTGTATGTTATGCATGAAGAAAGCATGCAGACATCTGTAAACCATAATATTAAACTCTGTACTTACATACAGAAATAATTTTAATGCATTTCCCCCCCTTTATAATACAGGGTAATTATAAAGCTCGCAAAATGATCCCATAATATTTTGGAATATTGGGTGACTCACTCTTTGTTGCAAGGCAGCAAAGACTTATTCTCTGTGGTGATATTTTCCTGAAAAAATCATTCAACAGCTGTTCTAAACTATATAATGATTGACAGTATCCACTCCAAAGACTCCTGACTAACAGGCTACAAAAATATCTTTTCCAAAAATTTTCTGTGTTTTATCCCCCCAATGTCTTATTCTTTATCTTCCTGAAAACCTCCTTAATGCACGAAAGTCTGTACAGCCTTGCTGTTAGCAGGATTTTCTTCAAGTTGCACTGTCTTTTATCTCAGGAATGAGTGATATTATTTCTGGTAACAGCTATGACGTTCCTGACACTCGAATTTTCTTCAGAGTTTTCTATTTATTGCAGGCAAAAGAGACTAAGCATGAAAATCACTTAAGGTGGGGGGGGGGTGGGGGGGGGGAGGCAGGGGGTGGAAACAGACTTAGTATAAAGCAAAGTGAGTTGTGTTTTGACTTTTTTTTCCCCACCATGTTGTGCTCTGTTTCAAAACACTGGAACACCTGAATATCTGAAAAATCATTTCAGAACTAGAAATAATAAAGGGGGTGTAAGGAAGCACAGTGAATCTTAAACTACAGTTTCAAACAAAGAAAAACCTAAACTTGACCAAGCAGGAAGTTACTCTGACCGAATCAACCAAGCACAGTTGTTAGAAAGAGCTCAGAAATTAAAGAAGTCAACCAAAATGGTACAAGATAAGACATCTGATGAAAAGGATCTCATATGCTGTGCAAAGCTGGAGTCTGCAAAAGATTGCACATGCTGTTGCAAAAGGAACATGCCAAGGCAATAGCCCTTAGTGAGAAGAAAGAGCTGCATTAATTTTTTCAACAGCAGGAATTTGTTAAATGTACCAAGGGCAGAGTTCATGACCATTAAAGCATATTATGTATGACATTCCTGAATAGGATTGAGAAAAGATAAAATTCAGAATAATCTCAAAGGAAAAAACATACTTTTTTGGGTTAAGAACCTGTCAGTCCTTGGTCCACTACAATTTGTAAGCTGCAATAAAGCCACTGGAGAAATAATCAAAAAGGTATAGATAATATCTCAACAAATTATTAAAGGCATGTGAAGGACTAGGTGCTAAAGTCAATGGTGTAGTTCTCCTTGCTCTTTAAGCTTCAAGAAACAGAAAGCAAAGACAAGGATCAAGAGTCTCAATGTCCTTCATAATCAATAAAATGGGGGTGGGGGAAGGGAGGTTGATAAAATAAAATAAAAATATATACATATATAAAAAACTTGTTTATTACATACAGTGATAAATAGCCAAGGGCAGACAACTGAATCTGATTTTTCTCCTGACAACGTGAGTGTCAGGAATGATTCCAGTAGCACAAAGTATGCGACCATGAGGTATGAAATGAATACTTCTGAAGAGGATAAGTCAGATGATTGTAAGGCATTGGAAATAAAGATGTCTAAAAGAAAATCTGAAGTCTGTTAGGGACTCAAACAAAAGAAAATAACAAAAAGATTACAGAGTTCTATGTTCATCTCAAATATACAAAAGGTATTTACAGCAAAAACTGAATCATGAATGGATCTCTTGTGCTAGAAGAAAATTAGCAGGTAGTGGATGACATTTTTACATTGGATGTAAGAAACTATGTACTTGTTCTAGACTACTTAGACTCACTTCCTTCAGACAGCCTTACCAGACAATACTTCAGTAAGTTATTTTTGCTACCCACTATCCCTGAAATAGTGGGTATTACTATGCAGTTTTCAGCAAATTACATGTTTTCACATATGCTGCTGAAAATCTAAATGCAAAACATGGAAAACCACTCTAAAGTCAGATTTTTCTCCATATTTAGCAGTGCTAGACTACAGTTTGGGACTGGTGAAATATAGGTTGCAAGATGATAACATCTGGTTTGAAAGAAATCATAAAATAAGGATGTCTGCACTTATGTGAGACGCACTAGAGACTTCCAGATGTACAAGACCAAACTCTCACTGTGATTTGGAGGTGAGGAAACTCCCATTAATTCTCAAAAAAGACAGTTAGTAACCCTAAGGTCATGGACAGCAGTAGCACCTGGAAATTAGCACCAGAGGCCCAGTCTTACAGGCATACTTGGTAAAAACAAAGATCCCTCTCCACAGTGAGAGATAACGGGGAACACCAGAGGTGATGCTCCCGCCATTCTGTCAGACACAACAGACTGACACTGCTCAGCCTTAGGGCTTGGAGCGACCAGAAAAAGAGCACTGCTCGAGTCCATGAAGAAACACATTTATCTGTGGAGCAACATGTGGTGCCTCAGAGGCTTCAGGAACGTTACTGGTTTATGGGGGGGGGGGGCAGAGGTGGGGCGGGGAGGGGGGGGCATGTCTGTGAAATCTCACCATCCTTTCTGCTGCTACAAGTCCACATCATTGTATTTGGCTGCAGAGAGCAAATGGGAAGCTGTACCTATAGAAAGTCATTGCTGGTTGGAAAGCTGAGCTGCTGGAGCTGTTGTGCTGTTTGGAGTATTGGATTACACAACAGCGAGCAGCCAGACTCTGCATAAAGCAGAAAACATCCCAGCCCCCGACACAGAGGGACCATTGGCCAGATGTGCCACTAGCAAAGGGGGGGGCAGCTCCGGGGACAGCTCAGCTCAGCTCATCAACAGCATATTGTTCCCATGAGGGGAAGGGCCCATCCTGCTCTCACTCTTCCCCTTCCCCAGAGACCCATCCAGGTTTTTGCGGGGATTGCTCACCGTTCCTTAGCCCCTTAAGAAAGATTCCCGGAGTGGGGGGGGGGGTGTCAGAGGAAACCAAGGGGTTAATTCCCCAGACAAGTTAAGGAACAGGAGCCCAGGGTCAGGATTACCAGGGGGAATAGGAAAGGTGGGAATGAGACCCCCACCCCCTTTCAGTAGCAATGAGCTATTAATTTGCTTCAGCCGTGTCTTGTGGAACAACAGACCACAATCAATCTCTGCTCAGCATTAACTGCAGCAGCAGAGCGTTTCTGACAGACTAAATGCACACAATGAATAGCAAGGAGAGGGAGCAAGTGGCTCTGCCATGCATTTCTCCAACCTTCAGGTTCTGGAAATGGAAAAAACACAAGCGTTGCCCCACCCTACTTCAGGAAAAAGGTCTCACATTCCTCTGACCAATATAAATCTATGAAATACTGACATTTTTCACAGAAATAGAAGCAGCAGATACTAATTATTAAGCAGTTACTATGTATGGTTGTCAGCTAAATCATGTACATTCAGCAGAGGACCTGCTGCATTTGTCTGTGGGAGTCAAACACTGCTCTGTAACAGGACTGAGGCGAGTGTCATGTACCGTGGTATCCTTGTTACAGCTTCCAAACAGATGTCATTTTGTCATAGCTGCTGACATAATTTTGAAGATAAGAAGATTTGGAGATTTAATCCATGATGTTTTAAAGCTAAACACAGACAGGATTAAAGCTTTAAATTTAAACATAAGCTAGATATGGCCTTGCGACACAGGGTTGTATCAAACTTATCCCAAAAAACATTTAGGAAAAAAAACACAAACTCCACCATAACATTTTTAATTTATTGTAATTGTGATACTAATGTTCAATAATTATTTTAACATGTCATACATTATTAATTGCTCTTTTCACAGAATAAAGTGGCAAGAAAACCTGACTTAAGATTGCTGTTCTGGAAAGAAAAAAAAAATAGTAGAACTAATGAGGCTTGGTTTCCTTGGATTAAGTTTTATCGACTTTCACGTCTAGGTTGATGTAAACTCCAATGCAAGCTTTTCTCTGTGAGTGGAACTGCTTAAATGAACGTCTCCTGTGTGGACTCTCTGGTGTCGGGTATGGTATGAGCTCATGCTGTAGTATTTTTTTTTTTTTCAACCAAGGACATTACAGAGTTTCTCTTCTCCACCCATCCAGCCTCATATTTCCAAACAGCTCTGCAGATTTAATAAACTTCAAAATTATGAACTGTGTTTAGCTTTGACTGGGTTAGGTCAATGGATTTGGGTCTATTTGGTGTGAGAAAAGAAACACAGGCCCATGTCTGAAGTCACAACGATCTCTTAACACTTTTTTAAATAGAACACTTTTAGTGTGTTTCTATTTAAAAAAGAGAAAAACTACATAATAGATAAATATACAAAAGGAATTGTACCTGTAGCTTGGTTATAGCTACAGGTAGAGATAAAATGCAGAGTTAAGTGCACAGACCAGTGGAACTGAAGGAAGGGTAGCCTATTCTACTCTCTGACCTACTACAGCTACTGTACTGACACTCACACTCATTTAGGCCAGTTCAAAGGTTAGATATAAGTTCATTTCCAGGTAAGCTGAACTTACGCTTTTGACCACAACAGTTTGTACACACAAAGCTATATCCCATTGTAATCCTGATGTATATATATAAATGTAAATCAAATAATTTCAGTAAAAGGAAATAATACTCGCTTTGGGGAAATGAGTCCAACTCAGATATGAGAACTTAAAGTCTTATTTTGAAAGTACTTTATTCTGTGATTCTGGGTCCACAGAAAAGGAACTACTAAATGCAGTTGTAACAAGTTTTTAAATATTGTGTGAGGATTTTCTTTTACTGATTACATAATCTTAGCAAAGGACTCTCATTCTGTCTAGTCATCTAAACTCTACAACAAACCAACATTTGCTTTCTATTGAGATTTGGTCACGACCACATGTAGTGTAACAGACATTAAATACATCAAACCATACCCCAGGCAAATAGTTTGGAACCAAGTCAAAGTTCCACATCTGAAAGAGTAAAAGAAGAACTCCTAGTGCTGTTAGCAGTGACTGAGACAGGTCTTATAAGAACTTTCAAACAATTTACTAATATCTACTCAAACCTCTTCTGATAGACACAGAATCACTGTTGAAAAAAACACTGCAAATGCTTATCAGTGTCCCTCACTTCTTATTCCTTTAACGAGGCTTTCAAATGAAAACCTCACACAGTCATACTAATGGCCTAAACTGGTAAAACTAGTTTTATAACACCTACAGCAAATAGACTGAGCTCTCTGAATATCCTGCCTCTCATTAGACATTTTAGTAACTTGTCCATGATCCCCTGACCCCATAGAATGTTTCTAAGGTGGAAGGCTTACCCTTCATGTTGCTTCATATCTCCACCATTGCTGCTGCAGTTCAAACAGTATTTCAACTTATTGAAATATTAAGGGTAGATTTTTAAGGTCTAAAAGGTATTTCTATTTGGGGGCTTTCAGGGACTGGGGTGAAGAGGACAACACACCATTCTCATGAAGCACAAGGTGAAAGAAGCAGTAATGTTGTCCTACAGAACTATTAATTCCTACAGGTGACTACCACCATTGCTGAGTTCAATACACAAGTAAAGGCTTGTGTGCTGAATCTTAATTCATGTACTTGTTTCTCTCTATCGATTTCTTGCTATTGGATTTTCAGAAACATGTGAATTAAGAGAAGCCTGTAGCTGTTATTTTATACTCAGGCAGATAAATGGTTAAAAACTAAACCATGACACAATGAAAGCCTGATACGCTTAAGAAATGGCTGTAAACTAAAGTGGTTTTGACATTCATTTGATTTTAAGAGGTTTTTTATACCACTTTGGTCAGAGATGTTCTTCTCTTTTCAGGAAAACAGATAAAGGTCTGAAAAGCAAAGCTCTACAGTCTTGTTACCCTTCTTAGGATATGAAAACTGTTTACCAGTATAATAAAACAAACCAGTGCCTCCAAACCTCTAAGAGACCAACATATTTGCACTGGGGTCATTGCTCTCCTGCTTCACAGCTGTAGCAGGAGAAGCATCAGCTCTATTTTCTGCTGGTATCTCCATGGGAGGCCACCACCTCTTTGGCCAAGAGGCAGGCTGTGGATTATGGTACACTGGCCCCTGGATGGATCCATACCTGTGTGTGCGTGTGGTATCTGGGCAGCTGCAAAGATTGCTCTCTCCTCAAAGTGGGCTGGCAGGTAAGAGACAGGAGGAACATCACCTGTGGGGACCCCGCCGTGGGACAGAGACTGGGAAACATTCAACGAGTAGCAACAGCAGGTACACATTCAGAGCTTTAAAAAACAGCAAAGAACCTCCCATTCAGGACCCAGAAGTGAATATAGGGATGTTTTCTGTACTGAAGAAATCTAGAAAGTGTTTCTGGACTGAGAGTAAAGGCAACCTTCTTTGCAAGGGCACAATAGGCAGGAGGTCAGATTTATCCTTCAGATCCTGTGTAAAATGCCAATGTTCAAGGTTGCCCTGCAGAAAAACTTTGGTTTTGAGGGTCAGAATTCCCATTGCTCAAGATATTTGTTTCTTGAAAAGGGAATGGAAGTCCTGCCTTCCTATCTTGTATTGCCTTTTAAATGTAGTCCATCCACAGAACCAGTTGAGACAAATGACTGGATTTTTGATTGTGTTGTTTCTTCTTTCTGGAGTATTCAATTCCTCAGTCATCTTTTAATGTTTTCCTTTTCTTTAAGAAAATAATGTTTATTTAATATTATTTTATGACCAGACAAGAAACTTTTTTCAAAATTGTGATTATTCTCTTACCATGACATCGTACACATCATCAGACTCCAGTACTTTTCAACAGACTACTGTGATGCAAAAATATCTAAACCCACAGGGTCAAAATATTTCTTGACAGAAAGCAGCATGCTGTTCTCATGAACCTCTAATAGAGAAGAGACCTGGGTAAGGGTGTGAACCAGTGTCAATACCACAATAGCACTTTTGCTTGTTAGTTCAGTTGTGCCTACCAGAATTACTTAGCCTGGAAACTGGGTTCAAACATGCTGATGGCTGCAAGCTGCTATGCATCTCTCTTATCCGGTGAGATATCAAACAGCTCCTTTTTTAATTACTAAATAAGTGCCCCACCCCGAACAGCACAGAGAAAGATTTCTTTTTCTTGGAAAATGACACTCTGGTTTAAAAATGAAACTCTACTGAGAACTAATAAATATGATTAAATGCTTCTGCAAATGTCAAAATTCAAATTTTTATGCTGTCCATGGGAAAAAACGCCATGCTCTTTCATCATATGCCTCTACACATGTGTCTCTGTACGCACAGCATTTACATGTGCCTATGTACCTAGATCTCTGTACACACACAGACAGAGAGCATACACTTGCAACACTCAGCACAACATACTCATACTTCCCATGACTCCCTATTGCCCAAGAGCAGACTGAATACAGGTGGCCTCATAATAGCAAGCATAAAAATGACAACCATTTCTTTATTGTAGAATAAGCCACCCTGTCAGATGTACCACCATCTGTGTTATTCAGTGCTGCCTGCTGCCACCAACACTGGCCCATTGTTGGCAAAATTACAGGAGGAGATGCCTGGCTTTATGAGAGAGCTTGAAACCAGTCCCAGAGTCAAGAGCTACATAAACTCCGAAGCTGGATGTACGTTTGAAACATCCCCACTGTTACACAACCACAGGCATATCTGAACGGGGTGGTCTCTTGCTATTTCCTTGTCAGAGACCAATGAGTTAAAATAATCAAGGCCAGAAAATACTTCACATGGTTGTGAGAGAGGAATTAGAGATCCCAGTGACTCAAGCCTACCTAAAACATTTGCGTGTGCAGCTGTCATCACTGCGGTACTGCAGAAACACTCCTAGCACGGAAGCTGTGCACGAATCAGACATCAAACCTGCACCAGCTTCCACAGGACTGCCAGACTCTGGTTATTATCAGGTGAATCCTCTCAAGAACAAAACCTTTGTCACAATTTGGGGACAGCTCTCTTTTAATTTTTTGTTACTGATTTTCTTTACAGTTATGCCCTAGTGAATGCTGGTCAACAGCAATGTTAAAATAAATATGCTCTCTGCAGAATAATAACTAAGGGAATGTTAAGACCTTCTCTGCCTGTGTTCAGCTCTTTGTTTTCTTCCCTTTTCCCTCCCAGCTCCAGTGCTAACAAAGAATGCTTTCTGATATGACAAATACTGTGGGTGGCAGTTTCATTTCTAGTAGATTAATACCTGTTTTACTTTATTGCAGGAACTTCTATTTTGAGAATGAAAAGGTTATAAAACCCATTATAAAATTAAAACATTGCAAGACTGAGGGATATTTCCATAATCATAATGTTTTAAATACTTTGGAAAAAATCTAACCAACAATTACATTTGGTAGAAAACACAGCATAGTCACAAAGATTTTGGAAGCCTTTGTTTGGCCTTTTTCTACATATGCATTCATAATTAAAACCACCTACTGTATAAAAAATAAAACCTGCCAGATGGACTAAAGATTCGGGGTAATAATTACAGATTACACATGGACTAGGTATGGTCCCAGTTGTCCCATTCCACCTATGAAGGGTCTGACAAAATGTAGGAGTGGTTCTTACAAAAACATTGCTTCCAGGGTGTTAAAATGTTGTTTACAGCCATAATATTTTGACATGGCTTTATCAGTGAAACCATAGTGAGAAAATGCAAAAATCTGCAGAACAACTTAGTAGTAAGGCTCCCTGCTCTCCATGGATTTGTATAATTTTCACATTGCTTCCAGACAACTCTATGGTACCAGCCATTCCCACATATTCCTCAGCTGTGGCAAGCTGTATTCTTTTTCTTGTCATCCACATCTGAGTCCTTGAAGAATCTGAAATCAATTGGTGTATGTTAGTCATCCACCAGCAGCTTATCTAATGTGACACTTTCTCCTATATTCTAATAATAAATCCATGCAATAATTTCATATGATAATGCAATTTAATACACTCCTTTCCTTTGTTCAGAAAGAATTTATGAGTGAAGGCTGAAGTTTGTCTGATTCCAAAGTTATGCTTTTCAAAACTGACTTCTCTCTTTACTGTCTCCATACAGTCCTGACATACCTTGTCTGAGTAAGGTCGTATAGCTGGAGACCCTGTTATATTCTTTCTTACAAGGTTTAATGATCTTTCAATCATGACATCTTTACCACTGACCATTCTGCTATGCTGAAAAAAGGAAGTTTTAATTTCTTCAGACTGCTGTTAAAAACTTGTGTATATTTGGTGGAATAATTGTAATGTATGGATATCTCTTGGAATTAGCAAAAAAAAAAAAAAAAAAAAAAGAAAACGAAAAAAAAAAGAAAGAGAAAAATAAATAAAAATCTGAACATGCAGTAGGTACTGCAAGCCATGTCTGAAAGGACAAAACTGTACAATTGATGTAGATCGTAACCTTGGAAGAAGGATGAGTCAAGAAGAGAAGTAGGCATAAAAAAATCATGATCATTCTGAAAATGCTTTCAATAGCTATAAAATTTCCATTATATTACTGAAACATATGCACTTCATTGCTTTGTCTTTCACTTTCTTACTTCTAGTGCTATGGATATGAAAGTAAGAGATTTAAAAAGAGAAATCCAGAAAGTATAAAGCAGAAGATTAAATTGTGCTTTTTTGGTTCAGCCTCAGACAAAACCCATCAAATTAAAAAGGATTAAAAGGTTTGTTACATTTTCTTGAAAAAATAGAACTCTTGGTTTAAAAAAAGTTAGCTAGCTAAGCAAAGTGAATGTAAAATTTTGAACATGTTGTTTCTCACTGATATATTAAAAGGAGACTCCAGACACTAGAAGGCTTAGGTTATCCATTGTAGCTATTCCATTTCCTTTTCTTTGTTTAAAACATGATTTTTCATCTATATTCCTATTAGTAGAAAGGCATATGCAAACAATTGCATTTCCACATCCTTCAAAATAAATGCATTTATTAAAAATGAAGTCCTGGAAAATCTGGAATACATTTAAAATAAATTTAGCTGTACTGCAAGAAAGCAAAAATACCACTAAGAACCTCACAGACCATGAAAACTAACTATGATATGTTAATTGAAGTTGAATTTCAAACAGAACCTGGACTCTTGTGGAGCTTCAATTATGAAAATGGTACATTCAGTTTAGCATAATAACAGTGTTCATTCTACCACACACTGATGGGTTTTTTTGAGCTCAAAAGTCAAGAATTGTCAAGAAGTATGAACATCACGTCATACACAGTGTCTGCTGAGTACAGGTGTTTTCCAAACACTGAGCAGAGGTCTATTGTGTCACTAGGAGAGGTTTAGTGAATATCGTGCCACAGAAATCCATCTATTGCAAATTGCAAATATTACCACATTTAAAACAAATATTTGTCGAGGTCACTTCTACCAGCAGTTGTTTTTCACGACTGGATTGACAGTTTGACTAAGTCCATAATTTTCACAGTTGGAGTTTCATGATTTGTCATGCAACGGTGGCCAGCCCGGCGCAGTGGGAAAGCCCACGATCCTGTAAATGCCCCAAAGGACACACCAGAATTTAACATGCTTGTGCTGATCTACTGGGATAGGGTCCAAGTCACAAATCATTCATTTCACTCACAGGCAGGAGAATATTCCTGATCAACAACAGACAAGGATACTGTTCTTGTCCGGAGGCTTACTTCTGTTTGTGTTGCTTTTTTTCCCTATTTCTGTGCATTCATAACTTATTGTGTTGACAATGCAGATAAAGACAAGAAAGCATTTAGCTCTAGAGTGAAAATAGCTCCTTGCATGCTCTTTGGGCTATAATCTCAGATATTATTAATTCTGTGGGTTGTTAAGCAACCTCATCTTTACCAAGATAACGAAGAGAAAAGGGTGGTTGGCATCTGGCAGGTCTGGAAATCTAAACGATTTATGAAAGCTCTGTAGCTGCTTCTCTAATTCAGAATAATTTGTATTGAGTATGATTTTATATGTTAAAAGGATTTACTGGGCTCATTATAAAGACAAGCACTGGACTATAATGAGGATTGGCAAGAAAAGCAAGGAGGAAGAGCACAGTATAATGGAAAAGAAAATGGAAAAGGCAAAATATATAAAGGAGTGAGGATAGCAGAGGGAGAAGAATAATACCAGTTTCCTTTCAAAATATCTTCTAGCAGGGCTTCCTTAAGCCAGCTCCAACACACTCATACAGTGTCCCAAAAACCTTTCTCTTAGCAACCCCCATTGAAAGTTGTGTTGAGCAATGCAGTGCTGACTGAAAATTCAACATGTTCTGGACGCTGATTAGGTTTCCAGCCTTACAGCTATTATTTCATCTTTCATTGTTACTCTGCTCAGTTATGTCTGCTTCTTTGTTTTTCTTTTGGCAAAATATCTGTTCTACTTCAGGTTCATTTCAGTTCATGGACCAAGGAATCCTACATCATCTTCTAAAGTGGAACTCAGAGTAGTAGCTGAG
The DNA here is from genome assembly GCA_035583155.1 of Acropternis orthonyx. Lineage (NCBI taxonomy): Eukaryota > Metazoa > Chordata > Aves > Passeriformes > Rhinocryptidae > Acropternis > Acropternis orthonyx. The sequence goes on along the minus strand of JAWWEU010000001.1, from coordinate 9,861,826 downwards.
ACTACCAATTTGCTCTTTTGACACAGATATGTTCTCTGGCCCAGAAGCCAACAGCAGAAAACTGCAGTGCAAAAGGGGAGAGAAAGCAGAGGGAGGACAAAAAGTCACTGAAATAAATAGCTTATAAACAAGAGCAACCCAAAGGTGAAATGAGTCTGTGGGTAGCTGCTGCTCGATTAATGGAAGAAATAAAGTTAAAATACCAGGTCCAAGACAGCTAGCTGTCACAATGTCAGAGCTCAGGAAAGACTTTTTTTTTTTTTTCCCAGACAGAACATAAAATAACGTCTCCCTTTCATAACAGGGACATCTTTGCAGGCTTTGAGTTACAAAGGTGGTCTGTTTCTTTAGGAGAAAAACAATATGCTTTCATGACACAAAGACAATACTGGGAGCTCTGGGGTATGTAAAAGGCATGGCAACCTCCAGCACTCCTGATTTTTTATATTCCCCATCCGAGCAACTGCTCAGCATCCTACTCTGCCTATTGGGGAGTTCTGCATTTCGGATTGAAAACTTGCTAAGAGCCAAACTTATAAGTAGCTACTGAAAACATTACTATTTCTTTCATCTCTGCATTGCTTATTGAATATTTATGTGGCTCTGACTTTCTACCACCATCAAAATTCCCCAGCCATTTCCTGGCAACAAACCTCTGTTTCAGGATTTTTAACCTCATCTCTGCTCTGACAATTTCCTGGTGCCTTTTTATTCAATACATCACTTTATCTATTTTTTTTTTTTTTTTTTTTTAGGGACAGGTTAAGTGCCCTCCTGTTCCATTATACAGCTCTAGCATACTACCACTCTTCCATAATTAAATATCTGCAAAAGAAGTAGACAGGCATGATGATGGATGTGGTAGAGCATGGAGGAGCGATGGTGGGGTGGGCACATCAGCAAGAAGCCAGTACCAGTGGGAGCATGCTCACATGGAAAAGCCAGAGTGAGGGGACATGCAGAAGCACTGTGCTTTGACAGAAATGACTCTGCAGTCATTATTCAGATGAGATCTCTCCAGCCAAACAGAGCACTAGAAACTACATATCTGTGAAATAAATATACGGTTATGGGTCATTAAGCCAACAGTATCTCTGTTCTCTCTGATGGGGGCAATAACATTTGACTGTAATTTTTAAGAATGTCATGGTCACAGGAAGGTTAGATTTTGTATTTGTCAGATCTATTGTTTGTTTATTTGCTTCTTTGTTTTCTGCATGAAAAAAGAAGTATGAAACATTCCTGACCCAATGACAGACAGCTAAAGTAGAGTTCAAATGTTTTCTTCAGCATCAAAAGGTACTCTGTGTGTGTTTATGCTTTTCTTAGGTTAATCTAAGAAAGGGTGGGACAACATAGCTGACCCTTTTCCTGCAGGTTAATAATGTATTATTAACTGCATCTTTTGTTCAAGTACTACCTCTGCCAACAAAGTTGTTTCTTGAGCTAAGCAAAAAATACAGGTGCTTATGATTTTCCTTGACTTGAGAACTTCCACATAGTGACCTCTCAGGGTAAAACAGTTTTCTTTTTTTTTTTCTTTTTATTATTAGGTATGTCTAAATGTGATAGAGTCTTGTCCATCATGATCTCACTTCTAAGTGCTATACAGTCAAACGAATTATTTGGACAATTAAAATTTTGATCCAAAGCACTTAGAAAGTGACAGAGATATCTTTTGATGACTGCATCACTTCAGTACCACTGTGCATATCTCATGCTGTACTAGTCTAATTTGCTGGGGTTTGTACCCTCACAATATTGTATCCTCACTACTTACTGCAAATATGGGAAAAAACCCAACCAGCTAGAGCTCAGTGTTTGGGGTTCAAAACATTTAGCTCATCTGTCTTGAAAAACCAAACAGGCAAGTCTCCTTACATTTTCCATGCTACACAAATTTGTGCTAAGCTTCCAGTTCTTTTGGGGAAATTTTTAGCTTCACAAAACATTAATTTCTCTTTTGGATAATGAGTCACATAAACACTTTCAACTCCTTTATCTTGTCCGCCCCTCAGAGGAAGGAAACATCTTTCAGCACTAGATGCAGGGCCACACCACTAAGGGATTTCAGTATGGTGATAGCTCCCCAAAGCCCACCCATCAGTGCATCAATGAAACACAAATCTTTGCATTATTATTAATTCAAAATAATAATCAGCACGACCATTTTAATGGCTCCTACAGCACTCAATTGGAACTTTGCTTGCCAACTATTCCTGTCAATCACCATGGAAAAGCTCTGTCTGAAAGCAGAACTGATTCTGCTCAGCATGGAAGCTGAAAATTCAGCTACAAGGCAGTTAGTGTTAATATGCTACCAGAAATGACATTAAGGCAGTGAAAAGTTCTGATAAATATGAGTAAACAAATTAAAAGCTGTGACAAAAACATGCTCATACATACCCTTACAGTGGCTTAATAGACTGAGTAATGCATGACTTCCAGAAACACAGGGAAAACTGGTCTGCTTTTAAAGCCATACAGACCAATAGTTTAAAGTAAAAAACCTGAGCCTTTGTGAAAGCCTTGTTTCACAATTTGAGGTCTGTCCCATTCTCATTTATTCGATAAGATGCATCTTAAAATGAAATTGCCAGGATAAAGGATTGGCTCTTTAACTTAAACAAACTCTTAAATAGATCTTCAGCCATATTTTCTTGCTCCTGTGCTAAATGCCCACCTGTTCATCTCAGACTGCAGAGATTATCAACTACTTACACCCTGCAATAGTCTCCATATAAGAAGCTAAAGAAAACTCTTCCTCTCCAGAAAAGGAGCAGAAACTGGTATTTTCCCCCTTTGGAAGGAGCAGGCATAGCTTCCCTCTTACCTCAGGAGAACAAACTGTGGGAAGCATGTGCTACACCCCACCCTGCCCCTGCAATGTGCTGCTGCTGTAGCAAGGTTGCCTCAGCTCTTCCCTCTTAGGGACCCCAGGGAGCTGGGCTGGAGGGCAGTGAGGCCACGGAGGTGCATGAGGCAGACAGACCCACTGGGACATTTTCTGTAATTGCTTCCTAAATGAAGAGTCCAGAAGTGACAGGGGCTCTGCTAACTGGATTAGACCTTGCCTCCTCCAGTACAGTGCAGTGATATCTTCAAACTAGAAAAGTTTCTCCCTTTCCCTTGATCTTTGCCTGTCCTTTGTTCATACTTTCCCCCTTTCCCTTCTGTCTTCCCTTATCCCTTTCTGTTTCACATTCTT
>JAWWEU010000001.1:9845828-9858606 GCA_035583155.1 Acropternis orthonyx | reverse complement strand
CCCCCCCCCCCCCCCCCCCCTTTCTCTTCTTCTTTTAGCTTGGTATGGGTTATATTAAGGCCCCCCTTTCAACAGAGAAGAAATTGCTGCTGCAAAAAGAGTCTTTGATGCTGCTGATAAGATGTTGAAGGGCACAGAAACATCTTGCTAGCTGTTTGTAACAGCTCTTTCCATAGGAGATCAAAAAAGGAACTGGGGTACACAATATTGTGGAGATCCTTGCAGTTCATTCAGCTTTCCAGAAATTAGCTTACCTCACATTTGTGCCTAAGTAACAGGTAAGTTGGAAAAAGTGAGAAGATACACACAACCCCCTGTCTTGGTCACCACCCGCAAGATGAATGGTTATGCCCATAAGGAAAATGCCCAGCTCAACTTTTCTGCAGGAGAAATAAAATGGCTACATGATCATAATTCATACAATACCCCAAACCTGTGACTGGAGCAAATTTTTACAGCTGGGCTATGAAATTTGAAAGGCAGAATCCATAATGAAAATTATGACAGTGTCATTGTTCTGCTAATAATACAGTAATTTCAACCACTTAAAATAATACTGTGGCACAGAAAACATAGAACTGCACTACCAGACCGCAAGAATGAGTAAACTCAAGTCAGTATCAAGTCATATCATCAAACCCAATTGTTCGCTGTAGGGTAAATATTTGGAATTATATAAAGGGGCTTCAGCCACATGATGCTGACATTAATGGGACCCCACACAGCTATATCCCCCTATACAGCTATCCCCATATTTCTGATATGATAATTAAGCAATGGGTTGCTTGCCCTGCTGCCTTCATTCATGCCTGCCCTGCTCCTCTCAGAACAGAGCCCAGTACATCCAGTACAACCAGGTTTAGGGCACCAATTTATGTCTTGTACTACTGCACCCTGTTGCTATTACAAAATGTTAGGTAGAAACATTTACAGGGCTAACTAAGCAGTGATGTTCTAGGCTGGAGCTGTAATCACTGCAGGCCAGTTCAGGGTCATGGTTTGTAAGGCTACCAGTCTATCAGATTACACAGTAGCTCATGCCCATTTTATAATTACATAACACAGCATTAAATAGAAATTTCATCAAAAATTCAATAAATAATGAACCCATTTTCTTTATTTTATGCAGCTAACCCTTTAGCAATATTTTCACCTGGAACCTCCTATTCAGGAGAATAGGAAACCACCTGAGATTAATGTGGCTCAAATTCCATAGACTTTAAAATATGTATTTAAATTTGATTTTGCTTCTGTGTTATTTTCTGTGTTCTATTGAAGGTATCACACCTTCACACAACAGCTGGAAATAATTCTGTATTTTAAAATGCCCAAATCAATTTATTTTTTAACAAACTTCATTAGTGTTATTAGACTCTATTTTAGATTCAAAAGAGTATATAGGCTATAAAATTCTGCATATGTTAATATGGAAGGGCCTTAAGCTTAGAAAGTAAAAGCAACAAAGAAATTCTTCAAGGACTCATTAAGGATGAAATAACTTTGTTTCCATGATCACTAAATTAAAAAAAAAAAATCAAAATACCAAAATGTCAAAATGTAACAATAATGACTATCACCAGTAATCAACGATAATCCACAGGAGCTCAAGTTCTGCTGAAACTAAGTAGAAGACTGTCTTCTAAGACTGCTTTGGTATCTGTGCTAGGTGACTAATACAAGTGAGGAAGTACACAGGATAACAGGTTTAATAGTTTAAAATCATTTGGGAGGGGAATATTTTTCCTGAACTATGTGATAATGCTATTAGCTCCAGTAACTCAAGCCTCAGGGTGCTCCCGTACTGAAGCCATCAGACAATATGTGAGCAGCAGAGTCTCTTACTCCAAGAGATTTGTAGACAGAGACAGACCCAGACAAGACCAAAAAAAAAAAATCTGAGATCAAAGAGTGGTACAGAAGCTACAAGCTTGCCCTGCTTGAATAACTTGAGATTAATACACAATATTTATTCATCACTAGGTATAAATCTGGGTGACTCTGGGTAAGCTTAGCAGCAAGAGATTACTTGTCATTTAGTTATGTGTCTGACTCAAAAGGATTATTTTAATGCTGATATCAATACTATTTGGTTTACACAGGCTGAGTGTTTGCCATGCTGTATCTGGAATTGGGGACTACAGAGTGTATCTTACTCTCCTAATGCCAGTTCTGTGGCTTCTGTCAGAGAAATCATCATTGTAAATCCTTGCTGTGGTTGCATTATGAGCTACTATTATGAAGGTGTGAGGGGAGAAGAGTACTTCTGTGTGTAACTTGGAATCCAAACTCAGATCTGCTCAGTCAGAATTATTTTACTGGTAAACAGATTTTTCCATTCATTTTTATGGCCTCAACATGGGAAATTATTAAGATAAGATGTACACAACTATGGACTGTCATTGAACTATTGAACTTGGAGTTATGATACAAGGATCATGGGGGAGAGTGAGAGAGAGAGAAAATGTGAGCTTTCTACCCAGAACAGAAAACACCAAAGCAACATCCCCTGCACACTGTAAAAAATAACAATCTCTCTTCCTGTTAGAAGATACATAAACAATAAGTTAAATAACCACAATGATGACTAGTTACAATAGCAGTAAGAAAACAGTCGACCTAGAAAAAAAATTAAAGATGGAAAAAACCCAAATAATTAAAAAAAAACAGAAAAGCAGAACATTTGTGAAAGAAAGGTTTAAGTATCCTGGCAAACCAAACCTATTAAATGCTCAGTACTAGTTGTCATATATATATAAAGATAGATTCTGGGAAGATTTTTGTTCAAGTCTATTGCTTTCTTGCTTGTGCACCTTTCAGCTACAGATACTATGTCAGTGCATTTAGTAGAGAGGCTCATGGCAGGAATGTAATAAAAATAAATAAATAAAAGGTCTGTAAAAGTACCAGATGAAAGTCAGCAGGTTTGTAAATACTACTGAATTAGTTTTTTAAAAGAATCCACACACCACAGCCAACAAGAATTAAAATCAAATGCTTATGCACTATTGAAATATATTAACAAATATTTTGCTTTCCTCTTGTCATGATGTTCAAAGTCATTTTGTGTTCAAGTGCTGTGACTATTTATCAAAGACCTCCACTGGTAATTTGGAGGGAAAACATCTATGTTTTAGTTTAGACAAAGCATTAATTTTTACATTCAAGTAAAGGTCAACTACCATAGCAGATGCAGTTTTAATCAAAACATGTTCTGCTGAACAATGAAATAGTTCTTTCCATATTCTGTGTCAAATGCCACTTGAAATTAGCTGTATTAAAACAGTAGGGAAAAAAGCAGCCACTAATCCTTCAGCTTTCAGGTTTGATAAGGAATTAGTGAGATGTGAATTGCAAGCCTTTAGAGGAAAACACCATCAAGAAGAAAACACCTGAAATGTTTGATTTATAACAAAGGCTTGGACTGCTTAAAAATAGCAAGGGCTAAACTTTTCTGGATAGCATTTTACAGGTTTATGTACCAGATTTATATGCATTTATAGATTTTATAGAATTTTAGCCAATGTTTTTTAGAAGAGTAAAATATTATGAATGGCTTGGCCACACTGAATGAATAATTTGGAGAAATTTGTGCTTAAAATACCAGAATATTTGCACTGTCCTAGAAGTTAGTAAAGAGTCTGCTCAAATTTTTACGTACCTTTGGTGACCTATTCATGAACTATTCTCACATAATCAGTTTGTTGCAACACTAAGAACTGAGGCAAAATTATTTATGAACAACATTCCAATTCAGTAACATTAGGATCTCATTTTCCAGCTCTAAGTGAAAACATATTCTGAGCACTAAAAAATATGTAAAAAGTTATGGTCTATATCAATAAATGCTCTGTATAATCGATAAACGTGTATCTTACAATTGCCAAGTTCACAATGACTTTTACAAAGCCATACTTAAGTATTTCCATGAGAAAATAAAAATTATGTTAAAATCCGAACTCTAACTAAGGAGACTAAAAAAGGAACATGCCACAGTTCTTTTCTTCAGAAATAAAACTACCACATTTCTACAGATTTGCTGTTAAAACTGTGTCTCCCTGTTGTCCTTGATGCATTACTAGAGATTATGAATCAGTTCAGTCTGAAGGGTAGCCTGAAAGGCAGCGACACAGGCCCAGCAGCCTTCACACCATCAGACTCTGGATGCGATGCAGACCTAGACTTTGAAAAAAACTCTGCTTAGAGGCGGCCAACCAAGATCAAGATTTGAATCATATTTGCATTTGCATAAAGCCAGAAGGGTTTGGGTGAAATTGTAAACTTTCCTAAGCCTGAATTTTTAAGCTTTAGTGTCTACAGAAATCCAGAGCTAGACAGAAAACAGAATTATTTTTGAGTTTGTTTTATTCCCTATAAAACCAAAGGTTAGTGTTCCACAAATTCTCCACTGACAGGATTAAAAAAAAACCCCTAATAACCCAGAGAGTGTTGAAATCCTTCAAATCAATGTCTCACTTTAGGCATGTTAACATGTTGTGACAAAACAGAATTGATAAAAATGAGAAATTCAAAATAACTCATTTCAGCATTTTCCTAGAAAAAATTACCTTAGAAGAAGAAATAGACCCATAAAACTTCCACCTTTCAATAAACTGATGCTTATGCTTATGTTGGCTTTCTTTAGAGCAGCAATTTCTACTATCCTAAGAAGAATGAAGGCAATATAAGCAACTCCAAAAAATAAAATCAAATCAGAGTTCCTTGGAAGGAACTACTTGAGATGCTCAAACACGAGTGTTTTGCAGTGTAACCCAAATGGTTATCTCAGTGGCAAAAAGAAAGTTTGTATCTTAACACTGGAACTTTTTTTAAGTAAAAATGAGGGGATGGAATGAATCACCCCCAAGTTTAGGCACCAGCAGTGCAGATATGGAAATGTGAGCAGGTCCTCCTGGGCCACTGGCATAGACCAACAGTCCAGAGAAAGAGGCAGTTGCATGACTTACTTCAGATATGGATCTTAGAATGAAATGGTTCACACCAAGAAGGTGCATTTTCTCTTCCATACAAAGAGCCAGAACGCAGTCCCAGCTCAGGCACAGACTGCTATGGTCGGCTCAGAAGACCCTCACCCATGGGGTACAGATCACAAGAAAAAAGAGGCAGGTATGGCTGTCGCACCTGTAAAGCATGGATTTAACCCTGGAAAGGGAAAAAGAGAAAGGTATGTGCCATCCACGCATGCATATGCCCTGTTCATGCAAAGTTGTTGCCTAAACACCGTGGCTGAAATGAAAAATTCTCTTAGACAGTTTTGCCTTCTTGCTTGCTTTTTTCTTTCTCCTGAAGGACAGCATAAGATGCAGTTTGCAATTTAATTAAATGTGACATGTGTTGCTGTAAGCCCCATACTTGCAAGTACAGTATTTATGCCAAGTATGAGCAATCCTAGAGTAATTATGGTTTATGTTTTACAGAGGGCATGTCACTCAGCAGACAAGTTTCATGAAAGGACTGAGAAAAAGAAACGCCAAAAAAAGAAAAAGAAATTATGGGCCAGAGGGTTTAAAGCTCCCAGCTGAATAAAGTGAAACTGGTAAGTCTCTTAATGACAGAGGAGCAGATATGACAATAACGATAATAAAAAACTAGAGGTTAGAGTTTAAGGTCAGACTGCCAAACCAGACACTGTACTCAGGCTGCTGAGAGGCAATTACTCCAAGACTTGCCAGGAGAAGTACTTTGGAAAGTCTGCTCCAGAGCCTTTGGGGTGTAATTCCCTTTCAATGTTACAAGCTGGATATGGAAGGCAATTTCAGGAGGTGGATAAAGAGAAGTAATGTCATCTGGGGGGGTGCCCGGATGTGCTCATAGGTAGATTCTGTCTGAAAAATCGTGCTACAGCTTTCATCACTGGCAAAAGCCATATGAGAGATAGTGACAGTCAAGAAAATACATATGAATTTTTAAACCACAGATTTCACAGAATATTCTGACTTGGAAGGGATCCACAAGGATCATCGACTCCATGTGAATGGGCCATACAGGGACCGAACACACAACCTTGAGGTTGGTAGCACCATGTTCTAACCAACTGAGATAATCTCAGGGATATATAGATATTTTGGTAGTGGATACAATTTTTAAAACACTTAAATACAAACTACACTTTTTTGTTTGCCACAGAATGGATATTCAGTTTAGACTGGTCGATATACTATAAATTACAGTAATTACAATTGTATTAGTGTTTTACGTATCATGACACTGTAAGATACTTCAATAATCAAAAAAGCATTATAAAGTATTGTAAGTCTCCTTCCCCTTTGTGAGATTCAGCTATGGTGGCAGCAATATTGCTACACTGAAATACTTGGGGGGGAGGTTATCTCCAATTACATTGAGATACTAAAAATTGCACAAACATCGTGTTAAGGGGCCTAAAATATTTGAATGTAGGAAGAAGTGCTCAGGGGCTAAATTCTAGGCGTCTAAAGAATTTAAGTATATTTAAAAATTATTTCTTTTATTTTCACTCTTAGCACCTTGGGTGAAAGGTTTCACCTTGAGTGAAAAATTTCAACACAGCGAATCACTTCTGAAGTCTCACATAATACTGTATAAAAAAACCACTGTATAAAAAGAAAGCATCAGACTAGCAAAATTTAACTGCAATAAACTCACTTGTGAGGGAACTTGTTTTCCAGCCTCAAGTTCCTGTATGGCAGTTACTGCCTGTAAGACAAGTCCTGCTCATCATTAATGTGGCATCAGAGAATTATCACGAGGCAGAATCTTCCTTGGGCCCCGAGATGATCTCTGCAACCTTGCGAGCATCCTTGTTTCTGGTAACTCACACTTCTGCCCCGTTGCCCTTCTGGTACTGCTCCCATGGCACTCTTGCTCCTTTGCACCACATAAAATCTACCTTCTGGTTACATGGTATTTATTTCTCTCCAGCTTGCTGGGGACTTCCATCATGTCACAGGGTTATCTTTTTGTTTTCTGGACCATGCTATTTGAACTTTACTTAAGAGGGCTTATCTTCTCCCTTCTCATACTATCATTTTCATTTCCTCACAATTTTTCCTCTGACCTCTCTCAGACATTCAGATGGCCTCAGCTGTCATTTTTGGAAACATAATAAAACACCTCTGATTTACATTCAAGTTAGGGTGAAACATTCATCTCTGTATCTCTTTCAAAAAGATGAGTTACTGCAGGAATTATGTTATTTTTTGTCTATCCATTTAATTGTCTGAATAGCGAAACCAAGTAGACCACCACAGGTTATCTCAAGCTATAGGTACTCTGCCATTTCTCCAGAACCACTAAGATAACTGTTCACTTTTCTCTTTCTATCTTTAGATTAAGGCTTAGATGGAAACCCTTCACTTAAGCATTAACCTTAATGCCTCCCTTTGAAAATGAGTGTGATACTCAATCATTTCAGTCAGTTTCAGAAGCAGAGCTTCAGAATTCAGAGGAAAAATTGCATCTTGTTCTTTCACAACTTTCCTGATGAGTCCAGCTGTCAACAGGTTGCTACTGAGGAGTGAGTTTTCACTGAAATTTTAGACCAACTACACTGAGACCAAGGAGAAATTATTCCAGATTTTTCTCACACAAGCATGTCAAAGAACTGTTTTTCCATTGAGAGCTCCTATCAAGAACTTGCACTATGACAGGAATGAAAATCTCTTTACTACAACCTGTCTGTTTACAAGGAGCATATGTGATTATAGAGTGTAGATCTAATTTGCTATAAATTTCACCACAGTACCAGCTCCATGAACAACTAGATTTGGACAAAGCATCCCATTTGTGTTTTTATAAATGCTGAGATAATGAAATCTGCATTTCTCTCTCTTTCTACTGGAAATACTTTATTGGATATCTCAGGTTTGCATTTATTTTGCTTTGTTTCTATTGGCATCATCTCCCTGGGAACATCTAGAACTTTCAATGATCAACAAATGCAGTCAGGCCTTTTTCTTCCTCACTGTTGTTTACAACTGATGAATTTTGAGGATATAATGGACATTCATTTTAATTCCTAGCAGCATGACCTTGCATAGTGAACTGCATAATTTCATGCATTTTCTGATACTCCAGTCCTCAAGGTGACCCACTGCTCCTCCATAACCACAATTGCTCACAACTTTCGTGATCAGCACATTTCATTATCGGACTCCTGCTTTTATGCCAAGTACTTTAATGAAAATATTAAATAACACTGTCCCAAAATTGATCCTCAAGGGGCTCCACTGATAGTCTCAGAATATCATTAGGCCTTACATTTTAATACTAATTATATTATAATGTTTACATTAGGGCAGTGATGCTAGACTGAGTGCTCCTGCAGCACTGCTCACACAGGTACTCAGTGAGAGCCAGCCCTTGCCCAGAGGAGACAACCACCTAAACTGACAAATGGAGACAGGCTGGAAGTAGCATTCTGTTGTTTTGAGAGTCCATAATCTAGACCATGTTATGGCATCTGTAATGAAAACTGTCTAATAACAATATTGTTTAAAATTTAGATTTCCGCTACTTGCAGACTAAGAAGCAGGGCAAATATCCTGCTATATCTTACTCAACTGCAGGAAAAATGATCTAAAGTTAGTAGAAAACTGAAGTTTCTAAGCAGCTGGTTGAGGAAAGGGAAAGTGATAAAGATACTTTGCGGCCCATTATAATGCTTGAAGAAATATTCAGAGCATTTCTTGGATGTTCTTCACAAATCTGGCACACAAGGCTTCTTTGGATACATTGAATGAGATTCCTAACCATCTAATAGAAACATTTTTCAACATTAGTTTCAGTATTTCTGGGAAAAAAACAAACATGCCATCTTTCACCAACACAAAATTGGTTTGATGACAATAATCAGAATCCATGAAGAACTGTTTGCTTCTTATTGTTGAAGTACTGCAACCAGAAGCACTTAAGGAAAGTACCATTTATATTTTTCATCCCAGTTTTCCTTTGATATTTTGTATAAATATATGGTTATATCTGAATTGATTTATTTAAAAATTGATGAATTGAATCATATCCTTTGTTAAGAACTTTGTCAGTATATCACTGATAGCAACAAAATTTTCCCATTGTTAGCTGGACTAACGTACTTCATAGTTTGCTGTCAACAAGAAGTATAAAGCAACTGAAATTAGTACATATGTGTTTTCCTGGCACTTGGAATCTGCATTTTCCCACTGTGGGTATGATGTCAAAACATAGTGACAGTGTGCATGCATCCAAGAAAGCAAGCCTACAAGCACTGAGCTTGAGAGAAACCACATAAAATCAATTTTTTTTTTTCCCCTCCCCCCCCCCCCCCCCCCCCAAAGTATAGATTTATTGCACTTCAGTGGACTGGTTAAGTAACTAAATAAAAACTCTCCAAAAGCTATTGAGAAAACATCCTGACTGATTGCAAAGCAAAACTGACAGAAGTGCTACTACTACTTATGGCTTACACAGAAATGTTCATATTCAGAGTGCTTGACAGACATTAAATTAATCCCACTGTATCTTAATTCTAATTGCCACAGGGATTCAGACTGTTCTGAGGCATATCTGCTGCAAAAGTTAAGTGTCTGTAGCATCCCTCTACTGCAGGAAATACAGTTAAGCTCTCGTTTGCTATTTCAGTGAGAATATTCCTTCAAGGTTCTTTTCCTACAGTTTAAGATGGGGCTCAGACGTGCTCATCGGTATCTTGTTGGCACAGCCTTATTAATCTGTCAGTTGTGTAAAAAATGGATGTAGCTGAAAATTCTCATTTGAGTTTTTTGATGGTTACTGTGGTAGCCAAAAAATGGCAAGCTCACCTGTTACTTTTTATTTTACTCCTAAGCTTTCACATGCAATAAAGTAGGAACTTAAGTCTTTACTTGTTCTGCAAGGGCAAAAAAATACCCACCAAAACAAAGAACAAAATACATATAAGCACAGTTTCAATTCCCCTTTTTAAACTTCAGATTTTAGATTCAGTACATTCAGTACATCATCTTCTTACCAACTCCTTTCCAAGCACTTGCACACTCAATCAGCTCATTGCAGATCAGAGTGACAGGAAGACCAAATGGTTTTGGGTTTGACAAGCCGATTTCTTTCATGGTCCAAGACCAATATTCTGGAAAGAACAATTTCTTCGGCCCCTGTCACCTTCCATCCAGCTTCATGTGCTGCCCCACCTAACCTCCTTCCTGGAGCACAGTGGACAAAGCCCTGTGGAAGCTGGAGGAGAAGTACATACGTACATGCAGATGTAAGCAAGAACTGTACGAGGAGCTGCATTCCCAGAGCATCAATAGGCTGAGCTTGTATTTGTGACATTTATTAATGTGGAACAAAGGAAAACATTGCAAGACCTCAGAAACTGAACATCAGCACTTTGCAAGTCTTTCTCTGTGATTTGGATAAATTCTCAGAAGTGCTACATAGGCAGGATGGAGTGTTTGTAGTGTGTGCTCTGGATTTACTGCCTGCTTTTATTATAGACAGCCAAAGTGAGCTCTCAAGGATTAGGTTCCCAGTGAAGATATGGGTTTGGTTTCATAGCACTATGCAGAGTTTTAAAGGAAAATTTCTCCCTGAAGAGAAGCATTTGCAAAGTACTCACCTAAGGCCCAGATGTGACAAACAAACAGAAAGTGTTTTAGCAAACTAGACAGTCAATCTTCATCCTGTTCACTCTGTGACATTTTTGTAGGAAAAAGGGTAAAATGCAAGTGAAAAGAATGTCAAAATGCAAGCATAGAAGGGCAGACAAGTTTAGGTTAATGAAAAAATATACATTCTTTTCCTTTACTTCTTGTGCACATAAAGCTAATGATGATTCTTTTGATGTCCTGCCAAGGGATTCAATCTACAGTAGTAGAAGCGTAATAATATAGACGTCCCTCCTAAGTGGGTCACATAAGAGTGAAGTTAGCTCCAGGAACAGATCAATAGATCTATCTATCTATCTATCTATCCAGCCATTTGGCACTCATGAATTGTTTACATCTGCCTAAATGGATTTTATTTTCTATAAGACTGGACTCCACTGGCACCTTGCTTTGTTATGTTGTCTCTACAATTATTTCAAGTATTGGTATCCAAGAAATACAGACTTTGGGATTGTGATGTCTAAACCATCAAATGCTTCCACTTTTGTAATATTATTACTAAAGGCAATGGAAACTAACATTTTGTTTCTATGCTAATTAATATCAGTAAGGTCAGTGATCAGTGAGGCAAAGGTTGGCACTCTGCTGACAAGACCATGGAAGGACCTAGTTCTCAGCCCCAGTTTTTTCAGGCTTTTACTAGATGTGAGGAACTGCACTGCTCTGTACTTGCCTCAGTAGAGTGCAATTTCTTTTGCAAACATCTTTTTCAGGAATATAATGAAATCTTTGATTCTGTGACAATTAACACAGCAGAAATAAAGGTTCTTGGCCATTATTTCCGTGCTATCCATGTGCTTTACAAATATCCTATTAGTTACCATCTGCTGAAAGAGGGGGTAGAGGTTTTTTTTAAAAGTTATTTATTTTGCTTTTGTCCTTCTATGCATCAAAGCCCATAAGGGGCTCCTTTACTGTTATCCCTTGCTGCTGACTTTGAACCATATCTGTTCTTCAAGACTGTGGGAAGCCACAGAATAAAAGTCAATACTAAGTAGTTTTATTCTACATTTCCTGATGTTGCCTTTGCTAAAAATACCTTAGGCCTGAAAAAAAAATAAAAATCAATAAACACCATTTTTATCATCATGGCTTTGATTGCCATGCTCGAAAAAATATCTGAAAAGCAATTGGCTGCACTTTGTGCCAAACAGAAAGAGACTAGAACTCAGTAGGTCTCATCCTCGTCCCCTCATGCAACAAGCAAGTTGAATTAAACTCCCGCTTTTCTCTTCTGGTAGCTTAAAATTAGGCCATTTGGTGTATAATTGGCAATGAACCCAATCAAAACCAGCATGCAGCAAGGATTTCACTCTTCCAGTATTCTTTGCATTGTGATGGCTACTGTTTGCCATTCCATAAGAAGGTAATTTACTTCTTGGACAGTTCAATTCAACAGTATTTTTGCCATTAGCTTCAATGAGACTTGGGTTCCTCAGTTTTTGTTTTCTCTTTATATCCCTTGATTCTCCTTCTTCAGTCTGTCTTCCTGCTTTATAGCTTTCCCAGAGACTGGATTCCACTTTCACCAATTCCTTTTCCTCTTTCTGAATAGGATGGGGATTTTTTTCACATCCTCAATTTGGACATAAAGTGTAAAGGGATCCTCACTTCCATGTCATCTCAAATCTTTGACTGTTTCTGTGATCCTCAATTCAGTGGCTTGATAAAAAGAAAGGAGCAGTTTAAGAAATAATGTTCCTAATCTTCAAGTGTTTTACTGTCACAGACAGCACAACAGTGCACTGGCTTTTATGAAGAACACATTTATAGGCAGCAAAGAAATCATCATATACAATGAAAAAAAACCCTAAAGAAAATCAAACCTGGGTAAACAGTTCACATTGAGATCCACAGTTCTTGTCAATTTTAAAAGATTCATTGTGGGACTTAAATTCTTAAATTTTCAGTTAGTTCAATACAAAATGAAGATGCTGAAGGGCATGTCCAGGGAGGATGATGTCCACTGGCAACACCGGAGTTACTCATGTGTGGGTAAACCTCAAACATTCGTAAAGGAGTTTGCCTTCCATCTGAGTGTTTGGAACAGACTCTTGGTTCCCAGCCTTAATTTCAGCAAATACAAAACTGCACACACATGAAAATCTGCACTTGCTGATACCAGTATCTTCTTGTGTAGA
>JAWWEU010000001.1:9791790-9844446 GCA_035583155.1 Acropternis orthonyx | reverse complement strand
AGTGAGTGTCAATAGCAATTAACGAGACATATAATTTTAAGATGAAGCTTGTGCATATTTTATCTTGATTACACTGCTTTTGGTAAGACCACAGTGCACTGAGGACCCAGTGTGGGTGCAAGAAGCCTTGACAACTTTGCGACACACCACCTCCAGACACTGCTAATCACGGGTGAATGCAATCACAAAGCAATCCAAATAACTTCTGAGGGAACACCATCAAGAAATTTACAAAAACTTAATAAAAAACCTCATAGAGCAACATTTCTCACTTACTGCTGTCTGAGGTCAGAACCTCATCTGGAGTCTGACTTTCAGTGGACTTGGATATCGGCTGGGGTTCCAAAGTGCAGTTTCCAGTTTGTCACCGTGCCAGTGAAGAATGAAGGGAGTGCCTGTCATTTCAGACATGCAGCCCTGTTGTTTCTGGGCAGATATACCTTACAAAGGTCTACACACCACAGTTGCAACCACATCCCAGTTTTGTGATGCACCATAACACCTTTAGCAGCGGCTTAAGCTTTTTGTGCCAAGGGCTGATGTGCTTAGAGAGACATTTCCTTGAGCTCCACCTTGTTCCCCACACCCTGCTGTGCCAATGGCTTGACCCCAAACCAAAAGGCTGTTTCCTGGTGCCAGGAAAGACATTCAGTTGTGCCCATTAAACCAACCTCTCCTGCCTCCTCCAAAGGAAAGGTGCAGGCCAGATGGGTATCTCCTGTGGCAAATTCTGGTCTGGATAATGCTGGCTCTAACACCAGGTGGTCTGAATTCAGGTGTGAGGACTGAAGACATTGCCAAAAAAGCAACATAGAAAGGTTACACATGTAACTAATTGTACTTTACCTGCTTCAAAGCTACAATCACAGGAAAAAAAAAAAAAAACAAAAACTAGGCTTATGCCTGATTAAGCTTCCAAGGCTCTAGCAATGCTCTGAGGAAAGATAGTGGGTGCTGTAGTACACTGTAGCACCTTAGGATGTAGCCCAGACTCATTAAAACTCTTGAGAAAGGCAGTCAAAAGAAGCAAAAATGATTCTTTGAATAAAAGATACAGTTTGGTTTTTTTGATTTTTTTTTTTTTTTTAGGGAATGTGCGGGCTATCTTTCTTTTCTTTTCTGTGTTGTTTCCCCCCCCCCCCTCCAAGTGGGATGATGGGTATAGGATAAGGGAAGGCAGGAACATGGTGATCAGTAAGAGTGCAGGCTTCTGAAAACGCAAGAGTGGAAAAGGGACAATCACCTACTTGACTGTGATCCACAGCTGGACTCTGCCAACCACAGAATGGCTACAGCCCAGGAGGACAGCAAGAAGGTAAGAAAAACCTGC
Organism: Acropternis orthonyx; assembly: GCA_035583155.1. Taxonomy (NCBI): domain Eukaryota; kingdom Metazoa; phylum Chordata; class Aves; order Passeriformes; family Rhinocryptidae; genus Acropternis; species Acropternis orthonyx. The sequence continues at coordinate 9,843,116 of JAWWEU010000001.1, read as the reverse complement.
ATTTGTGCAGGTCCAAACAAACATATGACTCCTAATATTCATTCTCTCCACTTACTTGGCCTTTGTAACAAACGTGGCTCACCCCTGAGGTGAATGCTTTCGTTGGTACAGAGTTTCTTCATCAGCTCTCTCTGGAAATTGGCAGGCTAAGAGAAGTTTTCATTATCACAGTTCATGAAGCGACCAGAAATCAGATCTTTAAGGCAATCAATTGTAATTATGTAAAATTTTAGGCTGCATCCACCTCTCCCACTTTGCTCATGCTACTGTAACTGCATGATTTCAGTGGAACAGATTCTGACTCTTACCAATAGAAATAAGATGACAGTTGCCCCTAAAATTATGTTTCAGGGAACACAAGAAACTATGCAAGAAAGATAATGTATTTGAGAACATTTTTAATAAATAATGTGACAAAAATTACTTTTCTGATTATTGGATCCTCAGTATGCAAAATTATGGCTAAAATATGAGGTTTCTTACATGAACATAATGAAAACATTAATCACATGGATTTTTCCTTTAGTACTGCACACCCTTTCTATGGAACCTTTCTTTAAAAATTAGCTAAATGAAAAATTTCAGTCCTCGGTAAACACCAAAACACTTTTTTTTTTCTTCTTTTTTTTTCTTTTTCCCTTTTTTTTTACCATTGGGGCTAGTCCTGATAGCTGTCAATAAACAAACACACATTTTTCCATTAGCACCAATGACAAAGAAATTTTATAATTACAAAAAAGATCATAAAATCTACAGACAGAGGACATCATTTGGCGAATTCAATGCAACTAATGCCTCTATTTCAGCTTTAATGATAACCCAATGTTGATAGAGGCCACAGAAAAATTGGTAATTTTCTGTAAGTCCAGGAGAAGTGAGAAGTGTTTTGATTACGGCCCACATTTATGTTTGTTACTTTACCGTCTGTCATCATTCAAATATTCCAAATACAAACATAGAGCATTAACAAAAAGATGAAAAAATCCCAAACAAATGCTTAACATTTTCAATAAGACAAAAAAAAAAAGGTTAATAGTTACAATGGTTTACAAACAAAGTTTAGTGATTGTGCTTTTAAAACCAAAAAAAAAAAAAAAAGGATAAGCAGTGCATTACAAAAAAAAATTGTCGCCAAGATCAAACAAAACTTCTTTAAGTGGCACTTCTTCTTTAAGGTGAATTGACACAAGTAGAGGTCTGAGATTTGGGCCAGTAACAGTTGATGATCTTACCTGATTGTTATTAAAAATGTCCATTGATTTGCTTTTCATAAGCACTGTTGAAACTGAAAATTAGAAAAAGTTTCAGATAAACTTGCTCATGCTATGATTAGGCAAATAGTAATCACATTGGCTTATCTCCTGCCTATCCCAAAGGACATTTTTAATAAGAATGTACTTAATGATGAAAATGGAAAGACAAATCAAAGTACCACAGGGGATTTAAAATGAGTACATATTTACAATAAGAGCCACCTCATCCCAAATTAATTTCACTTGCATTTGTCAAACTGTATCATCTGCAAAAAGTCAGCAGGAGACTGGCAGAAAACAAGACACACAGTCTGTATTGAAATTGCAAGATACCATTTGCACTGACTGCAGACTACAGTGAAACCCCGAGAATCACAGAAGGTTCTGCACGATGTTCACTTCGGGGATCTCTTCAACCAACGTGATGTTACCGACTGGCTCACTGGTGTACTGGCAGTGCCCTAAGCACCGCCTCGCTGGGGAGAAACCTCGGCATCCCAGGCTCTGGAATTCCCTTCTGTTCTAATCCTGAAGCAGCAGCTGGCCCAAGTGCCACGAGGAGCAGCTTACCTGCCTCCTCGGGCAGCGAAGGTGATGCACTTAGCGTTACGGAACAGGCAAGGGCTGTTCCCAGTAAAAGGAGGGTTTACAAAGAAAAGAGTAAAATAAAAACTAGCATTCTGATGGCATGAAGAAAAAGGAAAAATTGTACACTCTGATTGCACTGAACATTATTTCTGGCGTCAAACATCATCAGACTTGAGGCATCTTAAGTGATTTTTTTTTTTTCTGATTAGATTTTAAAAGCCTATTACAGTACATGTCGTTGTCTTCAGCTTTCTGTTTCCTGTGTTAAAAAAAAGGAGAACATAAATTATTACATGTTAAATTCCATTACTTAAAAATTGTTTTACATACTTCTTAGAGATTTGCTACCTTTCCATGATAATTACTACTTTTAATTATGCACAGCAATGTGACTCTGTGTTGGCCACCCTTTCTACAATCACAATTTAAACTGAATTAATATCACTAGACAGAAAAAAAGAAGAAAAAGTTCATGTAACAATGTCTAATAAAATCTAGAATGATAAACTGTCAAAAAATGTGAAAGTCGATGTCATGATGTTCCTAGATGCTCTAGTTCTTTATTTTCGGTTTTGAAAGAATCTGGATAATGTAAAGTTAACTTTAAAATACTGTATTTCTGCAACTTCTGTTCCATAAGTTTTAGTGTGTTGACAATTATATTATGCTACATATTACTTGTTTCTTATGTTTTTGACACATTCTTAAAGTTTATTTTCTTGGGTTGGGCATAACTTTAACAGACAGATAAATGCATTAATTTTTCTGAAGGAAAAAATTCTGATTCAAAAGTGTTTTTTCTTGGCATCTTACTACACAGAGAAAATAGCTTTATTCTAGTCATCTTTAATATTAAACTGCAGTTACCTCCACCATCTCCTCTTCTTCTTCCTCTTCTCCTTGTTCATACGCTCCCAGTACTTGCATTTCTGCAACATTCCTTCGGGCTACATTGGCTTGATCTGCCCTTTGTCTGCCTCCTGATCCTCTTGATGACATAGAGCTGGAGGAGCTGGGATCTCTAGGATTATTTGATGTTGGAAACGTCGGTCTAGAATATGGCAGGATGTCTTCTGTAAAATTAAATGCATACATTATGTTTACAAGCCCAGAGAGACTGTGAACCTGTGAATTTCTGCATGCACTTGATTTATTTTACTTTTTATGATTCTCAGGAGGTTTAAAGTCATGCTGGACAGGGATATGAAATACCCTGTTTCCATAACAGCATTATAGATGCTTTCTGGAGGAGATTCCTTGTATTTATATGGTAACATTCTCCACAGAAAAACTAATTCATGATTACTGTTGACTTCATTATAATTTAGAGTCCTTACTCTATGTTCTACAGGAAAACGAAAAAAATGCTCCTTGTTGTATATTTTCAATATGACCGAGTAGGAGGAAATGACAATATATGTATGATACAAGGAGCTCATTCCATCTCAGTATTGGACCCTGCATTTCTTGGACTGAGTCCGAAACACAAAGAGTGGTCATGTTCTAAAATTTCAGCATCATCCTCTATGGTAACCTTCTTAGTAACTTTTTTCTATAGCAATCCCCTGTAACCAAACTCTTACTCATGCATCCATTGAATGAACTTACTGCCCACTCCCCCCTGATATTATCCCTGGATACCTGTAGGTAGCAGGGACCAGGCATTTGTATTAGTCGTATTGAAAGTTCCATTAATCATGTTCCATTAATTAGCAGTTAATCACCAATTTTCATATACAAGATATTCCTTTGATTAGATCTGACTCCTAATGCCATGTCAGTTAGAATTTATAACTAATGCACGACCATTAGGGCTTTCTTACTTTTTAAGCAGGACCAGGTATCATTCTGGCCCTTTTCTCCTCTAGAAATTGGCAAAACGGGCCAAGTGCAGATTCTTTGGTAGAAGAGTTAAGTATCTGACTTATAGATCTATTATCTGTATCAACTTTACTCAGTTCTTTTGTAAATCAGATTATAATGAGATAGATTAAATATAACTAGACTATAAATGTATGATAGGAGCAAGGACACTGATCCTTACAACCCTCAAGGAGTATTTCTGTTTGGGCTTCCTCAGCATTAGCTTTAAACATGATGGGTATAAGGACAGCAAGATAGAAAATCTATTTTTCATAAGCTTGTGTTTCTATTTCACCCTAACAAGAACCTGCAATGTGACCTATAGTAACACTGTATAATCACAATAAATGGCGGCAATTCAGCAGATCTAACTTCACTTCAGCAACCTGAAAACAGCTGGCCTGTTCCCTGTGATCAACACTCAATGCTTCAGTAAACACAGAGCAGGCAAAATAACCTTGAAGAAGATGAGTTTTTGCTGGTGTGGCATCTCGTTTTGGTGCTTTATTTCCTCGCAGCTTCCCGTCGTTCTGCGGTTCCTGTGATTCTCTCCGCTCTCCCGAATTTGTCCGCACGTCTGAGTGCTGCCTCCCATCCACCCCGTCCCTCCCCTTGTAGCTGGCTCCTTTCCTTTCTGCAGATCTGTCTGTCCTTGCTTCTATAGAAGCAAGTTTTGGCAACATGACTGGCCGCACCTCCAGCTGGGATTTGGACTGGGCCGTTGGTGATTTTATAGCTGGAGGTGGCACAGGAGGAGGTGGCAAGTCTACAAAGTTGAAAGAGAGTAATGATTATGATGACATCATACACTAGTGAAATTAAGACATAATATTTAACTTGAACTGAAGAAAGAGATGCCCTGTTTACTTTCAGCTCTCCCTCTGCCCTTCTCTCGCCACCCCAAAAAGTATTATGTTACTGTTAAAACTGCTGATGGGTACTTTTCCGAAGCTTGAGCTCTAAAAACACAAAGTAAGACCTCCCACTGCCTTTTCAAATCGCAGTATTTTCTTAAAAATTATTAACCAAAAACCACAATAAACTTTTAGCACTTGGATAGTCACACATCAGTTATGGATATTAACACAGAGTTAAGGATACTAACATATCCCATATTTATCATTTTGGCTAAGTCCATTCAAGAACACAGCAACTTGTGCTATAATTGCTCAAGGTCTTCAGTGTAGTGAGCATTAAAGCAAGCTAGCTGGGCTGTAAGAATGTATATCAGATCCATTGCTGACATATGTAAGAATAAACTACATTAATTACTGCATTTTTCTTTGAAAATAATAGGTTAAACTAACATACATATCCTTGATGTCTGTGGGTATGTCATGAGATCTTAAAAAAAACCAAAACCAGTCAATGAAGTAACCAGCTCTCAGGAAGAACAAAAAAAGAAGAAAAGTCACATAAGACTTTTGAATTTGTCTCCTTAAATTAGCACACCTTAAGGGATTCTAAAATTCTGAATACTTTATTATTTATAAACCATGCATATATTTTACTTGGTTATATTTTTCTATTACTGCATTAAGACATAAAACTAGAATGCATTAAGTATTCATCAGGATACAACAGTGCTCTGTGGAGGACAAAATGTGAAGAAAAAAGATAGAAGTCAAGCAAGGAAACAACAACACAAAAGCAGTGACAACAAAGCTGTAGGAACAATTCACACAGATAGAAGAGAACAGATTAAAAAATGTGAGATGAAAGAGATATTTCTGAGGTTAATATTCTCAAGAGAGATTGCTAAAAAAAAATAACAGCACTATTAAAAAATGTAACTTCAGCATTTTATAATACTGTGCATTCATTCTTTCTACTTCCACGAAAATCTTGGAGCAGCTGTGTTTTTCAAATGCCATCACTATATATACAGCTAATTCTCAGTCTATTCAAGAGAATGTTTCAACTGAAATGTCACGAAATTGGCCAAGAATAAAGGTAGTACTCCTGAATAAGAAAAAACAGGCATCTAACATATACATATAAATTCAGGTATGGCAGATGTCAGAATTTTTGAGAGGCTTTCCAGTGACCCAAAGCATGAGTGACTTGATCTAACTTTGTGGAAAAGTGCAGCAATGCAGAATTCAGTGCTCTATGCAAGCTTATTGAACATCATCCATGGTGACATATCTTGAAATTATCCTTGACCTGTTTTAAACAAGGCTGGAAATTTTATCAGTTGTCTGGATGGGGATGATGAGGAAGAAAGATGTCATAATGTACATTTAATAAGGTTAGACAGGGAAACAGGATTCCAAAGCATTAACTCCACTGTCTTGGTAAAAAAAACCAAACCAAAACCAAAGCACAAAAAATTCCACCACAAAAAGTAACAAAGCAAGTTAGAGAACTTCTTGTTTTAATTTATAGTTTGAATAAGGGACTAAATCCATTAGGTTAGATATTAGAAACAGGTTCTTCACCCTTAGGGTGGCTGGGCACTAGAACAGGCTCCCCAGGGAAGTGGTCGCACCACCAAGCCTGACAGAGTTCAAGGAGCGTTTGGATGATACTCTCAGGCACATGGTGTGACTCTTGGGGATGGTCCTGTGCAGGTCTAAGGACTGGACTCAGTGATCCTTATGGGACCCTACCAATTCAGCATATTCTGAGACTCTTTTCTTCCCTTCCCTTTCGTTAAGAAGAAGCTGGAAAACTGGCCTTATATTCCTTGCAAGTTGTGTAGGGTAGTTTGTTTGCCAAAGTCTGGCAGTTTGGGGAATACCAGTTTTACAGAGTAGCTAAAGCAAAACAATTGAGCATTGAGACTTAAGTATCTAGTAAACACTCAATGTTTGCAGGTATCTTTTAAGAAACAGGACTGTTATTTCCATAGCTTGAGAAAGCATAATATAAATTGGCTGTAAGCTTGATACACTAAGCAGCTGAATAAAAATGAAGCTGTCTCAGGGGAGGTTTAGGTTAGATAGAAAGATACTAGGTTAGGTCAGATATTAGAAAAAGGTTCTTCAACCAGAAGGTGCCTGGGCACTGGAACAGGCTTCCCAGGGAAGTGGTCACAGCACCAAGCCTGACAGAGTTGAAGAAGCAATTGAACAATGCTCTCAGGCATGCGGTGGGAATATTGAGGGTCTCCTGTGCATGGCCAAGAGTTGGACTTTGATGATCCTTGTGGGTCCCTTCCAACTCATGGTATTTTATGATTCTATGAAAATAATTTCCTGTATGGAATGGGAAACAGTAGAATATAGAGTAAGATACAAAAATGCAGATCTCTGGGCAATAAGGTGGACTTGCTTATCTGAGGAAACTAAAACTGAAATGGAGATAGAGCTTCTGATTCAGTAAGATATGAAATACATCGTAATTTGGCAAGAAAGCACAGAATCAGTTATGTTGCATTCCTTTGTTATCCATGACTGTTTAGACATGGTTTACAGAGGTAACCTCTGTTCAGTAGTCAACCATAGCAATGAAACTCTGTAATTCCAGCCAACAGAGCAGCATTCAGACTACCTCTTCTCAAATTGCCCTGTGAGGTCCTGCCAACAGAGAGCAAACCAAACCACTTTCAATGGGCTGCCCAGTCCTGTAGATGCAAATGTGAATTTCTGGATCACAAGGGTCCACAGCCATAAGATCTTAAGTGTCAATACCTGCTGCAAAGTGTTGGTCTGGAGAAGTATATAACCTACAATTCAACAACTATGTTAAAATTTGCGTGGTCTAAGACCTCAGAGTTGTGTGTAATATGTTCCTTGAAAGCCAGTGCATAAAGCCATGTCAGATCCAGACCAAAGCTGATCAAGCACAAGAACTGTTCTTCAAAAACAAGGCTGGAGCTAGTGATGGTCCCCATCTCTTGCAGCAGTTACAAAACTTGGTCAAGATTTAAAAAACAAGAACTCTGCACCACCCGTGGAGATTCAAACCATACTTTCCTTTCTGAGGAAAGCTTCACTCTCACAAAATGTCTTCTCTCAGAAGGGGACACACTTATTCAGAAGTAGATGAAGACACTCAGACTCAAAAGTGTAGGCTTTTGGAACCACAGCTGTTCAGAAAATCTCTTTGTGTCTCACAAGCCCCACTCACTGCCTCTATTATAAAGTTACCAGAGCACTGAATAGCCCTTCTGTTGACCCCGCTGACGTAAAGGGAGTGTAGGTACTTAACATCAGCCTTTTCAGTCACCCTTGGAGCCAGTGTCCAACAGATGTGGCAAAGCAGTGCGCTGGCTGAACACCAAAGGCAAGGAACAGCATCTTTCCTGTAGCCTATAAAATACAACTTGGAAGAAAACCTACTTTATTCAAGAATTCTATCCAACTACACAGGGCAATGAACAAAGTGGTGTTAAATCTTGACTATGGAAAGGAAAGATGCATTGATATAAAAAGTTTCATAAACCAGCAGTAGCTGTATGGTACAGTAATAACCAAAGAAAAGTGATATTCTCTTTTGAGAACATTTTTGCAACCTGCAGGGAAACTATAAAAATCTTCATTATAACACAGTACTTCTCGCTGAGAAGAATCCTTTACAGAGTTAAAAAAAAAACCTTTTCAGAGGTCAACACTATTACACCCCTGTGGTATTTATTTTAACAGCTCAGATCACAGAGAAAATCCAGATTCAATCTGCCTCCTTGAATACAAACTGGCACACTTCTTATTAAAAGCAAAACAGAAGCTTCCATTGTAAGGAATAAAAGTAAATCACAAAGCAACATCAAACCAATATACGGAACTCAGAAATATTTGTTAAAGGTCAGTTGTGCTCACATGTTTCATTCATGCCATGTATTACTGGTTATACTGCTTCCCATGTAACTTAAACAATTAGTGGATGCCATTTCATAGCACGGTCTATAGGAGAAACCTTCCAGATATGCCTTTTGAAAGGAGTGATGATAATTTTGTAAATGAGAACATATATAGGAATGATGGAATAACCAGAACACCATTGAGGAAAAATAATCTGCTATGTTAGTTTGACACTGAAGTGGAGAAACCACAAATAAGCACAAAAAGATGAATTTTAAGTAGTGACAAAGGAGGCCTTATTAGGCAACTCTCTCTTTTAAACTCTTATTGGGCTGTAGATTCCTACGGTCACACCCTGAAAAAAACAGCAGAGTTATAGAGTTGATGGAATACTGGAGAAAATCCATGGAAGCGTTCAAGGTCAATCTGGGCAGGGCTCTGAGTAACATGGTCTAGTGGAAGGTGACCCTGCCCACAGCAGAGGGGTTAGAACTAGATGATCTTCAAGGTCCCTTCCAACCCAGGCCCTTCTATGATTCTGTAAGGTACAAAGTCAATTTTTTTCTAATGCATGCTTGTGCAGGCATGCAAAACAGTATTGTTCCTGACTTACAAAGAGATTTAACAGCATTTGAGATTCCTAGACACATCTTAATTTAAGCTGTTATTATTCATGTACTATTTTCATGCTTTGTCTTTCAAGAAACATGGCTCAGACTGCACACAATAATTGGATGAACAAATAGATACAGCAAAACCCAATATGATGTACAAAAGCAGCGTGTTGCTGCTTTTTTTCTTTTTCCTGCCTTTAAGTACATTTACATAATTATCAAAACAACTCTCATTCCATAAAAACTCCCTCAGTACCAAAATCAGTATTTACAAAATATCTCACAGTGGACTCAGAAGTAAGGACTGATAAAAGGGCAGGTACCTGAAAATCACTGTCATTCAGTAACAAGCGGATTTTTAGCAGAGGTAAGAAATGCATTCCCACTTATTTTCTACCTTGCTGAAATTTATTTCGTACAGAGTAGTTTTTTTGTACTGCACAGGCAGAGGGAGACAAAAGTACAAATGGTGTTGGCATGCATAATGGCTTAACATTTCCAAGTGAAAATTCGAGGAATATTTGGCAGACATTCAATTGCCTTTTGTGAGAAATTCAGCTGCCCTCACATCATGTCATTGATAACACAGCGAAATAACTCAGCTATAGTCTCAATCAGTTAGTTCTGAAAATGTTTAGCATTTTTTTTGTCACTTAGAGATTAAAAAAAAGAATAATCAAGATTTGAAACCTCACGTGAACTGTCTAAGGCATTTCTATTGAAAGACCTACTGAATCAAAACAGTGGCAAGGTACTTTTACCCTCTTTATCTAAATACTTACAATTCTGAGTGCTTGTAACTACTGATAAACCAACTCAAGACAGTTCAGAAGAGACTTTCACATATTCATTTTTAGAAAAGACAAATGTATTCTTTTAAAGTTTGGTATCTTAAATTAAATATGTAAGTAGGTCAGACAAGGTTGAGAAGGAGGATCCATCTGCTAGTTGGTTCATGTAATGCACTCTTAGTGAGCTCTCTTAAAAGGCTAGATGAAGAGCAATTAAAAATTCATACATTTTAATCCTTGCCACCTACTGAGCAAAGATTTTTAGCAACAAATACGAAGAACATTTCACTGCCTGGACGACTTTCAAGGAACAAAACAACTGAGCTGAAATCCCGTCTCACATAAGTAGTAACTGATTCCAACCAATGCTCACAGAAAATACAAAATTGTTATTACTTGTACAATGCAGAGTAGATCAGAGAGCACTCTACTATAGTAGACCTTTTTCTGCTATATTAGTAACAAACACACCTTCAGAAATACCGATCTCTCACAAATCTTGCTGTAGGAGGGAAAAAAAACAAAGAATTTTTTAAGACTCACACATATTGCTGCTGATAATACTTTTCCCATTTTCAATCATGCAAACATTTATATATCCTTTCTGTCAATTTCTCATTTAAATTCTTCATGACACTGGTATTTTATGAAACTTCTAGCAAATACTAACTCAGGTAATTTGAGAACAGGAGAAAACTGTGTGTGAAAGGAAATGCCTTTTTAAAGGCTGAGAAAGTAATGAAACTGTATTTTTCTCTGTTTAGTATTTACTGAATGTTTCTAGCAACCAAAAAAATCTTGAATTCAGAACATCTTTTTTTTTTGCCTCTACTACAAACACATGTATGTTCACACACTATGAGGAAAAAAAAATCTCTTCATCAGGCACTGCTTTATAAAAATGATAAATAATGTGGTGACATCAAGCCAACAGAAAAACCTAAGTATATTCAGGAAAGGTCAGTGGTGCTTAAACATTTCATTCACACATCCATATTGCTATTCTCCACTTAAGGAAAACAATTAGTAAATGCTATTTTATAGTTAATTCTAAAGCGACACAATTATCTAGATGTGGCTATTAAAATGGATGGTTAGAATCTACAGTAAGGTTCCAAATATGCCTATGTATACAGACTGAGGGGGAAAAAATTTAAAAAAAAAAAAAAAATCAAATCCAAACAAGCCCTTCAACCTTTGAACTGCATTTTATTGGATCTGCAGAAATTAAAGCCATAATTTGCTATTCCCTGAATGACCACATTGTATTGCACTCTAAAGAGGTTAGTGGAAATTCTTGCCTAATTAGAAATATGCTGAAGTAAGCAGGTGCTACATAACACAAAACAAATATTGATCATGGTTGTCAAATCTATTGCAATCTAATGACAACACTCTATGATTCAGCTCTGTGTAACTATGTTTACAAAAACCCATCATCAAGTACAGACCCACCTCTCATTCGTTCCTGTGTTAGAAGCAAATGGCCACAAAAAACTCCTGCCCAGATTTTATTTCTGATGTCCTAGCTGCTGTGTTAGTATCGAGGTTTGATGCTCTGCCAATTATTTAGTTAAGAGCATTCTCTTCAAGAGAATAAAGGCTGATAAAAATGCAATACAATCCTGTGAAACACCATTACAAGGCTCTCAGAAACATAACATTTCTGGTACAGTTTTGGGATTTACACCTTGCATTGTCCTTTCACAGAAGCAAACATGCACAAAACCACTGTAATAACCACTTGAAATCAGATAATATTCCAACAGTTCAGTTTCACTGACAGAAGGGGCCTGGGCACAAGCCAAGAGGCCCAGGTGCACTGTGTCATGCCAGTATTTAATGCAGCCTAATATCAGATAGATGCTACTGAGAGAAAATACTCAGAATAAAGTACAGATAATAGCACGGACAACCACTCATTGCTAAATTACTTCTACTCGTCATGCTTTGAGCTTTGTATTAAATTTTTTCGTCAAGTGGCAGGAATCATAGGGAGAAGTGGTTCAAAACTCCCTTCTTGTAACTCTGGATAAGGATCTATAATATTAGGCTTTCATATGATAATGGCAAATGATGCCCCTCTTTGAAAGATTTCAGACTGGTAATGAAAGTCCTAATCAGATTGTTGTTGCAGGAGGTGGGGGAGCGATGCCTTTCTTTCCCTGCCCCACCTCCCCTCTCCCCTGCCTGTTAGCAGATTCAGCAAACTTGACAAGATTGGTTAAGTCTTGGAGAATTTATCTTACATGAATTTCCAACAAAGCCTGCGGGTTGTTTTATAAAACTGGAAGGTAGTGCTTTAATAAAAGCTGCACCACCTGAGGCATTTTCATTAAAGGCTCTCTCTAGACAACATCACAATGTTTGCATTATCCTCCTACACCCCCAAGAGAATACAAGCACTACCTTTTCAGCAAGAGTTGATATTGTGTGCGAAGGCATGAGAGAAGATGATTAGATTTTGCTTTTCCTCACAAAGTAACTGCTTGCAACAATGCTGTGGTCAGGATTACAATTCATTGATTTGTGTTGCCCACCATTGGAATGGTGAATTGTTTTTTTTCAGGAAAAGATACATTCTCAAGGTTTTAATAGTCAGTCACGTGAATGAAGATTTTAATCCTAACTGCACATTATTCTCAATGACTGTACTATTTATGCTATCCGGGCTCTTAAATAATGACAGTAATTAGCCGATTAGGACGCTATAGAAAACAGGTGCAAGGCTCTGGAGTGGAAGCATCAATGTAGGTATTAAGGAACTCTGGCATTTAAAATGATTAATCTGTTCAGTGTGTTTAGCAACAGGAAACACAAATCACTGAATTCTGAGACATAATGTTATCTCTGTGGAAAAATTTCACACACACGAGCTGAATGGGTATTTAGAAAGGTTCACTGATGTTTTCACTCGTTTCAGTGGACTCACCATCTGTGTAGACTTCTCTGCGCAGATGTCCTGGCTGGTGTTTTTGCTTTTTGGCAGGTCGGACCTTCTGTATTACAACAGCACTCATGTTGCTGTCAGTAGATACAGGGCTGGTGGGTCTAGGACAGTGTGATGCATGAAAATGTCTACGGCCTGGAAATTGTTACAGAACAATGTTATTTTCCGTACCTAAAATAAGACCTTTCACTTTTTTCACATCAGAATGACTTAGCTACACGAAACCTATAAAGACACTGCTGGAACAGTAATAAAACTCATTCAGTTTTAGAGTGAGCTGTAACTAAATCAAAGCATTTGCTATCCTATCAGTAGGCTGACTGGCTTAGTTGCACAGAAATTATCCAGCTGCTTAGTAGCTGGTAGCCCCAGGAGCATGAACTCCATTGGCAGACAAGCACAAGCAGGATTCCAGCCCTGCAACTTTCTGAAAACAGCAAAAGGTTTCCCTTTCAAGGCATGTTTCACCTCCCCCAGCTCAGGATGTGTGAGGTCACACGTGCCATAAGCAGAGCAAGTCACCAGCAGGTCTCAGGTACAAAGCCCCCTCTGCCACCTTGACTGAATTATCAGGAACCCACAAGGGCTGTATGACTGGCATTTTATCACAGTGTATTTGCAGATAAGAAGTGTCACATCTTTAGGATGTGTAGTCAGGCACAGGTAGTATCAATATATAGAAATCACTATATAACATAGACTTAACTGTTGTAAAATTATTTGAAACCAGGTATAAAAAGACTTTTTCTAAATATATAAATCTACACACATGCAGACATACATATTTATATGAACTTCTGTGTACAAAACAGATAAAATCCTGGCCATGTGGGTATGCATGGGAGTTTTGCCACCTACTTCAATTGGCCAGGATTTCATCCAGAATTACTAAATTACCTCCTCTCTCACTCTTCATGATGAACAGCTGTGTTGAAATGGAACAAAGGACTGTTAACTGGGAGAGGATATCAGAAATGGGAGGAAGGTTGAAAATCTGTGGAGTCAGGGTGGACACAGTTGTGACAGAGTACCTCTTCTTCAGGTCTGGCAGTTTCATAGGACTGAGTGCCAAAACATTCATGGATCTGTCTCAGACTTGCATGCCAACCTGCTGTATTCTTATTTCTTAGCTGAACTGTAACAATATCCATTTGGTCAAGTCAGGTTACTGATTACCTGTATATATGCAGTGCTATTAGTACCCAGGATATTGTATTTCAAATATTGTATTTCATATGTCCAGTGGTGATTTCAGGAAAAAGGAAAAAAGAAAAAAAAACCATATGCATAAGGCCTTGATGCATATGCATAATCTATAAGCCAAACTGCAACTTATAACAGCTGTCAAATTATGAAACCGACACAAAGACAATTTGTCCCGATAATACAGCAGTTAGAGGTTGAACAGAATTTATCAAAAGAAAAAGATTTTATTTTTTCAAATCCAGAGGATTTAAAAAAAAAAAAAGGTTTACTCTTTATTGGACATTCCAATAGAGAGGGATTAAATATTCTCATGAAGAGTGACTGAAAACACTGGGAGCCTTGTACTAGGACATGATAGAATTCTGTAATCCTTTTTCTGTTGGGTTTTTTTTTTCCTCATTCACTTCTGGATGCAAATCCACCAAGAAGGGTTGAGGTTTGTCAATAATCAATGAGACCAAAAGATTAGGAACTACTTATGAAAAACAGTGTAGACTAGCAATTGATTTGAACTGTTTCACTACAACTTTTTTTCTGACTCTTCCAAAAGTATGAATGCACAACCTCCACACCCAAATTTCTAAATATTCTAGGAATTCAGAAAGCACCTGTGGGCAGATTCATTTCACAATGGCCACTTTTTCAGTTCTCCCACCAAACAGAGGAAAACTCACCTCCTGCTGCATCATGCATCTGACGTCTGGCTACTTTCAGACCAGCATATTCCGCAGCTGCTGCTACAGCCTGTGCAAAATCTGCATCGGTAAAAAACGATCCGTCGGAAGAGCTGACGCTGGACCGCCCGCTCGAGATGTTATCTTCTTCGGAGGCTGAACCCCAGCCATTGATCATGGACCCTGTCACAGAGCTCTCCAAATCCCCAACGCTGGAGGCAGGGGTCTGCTCAAGGCCACGCAAAAGGAGCCTCCTGTTCTGCATCTTGGCAACCTCTATATCGGCCTCATCCTCTTCCTCTTCGGGTGCGTCAGTATCCATGTCAGACACCAAGGGCCCTGAGATGTATCCATAGGTATGTGGTGGGGAGATGGGCCTTGGAGGGGGCGGAGGGCTCACAGGTTGACGTCTGCACAAAAATACGAGGATGAGAAGAATTGAAGTCACTTATCATAGCCAGAGGAAATAGGGGATTGATGAAAACACCTTTTTTATTTCCCAGGAAGTTTGACTTGCCTTTTTTACATCACCAGAACTTTTATCAGAAAGGTTCAGCATTTGGTTTTTTAGTTCTTATTTTTGCTGTAAATCAGAACTCACAGTTTTGTAGTTTGAAATCTACCACAAAGAAATCTGAATTTTAATATGGTTCCTTTATCACTGGTTTTAATGAAAATGGGCTTATTTTGCATAAAGCTATTCAATTTCCCTAAAGTGCTACATGTACAACTAGGTGGTTACAGATCATGTGACCATTAAAAAAGTTATTTGTGCACCCTTGAGAATACAAGCAAAAGAAATGTCTTTATACTGCTCTATAAGCTTGAAACTATCAACATCAACAGATGCACCTATCCAAACAGATTGCTGTGTAAATGTTACCTTCCCTCCACCCACCCCACTGGTTCAGAAAGATATGAGAGTTCGCTATTTAATTTTTTTTTAATTGGTCTAGGTGATACAATAAAAAAGAAGTATCTAGTGTAATGTTAGTTCTAGGCATTAGGGACACCAAAATGTATAGGTTAATTTATTTTGATCTTAATTTACAATGGTGTGTCCAGCTTAAAGAGGCAAAGCATTAGATTAATGTTCTTTAGTTAATACTTCACTCAAAAGTCCCACATAGCAACATGGTCATCAGTTCTTCACAGGGTCACAGACATGCTCTTTAGCTGCCATTTGTCTGACAGGAAAACACAGTTTCTGCAGTAATGCCTGTCCTTTGGCTTTGCTCACCAGGAATTTTTACTGCAGTCTGCTTTGAAAAAAACCCCAAAGTAACTTTCCTTTGTCAACTTGCCCTCTTACTGTGTTATTGAGAAATGATGACTCTCATAAGTTAAATCTTTTCTCTTGCATGTGGCACACGCAATTTAAAAAAAAATTAATAAATAGGAATATATACTAATTTTGGAAGGATATATTAACAGGAAAAAAACTAATACTCTATGGCAAGAGCAAGTTGGAACCTCCCTGGACTACATTATCTAGCCACTGTTTTTCACTTGTACCAAACAGAATGAAGAATAAGTCAGTTAGGGATATATCTCCAATAATCATTTTATAACACCTCTCCTCCCCTCAAAAATCCCAGAAGCCATTGCTGCCTGGGAATCTCTACCTGCTTTCACTAGAGACCTTTGCCAAACAAAGTTTTACTGCCTTAATTTAAAGCTCTTGTGACAATTGTCCTTGTGATATATTTGCCAGTCTTCCTATTCTCTAGGTTTTAGTATTAGAAGACAGGCAACTGGTTACAAAATACATTAGGGTTCTTGAAAACATAGTTTGGCTGCCAAGCTATATTGAGGACAGCCTAATTGAGAGCAGCCGGTTCACGGGCATGCAGAATTAACACTACCTCTTTCACTTTACCCATGCAGTGGTTCTCACTTTTACAGTGACACTGTCTCCTACCTCAGCTCTCGCTTTAACATTGATAGCATCTGCTATCCTACTAAATCTTTACTTTTCCTCTCTCCTTGTTGACTGTTCCAGAGCACGGATTTCTAGTTCAGTTTGCTGTATTTCAACCAAGCCGACTGGACAGACAAATATTACAGTACACCATCACCACCAGAATCCTATTCTAGATGCCTGGTTCTGATCAGAAATTGAGATAATCAGCAAAATTACAAGTAAAGCTCATAAAAACTATGACAAGACATTATTTTCACTACAAAAACACCATTTACAAAAGTCCTGAAATTAATACAGAGAGGCACCACTCGGAATCTATTCTTATTTCCAAGGTACTGTCACACCATATTCAAAACAGAACGTCCCCTTCCAGAATGGGCTACAGCTGTGGAGCACAACTCCTAGACAGCAGCCACGGGTCATATCAATGCCATTAGATGGAACAGGTAGTCAGCCAAGCCTTACAGATCAAGTAAATAGAATCACATGAATATCTGTAAACTGATGAGATGGATACAGCAAAAACAAAAGAAATACTGTTTGAAAAAAGACAGAAAAGGCAAATTTTATCACTAACAATTCTAAGATTTTCAGCAAAGCTAGACTTATTCATTGTAGGAAGAACAAAATAAGTATACACTATTTTTTCAGTCCACTGTTGTATGCCTTAGGAGATTAAATTGGGACATTCTTCCAGCTACTGCTGCCGCTACTTTTGATGATATTTACGGTGACTAGTCAT
Organism: Acropternis orthonyx; assembly: GCA_035583155.1. NCBI lineage: Eukaryota > Metazoa > Chordata > Aves > Passeriformes > Rhinocryptidae > Acropternis > Acropternis orthonyx. Next base: position 9,825,766 of record JAWWEU010000001.1, on the reverse strand, counting down.
GAGGGTTTGTGTTGAGCAAACTTTTTATTTTCCAGGCAGTTGCTGGCTGGTTATGCATGTTTGTATACATCTGCCCCCAGGTCTACTCCATTCTGTATGTCAGTAGATGTCTACCAATCTCCAGAAAATCATAGAGGTTCTGGAAAGCCACAACATATCAGACTCAGCATTTCCCTTATCCATTTGTGTCCAGCTACTTTAACCTCTAAATAACACAGAAAACTTAAGGGAATTTAAATGAACACTTCCGTGGACCAACATACCAGGGCCAGTCGAAATTATAGGAAAATATTATTAATCACCCCCTGATAAAAAGCGATTTTAAAGACTCAGGAAGATAGTGGAAAAAATACACAAGTGTTACCGTAAAGAGTAAAGAAAACAAACCAAGGCAGATCAAGTAAAAATGGAAAGCAAAAGTCAAGGCAGATTCAGGCCTTTTCAAAAAAGATTCATAACTGCTGCTTACTTAAAAAATGGAAAACATAAAGATGAACTCAGTTTTCAAGAAGACATTCTGGAAAATACATCCATAAATGTTCAGTAAGCCATATTAATAAAAGCAAAGTTCTACAGTCTACACAGTAAGATCAAATTAATTTCATCATGGATTATATAACTATAGCTAGAATATTGTAGGTGAGTTTATATATCTGTGGTAACAAACAGTATGTGCAAAGCAATGGAGGAAAAAATAATAAGAGAAACATAATTTGGGACAGAAAAGCTGTGCCTTCTTTAAATAAAGCAAGACAAGTAAGCAACATACATAAAAAGCCTCATTCAAAATTCACTGTTTTATGGAAGAGAAGCTGTGAGAGTGTATATGCAAAATAGTTTGTACTAAAAGCAACTTACAGAAGAAACAGAATTTTCTTGTAGCAAATATCTATCTTTATTAATGTTGGTCATTCCTTTAAATAAAAGGGTAGATGGAAATGTTAAGAAAATTTTGCAAGCCATAATTTCCTGTATTAGGATTTATGAGAGAAGGAAAATCTATAGGTTATATAAATTACATATTTATATATATTCATACATATTGGTGACAAGTTAATTGCACAGTTACCGTGAAATAATGCATGCTACTTTATGGTAATAATGCAGTAAATCTATTGGAAACAATGGAACTGTAATTATATGGTAAGCTGTGCTAACGATACCACTTTAATATCCTGATGACTGTGAATTTAACTTATGTCAGCATTGTACGTACCATAAAGTGATATACTGCATTTCTTTCCATGGTATGATAATAAAGCAACTTAATTACCTATTTCTTAGGTTAAAATAGTACTAGCATCCTGGATTAGAAGTCAAGTATCAACAGAACAAACACCCGGGGGAAAATCTTGGCCTCACTGAATTCAACAGGAATTTTCAGTGGGGCTAGGATGACTCTGGTCACATCTCTCTTGCTACATTTGCATTCACACACCTCCGGTCAGGTTGGTGTTGCGTGTGTCCCAGGTCCTCCTGACAGTCCTGTAACATGGGCTGGAGCTCTTCCTGGGGAGAGGGGGTGAGAGTGGCTGTTGACTGATGGCTATAGGAGACAGCGGCTGGAGAGGAAGCTGCCCCTCGGACAGGTGGAGTAGGACCTCGCTCATCTTCTTCCTCTTCCTCTAGCTCGTCCTGCTGCAGATACATCCTTGCGGGTGGGACAGGACAAGGAATTTCTTGGTCATAGCTAAAATTAATTTTTCAAGAAAATAAGGACTTAAGTTTGTGCTGTGTAATTAGCATATCTGATACATGTATAAATAGCCCAGAAACAAATCATTGTTCCATGTGCTTTTGATAACAGCTTAGTAAGGATGCAGTGAACAGATGTACACCGCTGTCAGTAAGTGCTCTCTAAATAGGCACACTACAGCCAGACGAGCAGCACCAGAATGGTGCTGAAGGAAGGTCTCATTGCCAGCTTGTAGGGCAAATTACAGTCCAATTAATCAGTGATTAAAGTGAGACATGGATGATGTCTTCATCTTTCTTACCCTTCATCCACTGAAAGACTGTAATCTTCACTATTGCTATGGGGAGGTGGATGTGCTGGAGGGGGTGGAAGAAGGTCTGCCCAGTTCATCCCCGCTTGCTTGGGAGCCTTTGGGGTCCGAGCACCCTTCTTGTGCCCTTGACTCCCTGTGAATAAAAAGCAGTTCGTATTTGTAATGCTTTTAAAGTCTCTCCTCAGCACTAGCTATGAAAAACAAAGTAACGCTAGTCCCTCCCAAATGCTCTCGTATTCTCTGGGAATTGACTGTTGTGCTGAGTTTGCTTCTTTGCAGAATCAGTCTACACCTTAAGCAGTTGAATTTAACCAGAAACTTTACACAGAATGGGATGCAAAACTTTAATTTTTAATAAATAGTCAAAATGCGATAAAACCGTAAATGAATTTTACAAGCAGTGTCACTTAGAGTGAGCTTCCTACTTCTATTAATTACATTACAGATTATCATCTAAAACAAATGAGCTGTAGACATATTTTCTGATGTGCCTTTATACTATTTAATTGCCAGGACCTAATATACAATATGATACAGATATGATCTATTAAAGTTCCACTGTTGCATTAAGTCACTGAATATATGTAATTTGTACTTGTCCACTGAAACATTTTAGGCACAATGAAATTACTATTTTAAGTGTAAATGGCAGGTACAGTTGAAAATAATTGCTGGAAGAACTAAAATAACGGAAAAAAAAAAGAAAGATCGATGAAGTATTTCACAAATGTTTTCAACTACTACTACTGGAAAATTATAGCTCATAATAAAACACAGATTTAACAGTTCAAATAACTTTGAATAAGACCAATTATTCAGGTGGTCTTGAATTTTAAGTTTGGACATGGCTATGAGAACTGACTCCACCATTTTTCCTTGGTATATATTTTAATTCTTCTTTGTTATTTTTACTCCTTTATTGTAGATAAAGTCACTATTTTTGAGTATGTTTTAGAATCCTTCACATTTCTCACTTATACTGAAGGATGATTTTATATTCCTATAGTTAAACCTTATACACAAGACTAAATATGTTGCAGTGAGATTTAAGAAGCTTGTTATTCTCCCTTCTGCTGTCTCAGGTTTTCCACTCTTACAGACAGTAGTTCTGCTTATTATTGTCCCCCATTAGCTGCCAGAGACACATGTTTTAGCTATATACAATTATTTCTCTGGTATCTCAGTAAGTCAAGCAAGACCCTAACTATCCCAAGGCGACAATCATCTGCATTCTCTACCCTAAGCACCATGATATATACTAGGTTCAGCACAATTGATTTATTACTCTAGTCACCTTGCTTCATTCCTGGTGGAGTCCTTGGTATAGGACTACAAATTGCTAGACTTCTGAATAACCCTAATAGGCATCAGCATGGAGAATACCACCTACTCATTTTTAATTTGCATGGGTTCATACCCCTGAGATGTTCCACGCTGAATTTCAAGTCTTAACATCACTGAGCACCGGCTCAGCACCACATCCAGACATTGCAGACCTGGGAACCGGCTGCCTCCCAGAGCAACACCCCTGAGCAGCCGGGAGAACTGGGAGCTGTGCTTATCTCACCCCAGCCACTGAGAATTCAGGTCATCCAGAGGCACAGCAGGCTCATCAGCATATTATTGTCTCTGCTGTGCCTTGGTCAGAATCGGTCAAGATGGAACACAGGTTAGGACTGAGAAAACTAGACTAATAAAGGCAACAGCAGAACAGAATGTGAAAAGTCCTCAGCACTACTGACTGTGACTATAACTCACCCTATAATTAGCTTGATGTAAATAAACACAGTCTCAGACTTGCAGTAAAGCAAGCCTATGTATAGTTCTATTTTATATACCTCTAGTAGAAATCAAACCTGAAAGTAAACAGGTTATACCACAATAATAAAGAATATCTTTTGAATTATACCATATTCTGTGGTTCCAGAGATCAGAGTACAATTTCAGTGCCCAGGTTGGCATTCTCCAGCACAAAAAGCTGTCCTGTTTTGAGATTTTTACGAAGGACTTTTAGATAGTTTGTATAGGAGGCAACACCGAGAGAGAAGATTTAATTATCTACTGTGTACCTCTGAATAATGTACAAGAATAATTGTGACATACAGCAACTGAAATCTACAATTTTTTTTTTACTCAAAAGTGCATGTGTTTAATTTACAAAATAAAATTTCTCAAAGCAGTTCTGTTAGGTATCATTCAAATGCTTTGGTATCTTGAGCGTGTTCACGAATAAGGTTGTCTTGGGTGAGTAGACCTAAGAGATGGGAAAAAACCTCACTAAAGTACCAGAAAGGTAATACATGAATTAAACCCCCCCCCTTTTTTTTTTTTTTTCTTTTCCTCTTTTTTGTGGCAATTGAAAAGAAATTTCTACAACTTGCCCATCTGGAGACCATGACATTAACCAGTAGGGAATTAACATTAGGAAATTCAGCCTCTATTTGATTTTGTGACTTTCACAATTTTGGACAAACTTGACATTTAGATGACACTAAGCAAACACAAAAATGCAACAGAAATACAGGCACCTATTTGGCCAGTTTTTGTGTTGTTTAACATCCCTGTGCTGTTCTGATGCCTGTGGGTTCCTCCTCCTCATTCCTTCTCTAAGTCCAGTAGGTAATGCTAATCACAGCTACAGTGTCCAAACACTACAAACCCTAAGGTTTGGAAAATACTGTAGATACTCACCAGATGTACTACTGCCTCTGTCTGAGCTGTTGTAGGATCCACCTGTATTCTGGTCATAAGACTGGTTGTATGGAATAGTTGGAGCAATGTTGTCATTTACTCGGTAATCTGGAAATTTAATAGAATAGTTAATGCTACTGTAGAATCACATCTATATCCCTGCTTTATAATACACAGTAAGATGTCCTGAAAACAGTGAGGAAGAAACAAATTCAGATTTTGGAAAGAAAAATCATCCTACAATCATGTTTTATCTTGTCTCTAATTGCAAGCTTAAGGAAAATCATGGGAACTTAGTAGCTCCACAGCTAAAATGAAGTAAAATTAAATCCTATGGATAGGGTTTTCACAAAGCAACAATTAAGTTTTGATGGAGATATATCTATATATACATACACACACACACACACGGCCTCTCTGAGCATTCTACATATGGATACAGTGATTTTGACTGATTTTCCATGGTCTCTGCCTAATTTATGCAAGCAGGACAACCAATGGGCTGTGGCAGCTACTTTTCATATTTCAAAGGTGACAAACCCACATAAGAGTCAGCCCTGTATGACAAGGGCTGAGTGACTTGCTGGAGCAACAGTCCAACTCCACTGAATTTGGTTTACAACAGAAGAGACCTTTGCTTCAGGCCTGCTGGCTCCAAGAAGATTTCTATTTACACTGGATCACGCAGGTTCTACAGGCTGGGCCTTTTTTGCTAATGGCTGTTACCGTAACTTTCTTCTCCAGTTCCAAAGCACTTGACACATATATATTACTTTAAAATCTAGGTTTGGCAACCAGATCTGTAAAACTTTATCAGAAGTAAAATACTCATCTGGCAGAACAATACTCTCATGCTAAAAAGGAGTTATAATTTACAGAGGACAGAAAGGAGCTGAGTTATTCTTCATACAGCAAATAAAACTTTGCCACAAACAGAACCACTGGACATAAAGTAGTGACAATGAAGCACAGCATGTAACTCATCAAAACGGTTCTTTCCCATCACAAAAGCTATAGGTATAATCAGCAGCAAGATGGCTTTGACTTAGGAAATGAGGAAACCAAGATCATAAAAAAGAAAATCAAAACAAAAATAAACAAAACTAAGAATTCAGTCCCCATCTGCTGCAGAAATGTTTGTGATAATGTAAGCATGGGAAAAAGAGCAAAATGATAAATTCCACACCAGAGTGTATTCTGTAATAGTTTCTCAGCCTTGCTGCATTCCAAAGACCACGCTGAATCCCTGCATACCACATATGTTTACACAGAGGATAAACAGTAAATCAGCACTCTGAAATATGTATATATGACTGTCAGCAGACAATGCTTTAAGGGGGCCTTTCCACACTACAGTATGCTAGAGAATATGCAGCTGTAATATACACAGTTTGAAAGATGCAGTGTCTTCCAGTGCATAAAAATCAAATGTGTTTTAATTCCCAAGCAGATACGTAATACACAGTCCATGATAGAAAACAATTACAAAAAATACAGCTTTCATCCTCTAGTAAGGAGCCAAAAAACCTGAATTTTCTTTTGGCATGTTTATGTCAAGGGAAGGTGTCACATTTTGTATTGCCCTTTGAACTCCTCTGTGAGTAGATGGGTCCATCAGAGAAATCAACATTCCTGTAATGAAACATTTCTTTTTACTGGATCACTTCTTACTACATGATCACTTGAGTTACAGCAATCCATGCAAAAAGTTCCAAGTTAGAATGGGTCCAGTTCCTAGGCATACTGTTTTGCAAATCAGGTTATTAAAAGAGGTTGCATGGTAGCCTGGAGGACTAGCAAGAAATCACATACCTATTTCTTCCAACTCCCACACAGTATATTAAAGCAACATGCCCTCAAGGACACAAAAGCACATTCTGATGTTTCCCGTTAACACTGAAATCAATTTATTTTTAGCTTCTGGATCCACAGACTTCAGGCAGGGTAACACAAGAATTTAGTTTCCAAAGCTGTGTGTGGTAGCATTGCCTCTCAATATGAGAATCGAAGGCTTGCTAGGAACGAGTCTAAAATGACCTGGATCCCTCCATTTGTGTCCCCAGTGTACAACACAACACAATTTTGCAGAGTTTGATATGCAAAATTTCATTCGTTTACATGAACATGTAGATTTAATTAGTCTCCATCCACAACTGGGAAGAGTGGGTTGACCTATTTAAAATTTAAGGTAGAGTATAATGTGACTACCATGCATCTGGCTTATGAATAAAATATCTGGCCCCTATCCTAACCAATCCCTTAACTACTATTAAATTTAAATTAATCTCATATCCATAGGAAATGTATTTTATTTAACTTTTCTCTAAAGATACAGCTTGCTATTTTTTTTCAATAAATTCAATATCTGAAGGTTATTGTGGTGCTAATTAACTTTCTGACACTGTTAGCTGTGGATTTCTAAATCTAAAGAGGCGGAAGTCTAAAAGCACCACAGAAGCCTGTAATTGCTGAATCTAAAAGCTTTAGCCTCCCAGCACCAGAAGGTCAAAGCTCCTCTGATGTCTAAAGAGGAGAAACAAGCTAAAAGCTCTTCACCTTTGTTTAATTTGTTTTGCTCCATAATGTTGTACTGTATGGGTGGAACCTCTTGCTTTTGCTGAACAGAGGGTTTCCAGTGTTTCTCATTCGTATCCCCGCTGCCATTGTTAACATTATTGCTGATATTTGACTGGATGAGTTGAGTGGTGGCATAAGGAGTGGGCTGCCCAGGCTGGCTGACAAATCTTCCGTCCTTTAGATTTGGACTATTGAAGGTTTTCATCTCGTTCATTTTGTTGCTGAGGTCCACGTCCCCGTATACAGTTGACTCAGGCAACATCAGGTTTGTCTGCTTGTTGTCCAGCTGATTGTTGTAATTTGCTATACAATCGGCTAACCACAGAGGAGAGAAAAGAGAAAAGGTCATTGTGTTCGCTTACGCTGTACTTTCAATGAAACCCCTTTTAAAATTTTTTTTAGTGCATAACTATATGTCTTGCATCCATGAAGCAGAGATACTGTCATTAGCTAAATAATTTACAGAACATTATTTACCTTCTAAACTATTGCTCCAAAAGTAGGCTCCGCTGTTCTGTTTCATTGCAAATTCACACCTTCTGAATTGCATCTACAATGACTTACCTTGCCGGGCTTTTCTACAGTGACCATATGAACATGCACATTTTTGGACATTATTCTCAAAGCAGCAGAGATATTCAATTAATAACTGTGATTAAAATAAATTGCATTGCAAGAAAAAATTAACCAAAGCTTAGTAAAGGGAATAACTAAATATGACAGTCACTTCATGTCACTTCAACAGCATTTAGACATTCTTGTATTTGTGATAAGAAATAGAGATACAACAGAATTTTATAAAACAGAGTGAAAAATGACTACACATAACAGAATTAAAGAAAAACAGTACAATGTAAAAGGTAACTCAGTACCCAGTAGCAAGTCTTTATTTGATCATTTTTTCCTTGTACAGTGTTCTATTTGATTTGAAACAAAAAAAACCCAGGAAAGCAATTCAGAACTTTTGCTAATTTTTGGTTGCTTTGGATATTGCAAAATACGTAATACCATACTAATACCATTTTCCTGTATGCTAAACAAATAACGTATAGACAGCATGAACTCATTCTTCGAAGAGTTACTGCATCATCAGATCACCACTTATTGCAGAGAGTAAATTGCACATGTGCTGATGCTCTGGCCACTGCTGTGTGAAACTGTCCCTGCCTTCCCACGTTCTCTTGCCTCTGTGTGACAGCAGCTCCACACATTTCTTTCCTCTCCACATCCAGTCCACTGGGAGAATACTGAATGGAGTAAAATAGTCTGTGGGTCAGCAGTTAGAAGGCTTAGTGAAACTGGCATTCAATGATCCTTAAGCAAAAATTCTCCTTTTCCACTTGATTAAAGCATCAATAATTACATAACACTCACCAGGAATATAGTTTTTCTCTTTTAAAAGATGTGGTATTTATGCCAATGAACTTGATTCACAGCCTGAAGTCCATTACCTGTGGCCACAGTGAATTTACTGGAGACAATGCCAAGTAAAACCACATACAGAAGTTGAGATTTTACCATTACTCTAAATGAAACAATTATTAAACACAGAGGATGTTTAATTTCCAAAATATTCCATAATACATACATATTTCTGAGAAATATTTCTGGAAAAAGAGAAATAAAATACTACTTGAAGAAAACCACTGATCCACATTTTCAGTGACTAAGGAACAGTATCAGAACGTGCCACAGAAAGCTTATCACTGCACATTTTATGCCCTCCAGCCTGTGTTTTCTTGAAGGTTTTTCTGGTTTGATATATTTTTTTCTTTATTTTGATATATATTTCTTTCTTACATGAGATATTTATTTCTTCTGTTATTTGTTGCTTTACAGTCTTCAACTTCTTGATTTCTACTGTTTAAATGTTTTCATTTCTGCTTTTTCCTCTCATCTACTGAAACCATGCTAGTATTTCCTCCTTTCCGAGTCTGTTGTATTATATTGGGCAATTCTATATCCAGCATACTCTTCATTATATTCCATTATATCCTTGCAGAATCACTTACAACATATATTTTTACCTCCTTCCATTTTCAGCTACATCTGATTTGTGTGTAAGGCAATATAATCAGTACAGTATATGCAGTAGGTACACTCTTTTACACAGACACATTAGAATTCCTCATACAAAGTACTTAAAACTGATTTACCTATATAACAGAAAATTTATTCTGTTAGATTTTTTTGTAACATTAATTTTTGGAACAATCTGTTCCCATTCTCTAGACTTGGAAGACAGTGCTGTACTTAAAAGCAATTAAAAATGCAGCTACTTAGCATATTCACAGCTATAAGACGGGATATCCATCACTGCTGCTTCAGAGCATAAACCAAGGCTAAGCTGACAGAATTAAAAACATTTGCCAGGTCTTCCAGGACAGAAGAGACCATTACGAACACATTGTCTGACCCCCAAAGCTCAAAAGTTCTACTTGAAAGGAAGGAATCCCTTTGCAACACAACCAAGCTAAACATGAGAGCTAAAATGATGAAGAATCCACTGCAGCTCATTACAAGATGTTGTAACAGTTTGCAAGCCTCAAAAATGTGCATCCTCTTCCTTTTCTGAACTTGTTAAGTTTCAATTACTAGAACTTCCTATGTCTGTCCTTGCCACAGCAAAGTATCTCTGTATTGGAGATCTTTTTACATAGGTAGTTGTGGACATTATATCCTCAAGCAGAATGAGATCCAAGTCTCTAATGTCAAAATCTTTCATCTGAAGAACCTGGCACTGGTCACTGCCAGACAGCATTACTGCAGAAGACGAATTACCACTATTCACCATCCACGAATTACCAACCACTATAGCTGGTTCCACATTAATTATAGGAGTTAATGCTGCTTTGCACTTAGGCAACTTCACTACAGGCAACCACACTCCCTCTCTGAAATGCTGGGAGATGCTACAAGCAGAAACCAGCTAGAGATGGTGGTAGTGAAAAAGACTCATTTTATTTCTCACCAGTAACACAAACTGGGTTAAAACAAAATGAACCTAAGGTCTGTTTAAAAAAAAACAACAGAAGTGCAACAATTAGCACTTCAATATATATTTTCCCAAATGTGTTCCCATGGAACTCATGAGATTTTCTTCAAGAGCACTCTGAGTCCTGCCCGTGTTCCCAGGAATTACCACTCAATCTAACTTTCCATAATTACTTTTGGGGTGTGAAGTTAACTTCTTTATCCACACACACTAACCAGAACACCAGCTGTCCCCTTTTGTACAGAATGGCATTCCAAGGGAAGTTTTGAATGTGCCAAAATAGACTGACTTTGCTGCAAGTACTGTAGCAGTGTTTTATTTCTTGCTTCCCATCACACCCAAAACAGAAGGAAAATCTCATTAATGTCAGTTCAGTACTTCTTCTTCTCCATCCAATCAACAAGGATGTACAGAACAACCTAAAAATGCCTTTATCTGCCTTTCTTAGAAGCTGAAACATATCAGTTTAGTGGGATTTTGGGTAGCACTGAACTTTACAGGGACTCTTTCAGCCTACAGCTTGATACAACTGTCCAAAGGGGATCAAAAAATAATGCAAAGGGACCAAGAAGATGATCATGGCACAGAGGAGAAACTCTATTAAGTCTAAATGCATTGGAAATAAAAACCCAAACAAACCTGTACACTTTCTCAGGTATTAGAAGCATACACTCTGCAAAGAAGATTCCTTAGCAAGGTAGAAGCATATCTAACCTGGTCGACTGTACGTTGTAAGGTTGCTGTCACTGTTTCCGTTGCCAGAGGTGCAGCAGTTGATGGAGCAGTCATTGTGATTGTTCCCTGTGTTAGGCCAGGTATCTGCTAGCCATGGCTGAGTGGCTGGTTCGCTGATGTTTAGGAGTCCTGGCCTTTAAAAACAAAGCGTGGTCATTTCAAAAATTAAACAGAAGCATTTTCACATTGCAGTTACGCTTTTCTTAAAAGGTTAGATATTGCAAAATAATAGCTACGTATCTAAAGGCTTGAGCATCAAGAAATGCAGCTGGAATCAATTTCATAGTTTCCAGTTTCCTTTATAACCTGGTCCTTGCTAAAACACTAAAGTGAACAGCCAAGGACATAATCTATTCATTTTGCTGAACTACACATATATATATTGGTGTGCATACCTGTCACTTTGGTTTTAATTTTGTTTTTCTTAGAAGGTTGTATGTTTATTTTCCTGACCCTTCACCCTTTCTTTAAGAAAGCAAGGTAAAAAAGAGCAAATTGGTAAGTCACACAAACAAAAAATTCACCCATGGAAGCAAGACGGATATACATAAATAAGAGCTAAATTTGGCTGTGAATACTCCCAAATTCTTGGTGATTTATGGAGCCAAGTTCTCCTCATCATCAGATACTACTACTGTAGTGGATCAAAGGGAACAGAAGATAACAGAAATCTCTGTGGTTGAGAGCATTTGGATCTCACTAACCGTACTGAGTGGGTGATACACCCTTGTTATTGAGTAAGCCACTTGCCTAATCTTCATGTGAGTGGAACAGCATGAGCTCCTGAGAAAGTTTAAAGTAACTGGGAATACTTATCAGCATAAAAATATCCAGATATGAATGCTGCATACTGCCTGCATTTGGAATGAAGCATATTCCTGTCATCAGCAGAAAGAAACAGCACTCCCTGTTTTCGAAGTTGCTGAATTTTTCCAGTGAGTGTGAAAGACACTCTCTGGTGAGTGCTCTGTAGAATCTTTGGTGCCTCTGAAGTTTTCACACTGACAGTGCAGTGGATGTTGTAGTTCCACATTAGCAGCATTCCCATACAATTTAAAATTGCCTTTGATAATAAAAGTGCTTTTAAAAATAGACAATTTTAGCCACTTTGATATATATACATATATATGTGTGTATATATATATATATAAAAACACAATCTCTTTCTTACAGGATTTAACAGGCAACTCTTCATTTGAATTAATGCAGAAACTAGCTTCCATAATATTAGATGTGATGCTTTTCAAAAATAAAATATGTGAATCCTCTTAAACATCAAGTTGAGAATATTAACTACATGCAGTTAGTTGGGGGGGATAGAGTCTGTCAGTGCTGCAGGCTTAAGTCATAGTCTTAGAATGACATTTAAAAGATCTATACATGTATGTGTATATATACATTTCTGTACTGCATATGTCATCTGACAATTTAACATAGGAGGTGATGAGGCTTGACTTGCTGTCAGGCTTAAAAACCAGATAATGCACATACAGTAAAGAAGTATTTTTTAAAAAAATCTGAAATAAATATACAGCTAGGCAGGCCTGTGAGCACACCAGCTGATTTGAAATACCCTCTTTATTCCCTATAACTCTGCTCTTACAATATAACTACGCCTCAAGGCTTTTGGAAGAGACAAAGCATTCCAGAATGTTTCAGCACTCTAGAAGATGTGGATGTTTGGACAGAGAGATAAAGAGCCTTTGTTTACTTTGCATTCACACCTGCTGTCATGTAAGAAATTTAGTGTGAGGTATACAAATATGTAAAGATTCTACTAACTGGAGCCACTTTGGTGGAAGAGTAGGCAAGAGATGCTTGCATTACAGCTCCATAGCCTGGTGATGATTTGAGAGTAAAATTTCCAAAGCTCTTTAACCTCGGCAGCAAATTTCTTGACTCTCTGAATTACTATACTGAGTCTGAGGTAGGAGTGGACAGAGCAAGTGGCTGTGTGGATGCCTAGATGCCGGCTGGAGTCAATCCACAACAATTACCATTACTCAAATCCTGTCTAGAAAAGGGATTGCTACAGAAATGGGTATCTTTTCAGCACCACAGAAGTGGGGACTATGTTGAGATATATCACTGTGACATTTTGAATTCTGTAAAATGCTTTAACATGCTCACAAAACTGCACTTCGCAAAAATGTTAAACCTTTCCAAAACATTGCATATATAAAGTAAGGAAGTCAAAACCTTGGGTTTGGAAATGAGAGGAAGGTTTCATATGCAAAAATAACAATTTTATTTTTTTTCATTGCAGAAGTGTGTTTCATATTCTACAAAATAAGGTACATCATACATGCTGTAAATGTTATATATGCAAATCAACAAAACCAGCAGAGATGTCAGCACCTTGAATCAACTGCACTGCTAGATTATGGCACTGTTGCTGAAAACTAGGACAGTAAAATTGATGCTGCTTCTCTAGCACTAGCAAAATGACTGTATATGATGTAAGACACTTCTGGGTTCATTTCTGTCCTCTGAGTCTATCTGAGTGTGCTTTCTCTAGCTTGTGCTATGGGAAGAGCAAGAAAGCACAGTGACACAAAGAACACAAAGGCTGTTAACTGCATATCTTTTTGAACAATATTGCCAGGGAAAGAGAGGGTTCATCTCTGTTCTCTCTTATTTTCTCACTATCCTGGAGTGAAGGCTGCAGCCCACTGACTTACAGATTTGTCCACTGAAAAATCACATGGCAACTGTTCTAGAGGTTTGCCTCCATGCTTTTATGGCCACGACAACAGAGCAGCACACAGTGCTGGACAAGAGACATCTGCAGTTGCTCTTAACATGTCAAGTTCAGCTGCAGCAAGAGCGGAGTAGCCTCACCTCTGCAGAGCATTCAGTTGGACTGGGAATGTTCTATTTTATGCCTCATCGTCACAATTACCAAATTTTTGCAGTCTTGCAAATTAGGAACCACAAGATGCCACTTGTGAAACAGGAATTGATACAGGAATTGGTCGCCCAGCTGGTCTCCGAGATTTTAGCGTTTATTTCAGCGTCATGCCAAATCTTTAACTGAGATGCTTATAAAAAGGCACATTTGAATATGACTTAGGAGAAAAATGGTGTGCTACTAAAGCACCACTGCTTTGACCTGCTTTTTTGCTAAAACATTTATTTTTTCCTGAAGAAAACTCCACCTCTATGCAGGAAATGTAAATTACTGTTTTGTCCATTGCCATTCATTAAGTAATAATGTAAATCCAGTGAACATGTTTTAGTTAAATCCTCAATATGGAACCAGCCAGGTTCTCAAAGTGGAGGGCTGTAAATTTAAAACCTACCTGTTTCCACCTCCTTTAGTGACTTGTCTCTTGTAAGCGACACTTTAACTGTTTTGCATTTGTAGCAAGATTTTCCCTTAAAATGTCACCTTATAAGCCGTTTATGTCTTCAGCAATTTTTTCCAATAAACGTTTTCTTTCTTTGTAGCATTTGTGAACTAGCGATATTTCTTAATCTTCATAAACGCCATGACTTAATTACTTTTACTCCCTTAATCAGGTGGTAAGCCAGGTTTTTATTTCGAAGTTAAAGTGCTCCCTCTGCTGCTCATGTTTTGAGATGCAGTTTTTACAGGTTAACACAGCTGAAAATATTTCGACCAATTTTTTGGAAGTCAACTTAAAAATTCAAACCATATATTCTCCTTCTAAACAGAAAAATATATGGCTAAAATGCATAAATTAATAAAATAAACTAAAACATATCTTTGCAGGAGATTATTCTGCCATCATTTACAAGGACTATTGTACTACTGGCATCCTTATATGTAGTTGCACACGATTTATACCTTCAAGAACAGAGGACATAATTACCTGCCTCCACTGCTTACGGCCTCTCCTCCTCTCTGATACGTTACTGAAATAGTTAAAGATAAACAAAAGGAAATAATTTTAAAATCATAAAACTCCTGAAATAGCAGCATTACATTTGCCTTTGTTTAAGTTTAGCTAAGACAATACACGTGCATTGTTTATACGTTAATTTTGAGTCTCATTCTACAAGCTATCGCTTCAAATGCAAGTTTATAAATAATACTTGTGTTGCTTGATAACTGCTAGTCTTGGCCCCAACAGGGTTTTATATTTCAGTTCTGTTCTGAAAAACATACCCACTTACACACACACATGTATCGCTTAAGAAAGCAGGAAGCCATACATCAGGTTGAACTTATCCTTAACACAACTCTGCTGACTTCAGTGGAGTTACTCTGTGGAAGAATTTAGGTCATATATTTATTTCATGAATGGCTGGATGTTAAAGCCTTGCTCTACCTTATTATTTTGGAAAGATTAAAGAGGTATCATGATTCTATAACAGGCCTTACTTCCAATGTAAACAATGGCTCATTACAGCTGAAGCTACTGCAAAAATACATTCACTTTCTGAATGTTACTGCACTACACTCAGGGAACAAGCACACTCTAAAAGTCCACAGAAGCTCCGTATTTTATAACATTTTACAGCTGGATTTATAAATTATACTTTCCAATATAAAAATCCAAATGTGTGAATCTTGTTAAAAAACGTCTGGTGGAAAGAATACTTTATACATCAGAAGGAACGATTTTGCTAGCATTTGAGAAACATTCTGCATCAATGAAGTGGATGTCCATACGCAATGGTTTGCAGGGATTGCATATCCTTCACAGGTAGCACGGTATTTGAAAAGTTAGTTTTTAGGATGCAAACATCCAAGAAGAAACAGTGCTATACATTCTGTAGGTTTGCAGTGGGTTTGGCAAAGGGTTAAGGAGATTTCCTCCCTGCAAATGCTGATGGATTCTATGCTTTCCAACTAGGAATGTGTTGAAAACAAGCAGCCAAATTCTGCTGTTTAGAACTCCAAAACTGGGAGGCTGCAAGAGAGAGATAAATGCTGGCAGTGATTAAAGTAATGGGATTAAAATGTAGGATACCTTCCTACAGGTAAGTCTTTTACTACAGGTAATGCTAAAGAGGAGGATCTGTTTCCATTTAAGTTAAAGGAACAAATGACTGAGATTGTGGATTTAAAAAAAAAAAAAAAAAAGGATTTTTTTTCCCTCTTAAATATTTTACATGTTTTATGTTTTTCCCAGTTTCCTCTTTAAAAAGCTCGCGGCTATTTATTTTGCAGCTCTGACGTATCTTAAGGAGTTCTGATATCTTCTTTTAATGGTTAAGAATTCAACTTAGAAAATACATGCTAGCTAACCTACCAACCTCAGTAGCATGCTACGATCAAGATTGTAATAGAAGCTCTCTGTTAAGCCAATTAAAGTAACAGCAAAATAATAAAAGGGTTTGAATTAGTCTCCACCGTGGGTCTCAAAGGCCTTGAGAAACACAAAGGGCCACTCTGACTCATGCTGAACAGGAAGCAACCCCACTGAATATAACAGGATGACTTTTGAAACAAGGTACGATTCACATTGATTAAAAGCAGATGGGTAAGAATCCAACCCAGCACAATTCGGTCTGTGGGAATGAGCACAGACAGACACGAGTTTGCTTTGTCTGTGGTCCAACTTGAAGGATGTAACTCAACTGCTGCATGGAGGCCAAATTAGTCCAGTGCTGATTATGAGCTAATATGCCCTGCTAGCCCGAGTGTGCAGAGAAGAGGGTAGGTGGTTTTTACCCTGCATGGACATCCATGCCCTACAAGTCTCACAGACCTCTTGTGAAGATAAAGGCTTTAGAACACTGGAGGAAGAAACAACCTGCCTCTTCACTCAGGCTGTAGCTACAAGAAATGCAATACACCTGTGGGTACTGAATGTGTTGAACTGAATCTGCTGTAGAGGATGAGCTGCTCAGCTGCCAGATTGTGAGACCCACTGACTGTAAGCTCTACAGAACAGAAAGGCTCTCATGGACTTTGGTGTGCTGTGATTCAGATAATGTTATATTTTGCATGCTTCCAAACAAAAAGAAATAGAAGATGATCTTAAACACACACTCAATTTAAAATGTACTTGTGTTTAAGCAGAATGAGTTTAAAATTTCATAGCACAAATATGGTTTAAGGCAGCAGGCAAAGAAACCTAACAGCTATAACACTTTGATTTTCTGTATCTTCCAAAGCAGACAACTCCTAGGTCACTGGATTAATGCAGATTCAGAGGAAAGAGCAGGAACAAATGTTTCACCAGCTATAATCCCACTGAATTCCTTTCAAGTCAGCATCTGGGCTCTGCTAAGTCATTCCCACTCCATGAGAACCACCTTTTGCATCCCTAGATGCAGGAGGCCACACTACTCCATTGTAATAGGCACGAAAGAGCCCAGGCTGTACAAGCTGACAGCACCATGATACAAAACAACATGCTGGTGTGAAACGGTATGTTACAAAATGGCACACACAAACAGAAAAACTTGTCAGCCACAAAGCAAATACACACTACTTAGACAACAAATAATGATAGCTGTCATTAATGGAATTGTTTAAAAACCCCTTCAGAATAGCTGGCCTGGTTGGTTATGTCAGAAAAAGAGAAACAGTACCACAAACACATGCTTAAGTAACAAAGAAGGGGGGAAAAGTGCAAATATATACCTGTTGGTGTGAAGGTAAAAGACGGGACTGAAAAATCAAAACAAAATACAAACTGGTTATTAAGCTGAAGAGAGAAAGGGAAACATACCACATTAGTATAAATCTAGCAGACAGCTGAACATAAAACAAATGTATATAACTAACCCAGTAGCTCAGTCACATTGACATAAAAATAAAATTAAAATTGCAATTCAGAAAGAAGCTTGTCTCTGTGGGTACTATTCTGAAAAAAAAAAAAAAAAAGAAGCTTGATATTCTATTGTGCTCCTGAGGAGACCTGATTGTGGTTTATCCTTTGAAATCCCTCTCAGTTTGGTATTTTAAGGGTTTTTTTTCCTGAAAATCCGAGCACAAACAAAACCCCCACACTGTTAATCATTTTAGAATGCAGAACGACAAATTCCTTAACAAAGCCTTATCAAGGTCCTATTGAATCTTATCTGCAGTACACTAAGTAAATGCTCATTAAACTGAACTAATAGGCACACTTAAGTATTCAGTAAGGAAATAATAATCATAAAAAGGAACAAAGAGAACTGCTGTTTTACTATCTCTGAATCAAGAATGGCACCAACCCTCACTGTAAAAAAGGCACTAAAATCTACTGCAGCAATTAATTTTTGTTTTCATAGATCTGACTCTTACACAGAGTTATTATCTTTCTTTCACAAATAATCACTAAAAAAAAAAAAAAAGAACACCTCCCTAAACGTAACACCTTTCTACCTTTCAACCCTTGGCTTTAAGAGGGAAAGGTTAACGATGGAACAATGACATTGCTCGACAATCTTCTCTCTCACAGCTACTATAAATCCTTTTAGGATCAATAGGGTCTCTAATCCAAATACAGAGCACCAGCATCTGCTCTTCCTATTTGCACATGCTCCCCCTCCTGTTGACAAGACAGTATAGTTTCCTTACCACTTTTGGGCAGAACAAGGCTAACATTGCCCTTTTTGATCTAAAGACAGCAAAAAGAAAGGAAAGAAAAACAACAAAATATTCACTAAAATTGGCTTGAGACAGAATTTGATCAGCAAACCTGGTACAGAAAGAAAAGGTTCTGGCTAAGAGAGTAATTTCTTAATGTAATTTCTGCAACAACTCTAATGTTTTGGGGGAGCGCAGAGTGTCTTGTTGTTATAATTTAGGATATGCTGCAGACTTTCTCCCCTTTTACCAAGCCAATGTAGTAGGGATATGACACTAAGCAAAGAAAGAAAAACCTTGGAGCATTTGACCATCTCATGCTGCATTTATAGCACAGCTCTTTATCTTGGGAATGCCATTGTATTTTCTTTGAGCTAGGCCTTTTCACACAGTCAAGTTTAATTCAGCTACATTCAAAAATACAGACCCACAGTAACAAGCATCATTAAAATAGAAGATGCATTTAAACCCAAGCTATTAAAAAGAGAATCAAGAATCTCAAAATTAATTTGCAATCACAAGAACATGAAAAAAATCTCAAACTACTGTCTTGTTACTCTTCTGTGAGCTAAGCATTAAACCTAGTTTAATTTCTTAGGAATAAGGAACAGATGAACAGAGGTTCAACTAAAAGAAATTTTATTGCTACCACACGAATGAACAACTTAATTTTTAGAGGTTCTATTAATAAACTCTTCTGAGTGTGTAAGATTGCTAGTACAATATGCATGTGTGGGAGTAGTGAAGTATTTTAACAGATGTCAGGCCTGAAGCTAAATATAAAAATAAATAAAGAAATGGAAGACTGAAGAAAGTTTGGGCTTGCAGTTGTGCCTTGATGCCATGCAGAGTGGCAAACTACTTTGCAATCTGTATTTCACTAAAGATTCCTTTTTTTTTTTTCCTTGAAGAATACTTGAAACCCTACTTATTTTGTATAGTTTAATTTAAATCCCCATCAAACTACACAAGACATTTTTACAGATATTGAAAAAAAACCAAACTGCTTTGAACAATAGCTGATGTCACTGAAGTAAGCATTTTTAAGGGAGAATTGTATACCGTTTGCTTAACCATAGGTACTGCTGAGAGCACAGTGATGTTAGTTGGATAGGACTGTAGGAAGGCAGTATGGCAGCATGCTATTAGTAGAATAAGACAGCACAGGCCAATGCAGCACTATGTGGGGGTCTGTCCTACCTAAGAAATCCAACCAGAACAGGAATCAAGGGTGGAATTCCTTCCCGATTTCAGTGGTTACCACTTCACTACAACCTGAAGCGTATAGTGAGCACTGATACTTTAATAGCAGGGAGGACATCTCAACTCTGCAACACTCCAGAATTATTCCCATGTTTCCACTCACTCATTTGCTATTTTTAGCACTGCTTCTTTTGCATAGCAGCACAGTTTTACTGTCTAATAACATTTGTGTTAGATTTGCCTATTTTTCTTGCCCATCATGCATTCATTCTTGAAGGGACTAAAGAATGGAATCTCATGACACCTTTCACATATTGGGATGTGTCCATCTTTGAAGACTTTTAAGTTTTGATTCTCCCTCTATTCCTTCAACAGCACGATCTCTTATTTTTCTGATTCATTCCAAATTTTATAGTTCTCACTCTAAGAGTGCCTACAAGGTACTGCTTTGAGATGTAATGAACTGCAGCTCACTGAATTCAACTTTGGGGCTTAATCAAAAGATTACTGAATCAGAAGTAACCCAGTTTTTACTCCAGAAGATCTTCTAGGTAGACATTCCAGTTTTATTTGTCACAGAGTATACCGTAAAGCACTGCTTGTCCGCTAACAATGTGATATAAAAGGTATCAGTAACATGAAATAACATGAAAATGAGGAATGGTCTAATTCAGCCCCACTACTGCCATTCTAACCCAACGAGGATGCAGGATGTGACAGCCCCAGAACTCAGTCCCAGAGAAGAGTCTCACAACAGCATTTATTGAAAGAGTCTTGGAAAGCAGACTGACTGTTGTGCTTTTGCAAACAGCCACTTCACCACATTCCCCCAGAACAGAAGGAAACTCAAGTACACACATCCCCAAAGCATTGCTGTAATGTACACCACTGTTAGCAGCAGTTCTCAGCAGCAGGCACAAGCTTGAACAGGAGGGACAGTGAACTACCATCCACTTGGCTCCTTTTCAGATGGTAGAGTGTCAGATAGCAAGGGCATATTGGAAGCTCCCAGTCTTAAATCCACCTTTGCATTTCTCATTTGTAGGAGTATCTTCATGAAAAGCTAGTCTAGGTATTTTGCTAAAGACTTATGCTTTAAAAGCCAGATTCAGCATGTTACGTAAATATTGCTGCTTTCTGCATTGGTTCCTGATCCACCCTGACAGTATTGAAGTAATCTGATAAATTCTGATACAGGTCTTAGAAGAACAAGAGACTGAAGACCAATTAATTAGCCATTAAACAGGCATTCAGCAGCCAGCAGACTTAAACACAAAATACCTTTTCTGATACCAGCGTAAGTACTGGTGAGTCCATTTCGCTTCTTCCTGTGGCGATACAACCAGATGCTGAAGACCATAAGGATAATCCAACAGGCTGCACCAATTCCAGCAATAAAGGCAGGTTGCTTGACAACATCAGAAATCTGCTGGGCTAGACTGACTTGATCTTCTGAAGACACAGGGTTTCCATGAGAATCTGAAACACAGACATCCAAAATAGCCAGTTAATTTGAATGAGCAACTGCAAAAGGCACCATGAAAAGAACAGACATAACTGTAGTCCAGGCTTTCAAGGTAAAATCCTTAAGACTGCTCTTCAAAATCTCCCTTTACAGGTCTAGATAGAAATGGTTTGTTTTTCATACAAGACAGGTATACCTCCAACACCACTGACTTCTGTTTGTTTAACAAACCTGCTAAAATCAGGCTACCAGGCATACAAATGGAAAGTTAGGCTCATAAATTACAAACTTGTGGACCTGTTGTAATTTTTTGTTGTTAATTTTTGGTGTTCCTTTTATTTATTTTTTTTTTTTATTTTACCAAAGCAACATCAGCTTCCGAAAATTATTCAGAAAATTCGCAAAGAACAGAGCAAGTAAAAGAAAGTTCAAGCTCCAAATATGAGTAGTAATGTTCTCAGAGCTGTCAAAAGGCAGAAATCAGCTCCCCAAGCATCCACCAAACATCACAGGAGAACAACAAATTCAAACTTTATTCATATGAGGTTGGTAAGGAGGGATACATTTTAATCTAGCAGTTCTTGACGAATTACTTAAATCTTGTATGACCAGTCTAATGTACTCTTTGCAGTCTCTCACTTTGACCTCAGTGAAAAAAAAAAACTGACTATTTAAAAGGATGTAAAGAAGTAAAAGCACAAAGTAATCAATCCTGCCCTCTTAGACATGGATGAAAAAGCTAAAGGATAACTAAATATGATTTGGTAAAATAGCCAAGCAGCCTCATTAGTACTGAACAAGCAGTGCTTTTCAAAATCAGTTTATCCTTAAGTATCCCACATCAAAAATAAAGAACATGTATTTTTCCCCACACTGTTAATGGTTTTTTTCAATAGAGACTGCACCTGTGAGAATTGGTCTTTTCTGCTCTTTCTGTACAGAATGTTTGCAAGAACCTTCTAGGAACAGCAGTAACAAGACTCAGTTAGTGACTAATGCTTTCTAACTGAAGTGAAGCAACTAAAAGACAAAATACTGCCTTCCTGTGCTTTACCATTACAGTGAGTGCTCACTGGAAATTTCATTACTGAACAGAGTGAGGGCAAGAATTCTAAACCTTTACTCAGAGTCAATATTGCTTTACAAATTCCACAGCTTAGTCTTTGAAATACCCATTTTTACTCCTGCCTGAATTCAACAGATAGTTGTTTTTTACTATTGGCAGTGACATCAAATTCAGAATGAGAGACAAGTGTTTTAAGAAGAAAGGTGCTGTTACTAATTCTATTAACTATATAAGAAGTGAAAACCTGTTTAAAAAACAATACCTTTTGCCTGCAAACTACGCAATGAATAGAATTTTTTTTATATCCTGCACTACCACAAAATAAGCCTAAATAAAATATAAGAAATTGCAATACAAACAATAGATTGAGTCATAGCAAATGATACAAATGACAAAACTCCTCTGGAAAATGATACCTTTTTGAACAGGAAATGGTAAATCAATAACAGCTTCTTCCAGTGAAGAATTCCACATTCCAGATTTTGCAACGTTTGAAGTCAAATACCTATTTTGCTGAGACATCACCCCCACCTCAGATTGCTACCTTATTGGAAATTTTATTTCATATTTCAGGTCGCTTTATCTTCTGGACCGTAAGTTCACTGCCTAGTCTGAAAGTTCACCAGGCAGACTCATTCTTTTCTTACTAATACACCCTTTGTGTCTGCTGGGTTTATGGATTTCATGCCTATTTGTGCAAGGTTAAGATGGGTTGCTTCAGATTTTATGGAGACAGCCAAGTGAAGTTCCACACAAGTGGCCTGATGGGCTTAAACGTATAAAGTATACTGTGACCAATGAATTAAAGCTGTCACACTCTATCTCGTCTTTTGTCTCTCTGCAGCTGAGGCCATATTAAGATATGAAAACTTGCATCATCAGTCTTTTCAAAATGAGTAATTTCTGTATTTTTAAACAGCTACACTACTTTATAAAATGTAATGGAACAGAGCAAAAGATTTATGGAGAACCCTAAGGTCCTGAATAAATTTGGAAGACCGATAAATATTTTTGTCTAATCCTTAAAATATATATATTTAAAACAATAAATCCAGGACAAAAAAAAAAAATTCACATCTCAAAAAACAAGTAAGAATGTTTTTTAAACTTGTCAACCATACAGCCATATAGAAAAGACAGTACTTTTACATACACAAACATTTTGCATTGCTCAGTCAATGCATCTCTCAAGATGAATCTCTTTGAATGTTTACTATTCTAATTTTTAATAAACATTAATTTCATGTTATTATTTTACTTGCCATTGCAAGCATAATAATATACTACTTTTAAGAAACTAGGCTTACGGCACATTGCACATGGGTGGATTGTTAGAGCTATTCCATTAGCTTGTATATATTTACACACATGGTGAAGAGAAAAATGTGTCTATATTCACATTCGGTCATATAAACAGCATCAGAGAAAAGGAGGTGGGAATGGCTTTCAAGAGGTCACATTTGATCCATGTCCTACTCCTAATTCAAAAATACAAAGTAAGCTAAATATAAAACAAGAGAATGAAATCTAGTGAACTCCTCAACACTGAGAATTTCCAGAAACTTTATCTTGGAAGCCTGTCTTTGAGAAGGGCATCTTACCCATCCATAATAGCTCTGTGAGATCCTGAATGATCAGTCATGAAAAAGCGCTCTTCAACTAAAGAAAAGCACTTTTTCTTCATCCCATGAAATTTCTGGAACCTTTGACTTGAAATATAAATGGCTCATAATGAACATTCCTGTTGCTGCTTGCACTCCTTGGGGAGATGTGCCAAAATAATAAGTGAACATAAACATTCTATGGCAAAATGCATCTTACTGCCAGAGCAGCAGCCGCAGCATTTAATGTACTTGAAAATGCCTCAGAGCTGTTGGAGCAGGCGGATCCCACAACTCCCTGAAACCAGCATTTTATCACAGTGACTCATGCCTTCTTCTACCCCAAGATAAGAGACTGCTTTTTAATCACAGATAATGTTGCTATGGCTATTGCTCATAAGCTACTCGATTTGACTGTCTTGAAGCTCCAAGTTTCAAACTTCAATGAAAACTAATTAGAATTTACATTGAGAAGAACTGGAACCTCTAATTATCTAATGTTAAATATTCATATAAATAATAATAATAATGTAAAAGCTAATGTTTAAGTTGCTAAATGATAAATAAAACATTAATATACAATTGAGATTGGAAATTTCAGGTTCACAGGTGTGCAGGCAACCTTAACTTTGCCCTGGAAATGTACAACCAATAGAATGGTACTTTTCCATATGCGTGTCTCATTCAGTACACAAAACATACAAACAAGTAAGTAGGAATATCTAAATGCTGTTGGCATTGCTAATTCTGGCATTTAAAAACTTGCAAAACACCTGGAAAATGTAACATATTTTCTGAGTGTCTTCTCAACTATATGTGTGTGATACAATATGAAAATTATTTGGTAAAAATATTGCCAACATAACGATATCTTATTTTGTCTCCTTTCTAGTTCTGTATGTTTCCAAAACTGGTAAAATACAGTTTTTGCACTTCAACCCTACAACATACAGTTTGAGGAGACAGCACCAAACTGGTTTGCTGTGGGGGAAAATTAAAAAGACTACTTTCTTCAAGTTGTTTGCAGGCCACAAAACTATCAACAAAAAACCCCCTTAAAACATATATCACACTCAAAGTACCTTACGGGCTGACAGAATGCTCTGAAGAAATGGTAGCTAGTTCCCAAATCACATCTCCTAAACGAAGCAATTGGAATAATAAAGATTCCATGAGACTTTCTTGTGTTTTGTACACTTGAGACATCCACTGGTTGAAAAATACACTCAACACTTAGAGTAATTGTGCAGACATCTAATATTAATACCTGCATACCACATATTCACACAAATTATGTGTTTAAGAATAACATTAACTGCACTTGTGGGGCTTCTCAGAGCTGGTACTGGAAACAAACTGTGTTGTAATATCTTCCAATGTCACTGCTTATTTGTCAACAGGCATAGGTAACACTGCAAAGCTCCCACATGTAGTATCCCATCACTTTACAAGAGTTAGGCTAGAGATCAGCAAAAGATGTGCTAATTCTCAGCTTTTTATACAGAGCATTTTTTTAAATGATGTCTTGAAGTTACATGTTGTGAGAAGAAAAGAAGTTTCTACTGAAACTCTATGATCTTCTTTGTCCACAGCGCAGTATTATAATATAGCAAGCTGTGAGTCTCATAAAATAACAATTTTTTTCCTTGACACCAAAGCTCTTGCAGTCTTTCTTTACGTAAAATACCATCTTTTCTTTTAAAACAAACAAATAAACAAACACATGCTTTTCCAGTACTTGGAGTTCCACAGAAAGCATTAACAGATCATTCAAAAGCCTAGAGGGAAACTCAGAAGCCTCATGTGGGGGTATTTTAAGAAAGCATCTGATTTTTCAGTTGATCTCATGATTTTAAACACTGGTAGGTGATTTTGTGAATAACAAGCAAGTTGTATCATCGGCTTGTCCCTGGTGGCATGGAAAGTCTGGGCTACCGCAGCTCAGTGAGCTGCTTCATGTCAGCTGAGACGTGGAAAATGAAAGAGCTTCGAGCTTACAATTTGTACCTGTCTTTGTAACAGGTTAAGTGTGTGCACAAGGTCATTTATCACAGCTCAGCTGATGCATGGGACTGTGATTGCATGCCTCAGCTCCCAGGGAATCCAGTGTCTCCTGTCTTCCCCTCTTGTTCTGGAAGGCGGCCTCCAAAAGGTGAAGCTTTCTCCTGTCACACATCTGGCTGAGACTGCCCAAGCACGTCTCGTGTGGGGAGCACCCCACACAGCATACAGGCTCAAGACAGTAAGCTACACTGAGGCTACACTGAGGAAAAAAACCCACTTATTTGGATGCTCCAGAGCCAGCCACAACCTAGTCTCACATTTTTGTAAGAGAAACAGATTATAAGGAGATAGAGGTTAGGCTTTAATGAAAAGTTCTTAAAGAAAAGGGCAAACCTCTACATCATGTAGTATGTTCTGTTTCCACACATGGAATTCTTGCTTTTTCTTTTTTTTAAAAGGAAGGATTGTACTAATTCAGGTATCAGGAAAAGATTTCCTGAAGGAGTAGTTGGGGTCAGTGCCAGAAATGTAAAAACTTGAAGCTGCAAGTGGCAAACATGCAGTTACTGGAGCATGTAGGTACAGGGAGTGAGGACAGTTTCAAACCTTCTAAAAGCAGCATTCCTACTCCTCTTCCCTATCCCTCCCTGGTTTCCCTTCCCTCTCTTTGTAACCATGTAATTTATTGCTGGTGAAAAGTTCCAATTGATGACACGAACAAATTAATTCTCTTTTTCAGCAACCTCTAATGTCTGTCCCCCCCCATGCTGGGAGCACTTCTAAGAATGCAATTCCTTGAGGGGGCTGGAGGAGAACTTGTATCACAGGGTAGAGTTGGCTAAACTGCAGCCATTCTTCTATCTGGATGATTTTAGGTTGATCTGTGCTACCTCTTAAATATAAGTACTAATTTTTAGCAGCCTCCTGCAGCACCATTTAAATATTTCTTTGAGCTTCTTCCTGTGGCATGGAGATCCACAAGGCTCCTGTCTCCAGATCTTTACCATGTAACAACGAAATTATGGGATTTACTACAGTGTATCTTGTCACTTAATTAGAAGCAAGCAGTGAAAGACTATGAAAGCAAACTCCAACCACAAGGAATACATTATACCACACTTGCACATCGAAGCACCTTTGGAGGTGTGGGATTGCTTCTTGTTTTCTAACATAGTGCCACTAAAAGCCAGGAATTGAGAAGCAGGCAAAAATCTTTCCCTGACAGTCTCATTTGTTTCTTTTTCCACATACCAAAACCTCGACGCGATTAAGTTCCATTATAAAATTCACCTTCATTTAGCCTTTGTTTATGATCAGAGAAAAGGGAAAAAAAAAAATCCTGGTTATGAAATTTGTGGCATTGAACATTTGAGGTTATCCTCATAAGCCTCACTAATGTAGAATTTTCAAAACCTAAGCCATACAGAATAAACTTGATTTGACTGGAAAGCTGAGTACAGGAAGCTGTGAATGGCAGCTGGCTGTAGGAAAGAACAATCCAACTAATAACTGGGGTTCTTACATACTAATTCCGTACTAATGGAATATCATACAAGGTGTGTGTAATTTTGCAGTAAAATCTCTATCAATGTAATTGGGAGTCATATGCCTGCATAATTTAAATAAGTTGAGGATAGACTTCACTTTAATAGCCAAGGAAATGTACATGTTATTTTCTGTATTAGTTGCTCTGTCTTGTTTTCACATGCTGTTAATTACAGATTTTTAAATGCATCAAGTGAAATAAGAAGGAAGATCTACTAATGATACAGACAGAACATAAAGTCCAAAGCAACATGCTGAGTTTGCTTTCACAATTATATACTGTAAGGATTTTGCTACAGGCATCCTAGTAAAGCAGCATATGACTATACTTAAAGGTACTTTAAATAACCTTCAGCTAACCAACAGCAAAAATGCATTTCTCCCAGAAAGCTCTAGGAGCAACGCCCCTGATCTGCGTTTATGATAGAGATGTTTGGTGTTAATGATTTTAGAAGGTCAAGATTATTGTAAATCATCTGTGTACCTCTCTTTCCTGTACTCAAGTTATTTACTAGCTCTCACACAGAGTTGATATTTATTGTGCCTAATTTTAGCATCCTTGGGTTGTTTTTTTCCTTCAATAAAGATAAAATCTGATCAAGACAAATTACATCCCTAAAGTGAGTCAACACTTAGTGATTAATACTCCTCTACATGTTTTATTATACCAGTCTTAAGGGTGACAATCCAGTTTGAAAAATCAACAACCAAAAAGTACCACTGAACTGGGGGATTAAAAAAACCTCTGTTGTTATAACCTCAACTTCAGAATGCAGTTCTAAGGCAAGTTTAAAACCAGAAATGCTGAACCCTGCTATTCCAGAGATCAAGTAACACTTGAAAGTCACTTGTCTTGAAAGTATTTCTGGCGCCATAAAAGACAAAAGTAAACAAACAGAACTCATCAGAACCAATAGGTAGGATTACCAGCAAGCTTACCTAATTGGATAAACTGGGGATCGCTTTTCACTCCAGGTCCTGCCCCAGTACTTGCTGCCACTTCCACACTGTATCGAATACCAGGAACTAGGGAGGGGATGATTACGGAAAAGGTGGTACCATCCACTGTCTTGTTTATATGGTATCGACTTTCATTGCCAAGACACCAAACCTGCAGGGAAGTAAGTGCATGGTATGTGTAAATGTTCAAAATTCAACACCAAAGGATAAGCAGAAGGAAGGACGGCACATCCTTTCCTTCTGGATAAAGAAATTTACACTTTATCACTACTTCAACATCTGCAGTCATGGATTGCTGTTCTAGGCACTCTATGAATAATGAAAGGACACTTCTTCTTCCAAAGAGCAGATCCAACTACTACAATTATTTGATGGGTTTATCATAATTTATTTAGAGTTCAACTGGTGCTAATAAAACTAAAAGCATTGGTAACACAGAACAAGTAAGGGAAGCCCCATAGCCAAGAACAGTTCACATAAACAATCAAGTGAGAGCATTCAGTTAAATGAATTTGCAATTCTCTTGCTCAGCAATTATTCGCCAAGCCTGGCTTTTGCCACTCAAGAGCATGAGCAAGTCTTTCATCACATGACATCACAAAAGAACTGATGCCATGTTGGAATCCAAAAGTAGTTTTGGTCTATGATGACAGAAAGAAGTAAAAATTGAGTGATTTTCTATCTTCTTCTTGAGAGACAACAGGTCTAGAGACTTCAAATGACCACTTTAAAAATTATATCAGTTACATTAAATGATTGGGAGAAACAAGATGATGACACATTTTTATCTCTGTAGGCCTGAATCAATGATGTGGCAAACGCTTTTTAGGTGCATGGTTGAACTTCCAACTCCTATACAAGGTGAAGTAGCAGCTAATCTAGCTAGATCTGCTAAAAAACTGATGAAGCTGTGTTGATTTTGGTTTTGTTCCCTTTCCAAAAATGTATCGCTCTACAATGAACATTTGTCCAGAAAGTTAAATTAGAACTTTATCTGTAAAGAAGCAAACTTGGCTGAGAACAGCAGTATATCTGAACCTGGGCTGATTGCACACAGGAGGGAAGATTTTGCTTTTGACATATGGAGCTCCTAAAAGATTTAGTACCCAGATAGCAGCTTTAAATCCCTCGTGCAATTCTGCTGCTGTGGAGACTGCCAGGTGAGTGAGCTACAGTTTCACATGTAGAACAATTGCTGCGGCCCTTTCTGCCTGGACACTGGAAATTTTATCTCACCTTCAGGACGTTGTAAGACCCTTTTTCCTTCTCTGAATGCCCAGGATTGAAACAAGGCTAGTGGGACACTGTGAGGATGTGAAAAGTACTTTAAGTTCCTTTGAAATCGAATCCCAACACAGGATATACATAAGTGCTGCTGCAGAGCAGATTACAGCACACAAAGAGAATCTCCTTTTTGTATTCTGATACTATGTAGGGACTGATTCAGTCAGTACTTGTAGTAAAATTATTAGTAACATTGCTCTAAATCCTAGCGGATGGCCATGAAAATGCTTTTATGTAAATAAGAACTCCATTAAGTGAGGAACAAAATATTTAAATCTGCATTTTGACTGAGGTAATTTTCACAGAAATTGCTACTGCCACCCTGTAAAATGGTGCATGTACAAGCAATGGAAACAATTTATTATGTGCTTGTAACTATTAACCACTAACTCAGGAAAAAAAAAGTTTTGTTCTTAGGCACTCAAAGAAGAAATGACACAAGAATGTTAGGTTAAACATCAGGTTGTTCAGTACTTGCCATACTACACTGATTGTATGCCGCAACTGGCAAGTGAAAATTAACTTTTAGAATGTTATAAAACAAGGATGAATTCACATTATAACAGACATGTAAGTGAAGAAAGAATAACATGAGAATTTCTAACTTCATGCTAGCGAAGGAAAAAATTACTTCTGCTGCGAATTTGAATTTCTGGCTTTTTGTGTGTGATACTGACACTTTTTCAATTAAGATGGTATCTTTCTTCCTATTCATTTTATCCCTTAATTAAAGTAGATATACTCTTGCCTTTGATTCACCTGGCTGAGAAAACAATGAATTTCCCCACTTGCGCATACAATTGTTTTTTCTGGGAGAAAATATAGAAAATAGAAGAACAAAAAGGAAAGAAAAAAGAAAATTTCACAAGACTTCAATTTGTGGGTTTTCTTATTACTAATTTTTAATCTTAAATAACTAGTTCTGCATTTATCTAGTTTTCAGACAAAAAAAACCCAGTAATTACACATAGCAACTTAAAGAGCAAGCACATTCATTGTATCTGTTTTCTGCCTATGGTGAAAAGCACAAAGGAAAATAATGGCATCAACACAACAAATGTAGATGTGAAATGTGCCAGTGTGCCATCTACTGCTAAGCAAGCACTGCAGGACACTTGCTCCTACACCTGATAGCCTATTCCCTCTAAATGCTAGGAGGTGGGATAGGTATTATATCCACTTGGAAATGGGAATTTACTGACTTTTATTGTTGTGTCCTTGCAATCTTAACATTCCTCTGATGCAGTTTCTTGTTGGAAATAATTCCATCTCTCCAGCCCAAGGTCCGTCTTTAAATAAAAAACTTCACAAGTATTTTTTTTTCCAATTACATTATGTATCTGAAACTAAGCCATAAATGGATTTTTCTACCAGTTGACCATGTTCTGAAAAGGGTTTTATTATTCTAAATTGACCATGAAGCTTAGTAATATCTTCCCTTTTCCATTTCTACTGAGGGAAAAGAAATATCAGAATGAGCTTTGACAGCTAGGAATATAAGTTTATAGCTCTGTGTTTAAACCTGAAAAGTAGCCAAGACATTCTCATTGGAAAGATTTTCTCAATAATCTGCTCCTACCAAAGCTCCTACCTCTCCATGGCTACAAAGCTTACTTGATATCCACAACTATACATTTAAAATGTCTGCAGCTTGCTTAGGAAAAATAAGCTTCATTTACTTTGCTATGTAAATTATCACAAAAAAATTTGAACTGAAAATACAGTCTGTGTTCATAAACGAACACCAAATAATAAATATTTATAATGTAATTTCAATTTGTTAAAAGTTAAATAGCATAATGAGAACTGTGTTGGGAAGAAAAGAGAAATTTCTATACAGTAAATAGATTCTTTATTATACAAGCACATTCTTTTCTTGAAAGTTTTCCGTTTGTTTTAACTACCCAGTTACGCGTAATTTACTCAGATCTTAACACTGTTAATTATTATCCCTGACCTTTTCAACTCATTAAGCCTGTTTATATTTACTACCTCTGCCAACGTCCTAAGAGTCACAAAATGGTTCTCCAACAGGTGTGGTTCCCTCTCTACTTGAGTGTGCATTTCTCACGTTATAATGAAGGCAAGGAGGTATCTGTTTTAATTAAGTGTTGACCCTTTGCTTTGATTTATGGAGGCTGTTTTAATTGCCTTTCCGCCATCCAGACAGAATTACTAAATATGGAGTTTGATTCAAAGCAATGATTTTCTCTCCCATTTTCTCTGAGTAACCAGAAGATGGAGCCAAGCATCCACGAACAGCCCATCCCTCACTACCTGGCCATACTTGCTCTGCCACGGGACCAAGGCATGCCAGTAGTACCTTATATTCTTGAACCATCCCGTTCTGGTTGTCCTCAGGTGGTGGCTGCCAGGTGACCACGATTGCTGTCCCGTTCCCATCGTTCTTGGTTACTGAGACACTCTGAGGTGGAGCACTAGGAGCTGTTTGTTTGGAAAGAAGAATTGAACAGTTATGTTTCCGCACCCAGAAGCAAGATTTTTAAAGGTGAAGATGGTTTCTGGGCGACACAAACTCAGTATTTTGTGCCCCATCCTTCATTGAGGGCAGTTCCTCATCACAGGGTAAAATGATACCAAAGCCAAGTGTGTCAAACTGCAACGATGCTCCTGGGTTCTGCTGTAGTCTTGCTGTGCAGGACAGGGAAAAGTCACACTCATCACTACTCTCCAAGCTCAGATACCCATTATCTGAATGTCACTGTCCTGAGCACTGAATTCGTCAGTGGTCTCAAATCATCTTCCCCAGCATCAACAGTTTTGAAAAATAAAGCCATTCTAAACCTCAGTTCCTCTAGTGTGTAAATAATAATGAGTAATATGAAACTTATTAAAATCAGGACAGAATGCATTAATACTATCATATTTATAATAATAATTTATGTTTTGCATTTGAAATAGTCCTTCTAAAAAATGGATGCTTAGCTGATACTTAGTGTGAATGCAGCTATGCACACCTCTTGAACCACTTCCAGCAATAAACCGGAGCTACATGGTATTTATAATGGGGAAGGAAGACAGAAAGGGAAAGCTTGTGCATCCTAGCAGAGGCACTGAAATCCCTGTTCAGAGGCACTGGCCACCTTGCATATTCATTATGCCTGTGCAGCAACAAAAGGAAGAGCTTTATGAACCTTCTCTTTTTAGCACATGTATGAGATGGAAATACATAATTTAGTCCACTATATCTGTTGCCCTCATTCATCTTTTCATTTTGTCTCACTGATTGATCCAGATACAAAAGCCTTCTAAAAAGGATGGTTTCCATTCCCTCAGCTACAGTGCTTTGATGATTTCTGTGGTGTCTGCTATCTACTCAAGATAGTGATTAGCAAGTGCTTGAATCTGACAGAAGTCACTTGTGACCAGCCCATGAACTCAGCAGGGAGGAGTGCACACTGCAGGGAAGATAAAACAGCGCGTTTCCCATTGTGTGTTGGAGGGGATTTTTGCACATCCCTCTCTCTGTGTCTCTCGTGCCTGGCTCTGAATATTTACTTCTGTGTCACCAAACAATTCACATAATGATCAGTCCAACACAGCCTCCTCTGCCACAGACTGCTGCTCTCAAACAGCACGCACTTCAAACAAAATCAAATAATGAACATATCAGAGGAAAGCTGGCCAGACTGCTACTTCAAAAAGGAAAGATGAAGACAGTCTGCCTCCTACTTGCCTTCTTCCAGGGTCTTTGCAAATTTCACTTCACTATCTGCTCCCTGAAACTCATTAAAAAAAGGGCGGGCCTTGATTTCGTAGTTGACACCTTTCTTCAGCTCGGGAATGATAACACTGTTTTTGGTTGGAGTCCTCACTTCAAAGATTAACCACTCTGACTCTCCATAGGATGCTGGTGTAGGCCGGTACAGAATTTTATATCCTTGGATATACTGGGATTGCTGGTCCACCTGGCAAGACAGCAGCAGACAGAACACATCCATAAACAGACAAGAACCAAGGACCACATCCGTGACACTGTGCACGGCCCGGGGACTGCCCACTTGTGTTTTTCAAAGTAAACATCACTGCCAAAGCAGATAAAGGCTCCTTGCATTAGAGCAAATTACAGGCCTGACTCACAAGTGCATTAATCTGTTTCATGCTGGTAGAACTGTGCTGTTTTCCCTGGATTTAGGAAGGCATTAAAGGGGATAACGGAGTTGCATAATATGCCTCAGTTCCATGAAATGAACAGCCTTTGCATCCATGGACCGATAAGACACAGCACAGGCCAAACTTCTGCCCACCTAAATCTGCCTGGTGGGGCAGGGGGCACATGGGGGAAGAGGGATCTACAGTGTCACAACTCAGGGTGATGAATACGGAGA